>VYXC01009944.1:425164-468625 GCA_013397175.1 Platysteira castanea
TTTTTTTTTTTTTTAAACTTTCATCATTTTTAACCTTGGAGCCTCTAGTCCTGTTGCAGTGTGATTTGGGGAATGGACAGTAGTTAGCAAATTTAATTTCTCTGGTCCCAGCAAAGGGGAGAAGATTTACACTGCTGGTGACAAGAAAAAGGCATTAAAACAACAATCTTCCACTAATTTTGCAAACAGAGCTTGGATAGAAAGATGAGCATTCCTACTCCTGGCTAATGTAACATGTAAATTCTGCTGATAACACGGCTCCCCTCTCGCTGGAACTGGTAAATGATTTCCTGAGGCTCCGCACAGAATATCTGCTCCATTTAAATCCCCTCTCTTCTCTCTTGCAAACAATGAATACCAGATCCATTCCATGGATTTGTCACTTAAAATTTCTATTAAGAAAGGGGATTCTGATTTAAAAGCAGAGTTTGGTACCAGTTAGCACAAGCTGTGACAGTGCTCCAGTGGTTCTGTTGTCACACTAAACAGATACGGAGGCTCTGGGCGTAATGAGCTTTCCTTTGTAGGAACAGACAGAGCCTGGAAACAATGGAACCTCTGATCTGGGATTTGGATGCATTTGGGCTGGGAAATGAGCACGCTGGAGAGATAAGGGAGATGAATCATCCAGAAGGGATTGTTGTGGACCAGGCTGTCAGTCTTTGCATGGTTTTGTGGACTCAAATTTTATTCTGATTTGAAATTATGCAAAAAACACACATTATAAATCAGGGAATAAATCAGGGCTGGAGCAGTGTCTGGGTCAAAGGCAGAGGGAGCCTGGGAGCCTGGTCTCTCTCCAAACATATAAATCATCCTAAAGTGATTCCAAACTCTCTGGAATGCTTCGTGAACCTTGGGAATATTTCCAAAAGACCTGGCATTAGTCCCAGTATAGAATAAAGGCACCCTGAAAATCAGACGAATTTCACCTGAAATTACACCTGTTTTCAAGGGTTTAGCTACAAACTTCTTGGCCATTTTTGAGTCTGATGCAGTGTTCCCACAGAAAAGGCAGAAATACTCAAGTTTTTCAGGTTCCTGTTTAGGAGAACATGTCCTAGTGCCAGTGCTTCATACTGGAGTGCCGACACACCTGCATCCAACAGGAGCTCAGGGAAATGTTCAACAGCAACTAGTAATGCTTAAAATAATGTTAGATTCTGCTGATTTGGAGACCTGGTCATCCAATGGCTGCTGAAAGCCTGGCAAAGGGCGCTCTGCATCAGTCACACGGGTTTTTTACTCTTTTGCATGAGTCTTAGAGGACTGCATGAAGTTCAGAGACTCAGAGTGAGGTGGATGCCATGTCTGGGCTGGGAAGGGGAAGGTGTGGGAATAGAGCTGTGGTGTGTCCATCAATGCATCATCCTTCCAGTGCAAGCAGTGGAAAGGTCTTGATTAGTGAAAAACTAAGAAGTGATGACATGATTTTGAGGAAGCCAGGGGTGGGCTGGAGCAGCCTCTGCCTACAGTTACCTGTTGCTCTCGCCATGGGGATGTGAGGTGCTGGTTGTTCCTGGGGATGTGAGGTGCTGGTGTTCCTGGGGATGGGAGGTGCTGGTGTTCCCGGGGATGTGAGGTGCTGGTGTTCCTGGGGATGGGAGGTGCTGGTGTTCCTGGGGATGGGACTGGTGTTCCTGGGGATGTGAGGTGCTGGTTGTTCCTGGGGATGTGAGGTGCTGGTGTTCCTGGGGATGGAGGCNTGAGGTGCTGGTGTTTCTGGGGATGTGAGGTGCTGGTGTTCCTGGGGATGGGAGGTTCTGGTGTTCCTGGGGATGTGACTGGTGTTCCTGGGGATGTGAGGTGCTGGTTGTTCCTGGGGATGTGAGGTGCTGGTGTTCCTGGGGATGGAGGCACAGGGGATGTGCCCGAGGCCATGCGGGCACTGCCAGAGGCTGGATCACCCCAGGGCACTGCCCTGTGGGGCATCCCCCACCCTCACACCCATCCCCACTTTGTCCAAACATCAGCCCCATCAGCAGCATCTCCAAACCCACCAGCAGCTGCTCCCAAGCCCCCCTCGCTGCTGGGGGCCTGGTAGGGTTTCATGTACCAGAATATCAGACAATTATTTTTTTTTACACCATTTTTCGTTCCTAAGTGAACACAGCATGTTTTCTGATCTGCATTTCCCTGCTTTGATCATCCGTTCTGCAGATCAGTTTTCCTGTTTAGAGGTACAGCAGGACATGTAATGAATGCAAATGCGATGCGGTCGGAGATAAATGTCTAGACTTCAGAGCCTAATCCTCCAAAATCTTACACCCTGATACAATGTTTTCATATTTAATATATTCTGAGGGATTTTGCTTTTATAAATAATGAACTAATCTCATCTTCAAGGCATCACTTTGCAGTTTAGGTGCTAAAAAAAATAAAAAGCAATATTTGGTCCTCAGAAAAATCTGGTTTAACCAATATTAACCGAGACCTCCCCTCAAATAAAGGCTTTGGCAGGTTTGTTGGGTGATGACTTTAGGAATAAAAACAACAGAAAACTACATTGTGTGAGGCAGGGCAAGAGCTGGGACAAGGAGACATGGAAGGGAACTATTTGTCCAAAATTCCTGGTGTCCCCACTCCGTGGGTGGAGCAGTGTGTGTTGGTGCCAGGACACGGGGGAAACAGAGAACTGCACAGATTCCCGAGCAAATCCACATTCCCACGGCTGCCCTGTGGTGTGCCCTGCCAGCTGAGCGAATGTGAGCAGCTCCCCTGAATTATTACAAACTAATGTGCTGTCTGCCCCGTGCCATGGATGAGCAGCAGCAGCTCCGAGCTCCCGAGCTGGCATCACCCTGCAGGCTGGAAAAGAAATGAGGCAGAAAGTGGCCTGGGTTGCTGGAGTCCCCATGGCTCCGCATGGTCTGGCTTCACAGAGCAAGGAGAAGGTGCAAAAGTAGGATGGAGGGTGAGGGAATCCACCTGCAGCTCCCTGAGCTCCTGAGACAGAGGGAGCACTGAAATAACAACAGGAATAATGGCAGAGAGTGTACGTGGGAGCACTGCCCCAAAAAGTTTTAGTACTTCTTGTTCACCCAGGAAAGAATAACATCAATAGTGTTTAGAAACTTCTTTGCATAACTAATATTTTTTAAATTTATGGATATCTTATAATTAGCTTTGCCAGGGGGCTGGAATCTCACAGCTGAGGGTTTGTTCCCAGCAAAAGCAGGTAGCAGAGATAATTTGCTCTGAGCACATTACTGGTGTAATTCTGTTTCTCTGGCACCAGCAGAGGGGTTTACATTTCCTCCCAGATTAATGGCATTTCAAAATAAATGGAATTGAGACTGTGTGAAAAGGGTTGGAACGGGCTGCCCAGGGAGGTGGGGGAGTCCCCATCCCTGGAGGTGTCCAAGGATGGACTGGGTGTCGCACTCAGTGCTCTGGGCTGGGTGACAAGCTGGAGGTTGGTCACAGGCTGGACTCAATGGTCTTGGAGGGCTTTTCCAACCTCAGTGATTCGGTGAGAACTCCTGGGATTGTGAGATGTGGGTGCTCAGGGCTGGGTAAGGGCACAGCAGAGCCTGGATGCGACCCAGGGAGATGTGGCTTGGGCATCTTTTGGAACAAGCACGTCTCATTTGGTATTTGTCATCCAAGTGGCACCATTAAAGCCTTCCTTTAGCACAGCGACCCCAAAATCCACCCAGAGGGGTGGAGAGGAGCGTGGCTGTGGACGGAACTGCTGACAGCAGGGCTGCTGCATTTCCAGCCCGCACACAAATCCCACCTAATGGCATCCCCAGAGAGGAGCGGAGCCTGTCCCTCCCCATTTCCCTGCGCAGACACAGACACAGACACACAGCTCCTGCAGCCCCCGAGCACAGCACAGGCCAGGGAGAGGATTTTAAATGATTGACCGTGGCAAGAGAATGGTTTTAAATTGGGAGCAGAAGTGAAACTGGAGCGTTTCCAGGTCAGAGAGAAAAATAAGTTTCTCCCAAGGATGGGTCTGACTCTGGCAAGATTTTCTCACGCTGCCTCACGCGGGGACCAGATTCAACATCCCATCCCCAGTCAGGGGGATGCAAGGTGATGGGAACAGGGTCTGCATCTCACAGGAAAAGGCACCTTGTCCTGGCCTTGCTCCAAAACTCTTGGACAGCAATGCGGCAGAAGGCACTGAGCCCCCCAAACCCGTGTCTCTCGCAGGGAGCTCTCGGCAACCAGCCACAGTCCCCTGGAGTGTGAGCCCCCCTGCATCCACCTGTCCTCAGAAATCCTGTAATTCCCTTTTCTGGGCTTCAAGACACTCTTAACCAGCATTCAACAAATTGAGTTCAAAGGGACAAAGGCTCCTATTTAAGCGCTTTCCTGGGTGGAAGTGTTCTAACTCATACTTTACTCCTGTGAGTAGCCTCTGCACACTGCCAGGCTGCTCCCAGGAGTCCCTGTTTGCACAGTTTAGCCATAATTACTTTCTCCTCTTTCTCCAGCCAGCCTCCAAGCACTTCTTTGCAAGGGGAATTGCTATTCCCTTGTCAGGAGATGGGATGCTGGTGTAATTGAGAGAGAACAGCAGCCTGTTTCTGACTGAGACTCTTTCCTGCCTCCCTCCCACTCACTACTTATTGTATGGGAAGGAGAAGCCCTCAAGATATGCTGGACAGACTCTTGGAAATAACCTTTTTCATCTCAAAGATCCTGCTGAATTTTAGATTAAAAAGGAAGCTTTTCTTTCAATAATGTATTTCCCCCTTGGCTCTCTGGCTATCAAGTAACTTTCCCTGAACAGAAAGCTCAAAAGATGAAGCTTCCCCAAATTCAGATTCATGAACTGAATCTCCTACCTCCCAGAAGTCTGGCTGGAGAGAGGAAAGGCAATCAGGGCATGAATTTCATATTAAGAAGAATAAATAAAGCAGAACCTCTTTTATTTCATTCCTTCTGGCGGTGCAGGTGAGCAGGGGTTATTAACCACTGCTTAAATCAGCACATCTGGAAGGAGAGGGTCACCCAGCCCTGGCACTCCACAGACCCTGAGCAGCTGCAGCCACCCACAAAGGGAGAGCTGAGCCCCTGGAATGGTGGTGTTGGGCCCTGGGGGGAGCTCAAACACAGCGCTGCCGTATGGGGCCAAAGAACACAAAATAACCTGTGCAATCCTTCCCCGAGGCTCTGCCCTCTCCAGGTCTCTGAATCTCTGCAGAGCATCAGCTGCAGCGCTGGCCTGGCCAGGGGAGCCTGTGCCAGATCCCACCGTGGTGATCTGACACCTCTGCAGTTACACAGGGGTGGAGGGGACACAACACTGACAACACGCGGAGGACAGAGCACAGGCTCATCCTCAGAACCCTCAGCATCTCAGGAAACACAAAACTGCAGGTTTCAAAATGTTGCTCTTCGCGGTCACAGTTTTAGCGAAGAAATTGCGAGTTTCTTGGGGAAGGCCAGGCACTGACCCCCCTTGTGTGGGCTGAGCTGAGGTCCTAGGAAAGGCAGGAGTGAAACAGTCCTTCGGGTCACCTCTCCCACGGCAAAAACCCCACCCAAAGGCCCTCGGGCCCTGTGCCGAGCAGCTCTGTGTGTAACACCTGCCAGGCTGAGCACTGCAGGAGCACATCCCAACAGCCTGGGCAGCTGCTGGATCACACCCCAAAATCTGTGTCTGAGCAGTACCTGCGGGTTTGGGGGTGGGCTGTGCCGGGGGCTGCACCAGGTGCTCCGGAGGAGGGCACAGCCTGGCCGAGCTCATTGCTCCAGGCTGGGCTTCACCCGGGATTGACTCACCTGCTGTTGATTTTGATGCTCCTGGAAATCCCATCCAGNGGGGGCTGCACCAGGTGCTCCGGAGGAGGGCACAGCCTGGCCGAGCTCATTGCTCCAGGCTGGGCTTCACCCGGGATTGACTCACCTGCTGTTGATTTTGATGCTCCTGGAAATCCCATCCAGGCCAAACCCTCAGCCCGAAGCCTCAGCCCAGCTGCACATGAGCGAGCCTTGTCAGGGTTAATGATGCCAGTACTTGGCTGAACCGATTCCTGCTGCACTTCCCCCCGCACCAATTGTTTTCATGCCGTTTGAGCTGTATAATGATCACCTGGGAACCCCAGGTAACCCCACACCCTCTCATTTCCCTGTTAGCTGCACGCAGGTAGCAGTGGCTGTGTCAGGCAGTGTTTGGGCTGAGAAATAATGGGAAACTCCTCAGGAGGTGATCCGACCTGCAATAAGGAGCACAGCAGCAGGTACACCTGGGGAGAATATTGATGGCTGGATCTCATTTCAGGGGCTGCATTCCCACACGTGGGCACAGACAACACAGAGCTGTGATCGATAGATGGATGGGGTTGGTCTTCAGGGCACCAGCAGAGGATTCATTCCACGGCTGCAGATCCTGTTACCATGCAAACGTGCTGCTTGCTTTGTTTGTACAAGCAGCACAAAAAATCAGGCACCAATCTCTGCTCCCTGGAACAGGGACGGACCTCAGGGGATGGCTGTGTCAGGGGAGGGTTTGGGTTGGATATTAGGAAAAGGTTCTTCCCCCAGAGCATGTTTGGGCACTGCCCAGGCTCCCCAGGGAACGGTCATGACCCCAAGGCTGCCAGAGCTCCAGAAGCATTTGGACAATGCTCTCAGGGACAGGGTGGGATTGTTGGGGTGTCTGTGCAGGGCCAGGGGTTGGACTGGATGATCCTTGCGGGTGCCTTCCCTTCATACAATACATGATATTGTATGAAATTAAACAAAGGGCTTTGATTCCTTTTGCTTTTCATCCTGCCTAACCCTAAACTGCTGAGGGCAGGCAGTCCAGACAGCAACCATGATTCATTCCTGGCACAGCCTGGTTTTGACACAACAGCAGCAGCCAACAATTTGCAACTCCATAAACGGGATGCACGATTCTAATTTATGTGTGAGCTAATGGATCGTTGCTCCTGTAATAAACTGCTCGGAGTGGGCAGGATTTATCAGCAAGCGAGTTACCCTTTACACATTTTTATTTAATTTTGCTTTTTTTCATGAGGTGCCAAGTCAACAAATGATTAAATATGAGCAAATATTTTTTCCACTGGAGTTTTATCAAGTTACCTAATCCAGTTAAGAGATGGAATGTAATTGCTTCTGGAAGCAAAGCTTGTTTTCCACCAGGGTTCTCAATTTAAATAAATAAATAAATAAAGGGGGTTTCCCTTCTGAGTAAAACAGGAGGTTACGGAGTGTGTTGTGCCTGGAAAATAAATAGGAAACTTGTTGAGATAACAGAGGCTTTGGATGGGATTTTGCACAGCTCTGTTCTCACAGTCGGTGCCCTCAGGAGGCATTTGCTTCCCTTCCCCACTTTGGGAAGCTGTCGCTGCCTGATGCTGCTCGGCAGCCTTCCCCTGAGGGGCACAAATCAAAGTCCCTGGTCCCCAAAGAGTCACTGCTCTCTCTCTGCCCCCGTTTCCCTTCCACGATGCGTGGGGAACCAAGGAACCTCCCCTCCCCGCTCCTGCACGGCCACCGCTGGGCACGTCCCAGGTCCCAGCTCGCAGGGCCGGACCCAGGGAAGGGGCACTTTACGAGCCCATCAGCTGCCCAGCTGCTCCTTCTGCCCGGCAGAAGGGCAGCAATTCCAGGAGAGCGCTTTAGAAAGCCCGGGGAGGGGTCAGGGGATTCAGAGGAGGGACACGGAGCATTAGCGAGCCCGGGGGCAGCGCCAGGCAGTTCATTAAGCGCTCCCGGGAGCTGCTGCTTACGGCGGCGAGGGCAGAGGTTAAAGTGCTTCACTTGGCAGATTCATGTGATTTAGGGCTTCAGGTTCATCAGGTCGAACCACAAACCGTACTTGAGTTACCGTCAGTCACTATAAATACTGGAGACACGAGGGCTTGGAAAAACCTCGCTCTCCATCCTCCGTGCAGCGTTCCTTCACCTGGGGCTGTCTCTGGGCAGGATTTTGGGTGAGAAAACCTCCCTGCGGAAGGTGACAGTGACCCAAACCTCAGGGCAGAGGAGCTGGAGGCTCCCAGGAGCCTGGCTCGGTGCAGCCGTTCTCAGCTGCTCCTGACAGAAAGCCCAGCCTTGGAGGGCAGCTCCGCTCCGGGAGGTGCATCTCCAGCGAGGGCAGAGCTGTGCTCGGCATTACCTGTGCCACACCTTCTGTCCTTCTGTGTCTGAATTATCCCAGCCAGCGCAGCCGAGGAGCCTCTGGCTCGCCAATGCTGCCACCTATAGCGGCTCCGCAGCAGCCAAGAGCTCCCGGCCCGGCCCGGAGCCGCACGCAGGGCACAGCACCCGGGCAGGAGCCTCTGGAGAGGATTTCCAGGGAGCACAGAGGAGGCTTGGCCGCTCTCCCCCCTGAGACCTGAGCGCAGAGCTCGCCTGTGCCCAGCCTGCTCTGTGCCAGCCCTTGCAGCACCCACACCAGAGCTCCTGCAGGAAGCCTTGGAAGTCAGAGCTCAGCCCCTGCAGAGGGTAAAGGACAGAACAGGAAAACTCACCCAAGGAAGGAGAGGGCAGCTCTGCAGGCAGCAGATTAAAAGGGAAGCAAAAGGAAGAGGAGCAGGTGTGGGTGAGGAGTACTGAGGGAAAGAAGGGCAGCATCAGCTGCTTCCCTGAGTCTCCAATTGACTCACCAGTGGAGAGAAGGGCAGGTGGGGGCTGTCTGTGCTGCTGCCCCCTCCTCAGTGCCAGTCCGGGCTCTGGTCTGGCTGGGGATGTGCTGGTGCAGCCTCTAGGAAGGCTGGCTGAGGGAAAGGTGCAGGGCACGGGCAGCTGGTTCTGTCTGTGTTGTGTCTGTGCTGCCAAGGAGAGAGGTGAAGACAGATCTCCGAAAATCTGGGTATCTGAGCAGCCCCAGCTCTGCCACCCTGGCAGGGCCAGGTCAGGACTGTCATGGATGCAGACAAAGCTGCTGATCACTGTCCAGATCAATGAAATCAGAGAACCCCAGATTGGTTTGGGGTGGAAGGGACCTTAAAGCTCATCCCACCCCCTGCCATGGGCAGGGACAGCTTCCGCTAGCCCAGGGTGGTCCAAGCCCCGTCCAACCTGGCCTGGGACACTCCAGGGACGGGGCAGCCACAGCTGCTCTGGGCAACCTGTGCCAGGGCCTCACCACCCTCCCAGGGAAGAATTGTGTAAATTACTGTAAATATTCAAGAAATGCTAATTCAGCCATCCCTGCACCGGCCTCCACCACTGCTGGTCTGCCTTTGAAGCCAAACTCTGGGTGTTTGCAGGTATGTTTCTGGTTGTACCTTTACTACCAGACACGGTGCGTTCCTCTTGGATTTCCAGCACATGCAGAGCAGCCCATAAATATTGCATCTTTTTCTGTTTTAATTTGAAGCTGTCTTGCACACTGAGCTGTCTAATCCATGGAGCATCTGCTCGGAGCAGGCAGCAATCTCTTAAATGCCACTGTGCACTTAAGAAGTTCTCGGCAGCGCTGCAGGAGCCCCTGGAAGAATTTAACTGATATAAGGCACCTCCCACAGCTCGAGCTAATGATCACAACACAAACGACATTTGCATGCTATGATATTCCTTTTGTGCAGAAGGCGACCTGCACACCAGCATCCATTCGTCGCTGGCAGCTTGTTTGCACTCTGGCTGCACGTTGTGTCCCAGCCCAGGGGATGTTGCCCACTGCCCCAGCCCGTGCCCTAGTTCCCTGCTGCCCCTCAGGGTTCTCTGCTGGGTGTTGTGGCCCCTGCCATGCTTGGGGAAGACTGGGGGGGTTCAGGGACCCCTGGAAAGGGGGTGTTGCACAATGCCACGGCCCCCACAGCGAGGAGCGGGTGCTCTCTGGGGCCTGGTTTTGTGCTGTGGTGTGGCAGCAACCAAAGGCTGCTCCCCGTTATGGGATGTCTTTGGGCTGCTCAGAATCTATCCTGACCCTAAAGACAGCTACTAATCAGCCCTGGCAGGGCTGAGACATTAGCGCCAAAATCTGGGAAAAGGGAGAAGTGCCAGCGCTGCTCCAGAGCTTCCCGCTGCGACCCTCGGCAACTCAAGTGAATCTCTTCAGTTTGTGTCTTTCTGCCTGATATTTTTCCACTCTTAAATTACTTTATTTTAATTGATTGGGGTCTCCTGTAGCATAGCAGCTTGTTGGAAAGGAAGGCAGTAACGTACAAAGAAAAAAACCAGCCCTAATATTTACTCCCTTGCCTTGGGGATTTGCACAGCTCCCCTGCCCCAGTCCTTAATGACACAAACCAATAATGGTTCAACTGCTGCAGCCCAAGGGACTCAAAATCAATGGCGTGATGTTGAAATTACAGAAGATTTGTTGAAAAATGTTGTTTCCTGTTGTTTGCTCACCACAAATCCCGATAGCCCCACCAGAGCCAGTTCATGCACTGAAAGCTCCCAGCTGGCAACAGTTTAACACTGGCATCAACGCTGTAAAATGCACTTTTAGGTCAGTGTCTGCCAGCAGCTTGAGCTGTGGGGAGGGGCAGAAAGGCAGGAACTGGGGCTCCTGCTTAGAACCAGGCCTAGGGGAAGTTTCCTTTTTCTAAGTGGCCGTGCAGTGTCCCCTCCTCCGTGTCCTGCTGCTGCCTGACCCCAGCCACTGCTGTGTCCCTTGGGCAGCCTGGCAGCTGTCCCCACTCCTGAGCCCCCCACAAGCAGTACTGACTCCAGGAAGGGACTCCCTGGGGTTTGCTTGCCTTGAAGGGTATGGCAGAGCATCCTTTGCCTCCCCACTGATGTGAGGGAGGACTCGCTGGGAAATCTGGGCACAGCAGGGCAGGAGCAGGACAGATCTGAGGCACCCAGCACCCCTGCGATGTGTTCAGCAAACCCCCATCTGATTTTACAGAAGAGACATGAAGACTAAACAAAGTAACAGTGCTTTAATTTTGCAAGCTCTCTGACCTCAGGGCTGTCGCAAGAGCAGAATCTTCCTTTGCCTTTTGCTTACTCAAAGAAATGAAAGAAAATACAACAGGAGTAGCTTAGAAATAGCAACGAGTTAACTCGCTCTGAGTCAGGACAGACCTTCAGAAGAGAAATACCTGAAATCTCTCTCCCCTGCCTGCCACTGCCGGGCTCGACAAAGCAGCCAACAAGACAGATTTTAATGGGACTTACATCCAGGAAGACAAAAAGAGGGGAAAATGGAGAAACTGAATTAAAAATGTTTCCAGAGCTGAGATGCCAGAGAAGATAAATAGGGATCATCATTCCTCCACTCGGGGAGGTGCTGCCACAGTGCTGCTCACCTGGGTTAGGCAGAGGTAAAATTAATGCCACCACAGGCACATTAATGCCACTCAACCCCGGTCCATTTGTCTCCTGCTGCCGGGCTCCAGGTCAGCCCCGACACCTTCCCTGTGCTGCAGGCAGCCAAGCCAGGCAGGAGTTTGGCTTTTCACTCCCCAGTCTGCTGCTGAATCCACAGGGTGAGTGCTGGCAGGGACATGGTGAGGTCTGACCATCCCCAGCTGCCCCCAGATGTGGGGCTGGAGCTGGGGGAGGCCCTGTCCTGGGGCCCAAAGGCAGCACAGGAGGGGAGAGAGCAGCAGAGTGGTAGCACTGGGATGCACATCCATCCAGGCAGTGGACATGGGGGCCTGGGGGACATGTCCACCCGGGCAGGGGAGGTGGGGACCAAAACTGGCTGCCTTGTGTTGGCCCATGCCTGGTGCTGCAGCAGGAGCCGAGCTCCCTGTGCGAGCCCCAGGCTGTGTCTTGGATACAAGCCCCCATCTCTCCCTTCCAGTGCCAGAGCCCAGGGCTGTCCCAACTGTCAGGGCTCACCAAAGGCCAAGGGGGCTCCCTTCTGTCCCCTCGTCCTTCTGCAGAGTCCTCCAGGTGACATTTTGGGAGAACTGGAAGCTGTGAAATTTAAGCATCAGGAGCTCAATCCATTAGCGTCCTGACAAGGCTTTCAGAGATTTACAGTGGGTTTTACCACCTGCTGAAGGTGCGGCAATGAATTTCCATCTCTAACTCATTCTTGGGCCAAGATTTACAGCTGCCATCAGCCCCGTGCTGTCACTCAGTCCCCTCTGATCAGTTGGGAAAGGTCACTTTTTAGAGACACAAACGATGAGGCTGTGACCAAGCCACCTGCTTCTGCCCCAGCCGGGCTCCACCTGCACTGAGCCTGTCCCCAGAGCAGTGACCGTCACCAAGGGCTTCAGCGGGGGGAGAATTAACTTCCTGTGACCCGTGAGAGACCCTCAGGGACTCAGGGGATTCGTGTCACTGCTCACCTCTTCCAGGGACTTCCTAACTCCATGGAGCTTTGAAGCCAAGAGGAAAGGGGATGTGAAGGAAACAGGGCTCTGCTTGCTCCCATATTTATTGCAAATAAAACCTCCTGCAATTTGGGTTGCAAAATCTCTGCCAGCTTCCCACACTCCACAATATTTTCCCAAATATTGCGATCCCAGCATGGCAGCCCTTGTCTTTGGAAGCTCTTCCTTGCCTGAGGGCTCTCCCTGCTCACACATTTCCCTGCTGCTTAGTATAAATCCCATCTCTTAATTTTGTTCCCTTCCTCTTTCAGATAAATCTCTCCCCATCCTTATGCCCAGGATCTGCCAGGAGGGATTTTATCCTCACTTTACACACTGCTCTTTTCTGTGGGTGCTAGAACGGAACATGCTTACTGAAAAATAAACCTTTTCATAACTTACAAGAACAGCAATAGAACGCGAGTAGGGGCTTATAAAGGGAGAGAAATAAAAGATTAATTTCCTCCTATTTTACACTGCAGCACTTAATATATGGCAGTGGCTGTTCCTGTTGCCTCTAGAGTTTATCAGCAGCTGTAAACAGCCCTCCACGAACACAACACAGCGACCTGCCCATACGGAGAGACAGAGCAATTGGTAAACTCAGGGGCCGGTGAAATTATCTCTAAACAAACATAAAATCACAGCCCTTGGGAAGAGGAGGAGAGAGACAAGACAGGCACAGCACAGGAGTTTTTTCCTCGGCTCGCACCAAGCGGAGTTGCTGCGTGCGAATGCCAGCAGGAGAAATTTCAGCATAAAAATAAAATTAAAACACACAAATTACTGGCCTCAGGGAGCTGCCCCTCAGAAAACCCAGGCTGGGATGTCCCCCCTCGCTGTGTGCGCATGGACGTGGTCACCCCGGCTCTGCCAGGGGCTGGGAATCGCCAAGCGCTGCCTTGCCCTGGCTGCTGCTCACGTTTGAGGCTCATTTCCAAAGGGAACGCAGGAGCTGCACAGCTGGACATTAAATGGATATATTCATCTCTGCGGGTGGGCAGACATTAGTGTGTAGCCTTCGTGTTACAGCGATTCCCAGGTGCGGGAGGCCGGAGGGACGGGGAGAGGAGGCAGCCGGGCGGGCTGGAGCAGCCTGTCCCCGCCCAGGATCCCCGCAGGGTCGCCGCAGCTCCGGAGAGGAATCCTGCAGGCAGCTGGGAGCCGCGGTCCCCGCAGGCAGCCTGCGCCCTCCCAGGTGCGGTCACAGCAGCGGGGACTCCGGCTTTAGGGGACACCGCGGGTCATGAACCCCCTCCCACGGAGCCCTTGCCTGGCCCCGGCCCCCCGTGCCGTAGCTTTGCTCTGGGGCAGATCTCTCTGTACTTTCGATTTTCATCCTCAAACCCCGCCTTGAAACCACGCAGCCCCAGTGCCAGGGCAGCGTGCCCGCAGCAGCGGCAGTCAGAGCTGGGACAGCTCTGCCCAGCGCTCCCGGGCACGGGCGGGACACGAGCTGGGCTCTTGGCGGAGTCCCCAGCGTGGGCTCTGCCTCACCGCCCTGTCCACAGCAAAATGCCCCAGTCTGGCTGGATCTCCCTGCTCTCCCCTCATTGCTCACCCTGCCCTTGGGTATTTCCTATTGCTCTTTTGCCAGATCCCTTGCACAACGTATTTGGCCAGGGATTGCTCAGGGAGCTTCTCTCCCTTCCCCGGCGCTCTGGCTGCACCCCGAGCAGGGACGATGCAGGGTAGGACAGGCACCAAGGGATTCAGGCCTGCTTGGTGCCGTGACACCTTCCCATGGGATTTTGGGCTCCTTTCTGTCTAACCCCAAGCACCTCAGAGCTACCTGCAGCAGTGGGAGGTGAAAAACACTGGGGGAAGGGAGATTTGTTCCCTGGCATCGTCCTTATAATGCACATGGGGAAATTAACTTAAAGCCTGGGTTATGAAGAGAGCTAATTAGTTAATCCATGTAAAGTGCTTTAAGACTCTGGAATGAGGGGAAAGAATAGCTAATGGGGGAGCTCAGACAGGGCTCTCCTGATGCAAAGTGAATTTCAGACAAGAAATCCTTACTGTACAGAATGGAATTAAATTCAAGGGCTTGTCTAAAAGAAAAACCTCAGAATTGATCACATCCCAGTGAATAAAGACAGTCCATCAGTTCAAGGGCATCTTACATGGATATCCGTGCCCACTAATTATTCTGCTTGAAACCAACCTTCCTGGCAGATTCCCAGAGTCGATGCATCGAGGACCTCTGTGTCAACATTAGCTTTATACCAGACGGATAATTGGTGGTAAGTACCCAGAGCTGGACTGTGCTGGACAACATAATGGCAAAAATTAAATTCTTCCAACAAAATAGCTCTTTGCAGCGTGTTCGAGCAAACCAGGCTCAGGAGAGAGCTCCTCTGCGAGGCAGCACAATTACAGAGCAATTAGAGGGGTGAACTTCAGCAGCTCACCTGCACAACACCTATTTTCTCCTCTACAATCGTCTGTCAAGGCTTCAAACAATTTCCTTTGTTCCAAACAACAGTCACTGGCTGAATTACCATCAGAAGAATATTGTGCAGCCCTACAGCCAGCAGGGATCTGGGAATGGTATCTCAAAGCATTTGCCAAAGGCTTCTGCATACTTATTTCTGGCCGAATCCTGCACTTTTTTAAAAAATTGTTCTCCCCATGGGCTCTTCCAGGAGAAATGATTTGCACCTCTGAGCACTGACCACGTTGGTACCCAGGAGATGATACCCATGTCTCCACTGGGCTCTGCAAACATCAGTGTGCCAGTGGGGAGAGCATCCCAACTGGGCAGTGCTCAGTGAGGAGGGGCTGGGTGTCACCTGCCAGAGCAGCCCCTGTCCCCACCCTCGGTGGCAGCTCCGGGGGTACCAGCACGTGGCACCAGGACCAGGAAACCTTTGTTCCCCTCCATGGCTGCTCGAGGCCCTGCAGCCCTGAGATAAACCATCTGCATCTTTGTTTTAACACCTTCCTTCCCTCCCACTGGCTCTCACGTGGGCGGACTCTGGGTGCTGGTGACCAACCTGGAATGGCTGAGCTGTGTCAGCTGATGTTTAGGACAGGTATTAGGAAAAGGTTCTTCACCCAGAGGGTGAACAGGCTCCCCAGCAAAATGGTCAAGAAGTGTTTGGACAGCACTCTCAGGGACACAGTGGGATTGTTGGGGTGTCCTGTTCAGGGCCAGGAGTTGGGTGCGATGATCCTCGTGTGTCCCTTCCAGACTGGGATTTTCCATGATTCTATGATTCTAAGATGCCATTGCCGTGACCAGGGAGGCCTGACACCATTCCCATTCTTCCTCCCAACCTGCACCATGGCTGGACTGATCCTCGGGGTGCTGGGACGTGGGGACCCATCCCTGGAGGTGTCCAAGGAGCCACTGGGTGTGGCACTCAGAGCTCTGAGCTGGGTAACGGGGTGGAGATCGGCCACAGGCTGGACTCAATGATCTCACAGATTTCTTCCAACCTAAACGATCCTGCGATTCTGTGATCCCAGGATGCTGGAATTTGGAGACCCCCAGGATTCTGGATGCGGGGAGCAGCCAGACCCTCCACCCTGGGGTTCTCTTGCTGTCAACAGCCACTTGGCCATACAGAAAGGCCGAGCTGTACCGAGCTGTGCAGAGCTGCACGCAGCTCCCACTCACCCTGAGTGGCACGAGGGGGAAGCAGAGGTGACAGTGATGCAGACGGCTTGAATGAGTCCGGCTGCTCTGTCTAGCGAACGGCACAAATTGGATTATGTTGTGAAGTTTCTGATGAGGACAGCTCTGCCGTTTGAGTGGCATTTCCATATTCTGTTGAGCAACCCACATGCCCATAAAATCTGATAAGTTTTCTCGGTCATCACTTTGTGTATTTTTATGAGTCTATTAAAATGTGATTTACATTTTTCCAATTCCCCCCCCCTTTTCCCTTCAATACGCCCAAGGGATGGGTGAATTAGATTGGAGGGAGCCCAGGACCATATGGCCAATTGGATTAGGTTCTCCTAAGTGCTCAGCAGAAAGTAATAGGGGTTTTAAGCCTGGATCCCAAATTCTGGATGCCTGTCTTGTCTGAACTGCCAAACAGCTCTGTTTTATAAGGCTCTTGTGGAGAGCTGGAGCCAGGGGTGTGGTGACAAGGATGCCCAAGGTCTGTCCTGGCAGCTGACCAGTGACAAGGACATCAGGCTAGTGCTGGGGTGGCACTTGAGGCACACGGCCACATCCACCCCCTTCCTCACACTCTGAAATTAATCACCAGTTAATCGTTGCTCGAAGCGAGTATTTTTAGTCAGAACAACACTTTCTGTTTGAGTCGACAGAAGCGTGAGTTGTGCTTCCTGTGTTTCTGCTTGCTCAGGGCAAACGCTGCGACGTTCCTGGGACAAGACCACAAAGGAGATGCTTGTGCTGCTGGATGGAAAATTCCTTTCAAATTTGAGAGAATATTTGTAGGAATTCCTTTCTCTGCTATTTGCTCGGTTCTGCTAACAACAGGCTGCCAGCCGGGTTCAAGGACAGACGAGCAATGGGCTCCGAGCAGCCGCTGTAATTCTCTTTGCTCTGACGAGACAGGGGGAGATTAATAGAAAAAGCAGCAGCAGGAGGATTTGTCAAGAAAAATAATCATTTTCAGGCCAAGGAGGCTTTGCTAGCTATCTTGATAGTGAGCAAATGGCAGGAGCAAAAGGACTCCTGAGCTTGCCCCTCATTACTGAAAGAAGAAAATTAAGGCAATTGCAGTTGAAGAGAAAACTAACATTTGGCTTTTTGCCCCCCTCAGCTGCTCTCCTTGCCCCCAGGACCCTCCCAGCCCCCTGCCCAGGGCCAGGAACCTTTTTCCAGCCCACGTTTTCATCCACGGGGCAGCTTTTGCTCTGGATGTCACCGAGCAGCGCTGAGGCACCGCAGGCAGCTCCTGCCACCTACAGCAAGAATCCGGCCGGAGCAGGGACAGCGGGGACCGGAGGGACACAGAGGGGACCAGGCAGGGATAGCGGGGACCGAGGGGGCACAGAGGGGACCAGACAGGGACAGCGGGGACCGGAGGGACACAGAGGGGACCAGACAGGGACAGCGGGGACCGGAGGGACACAGAGGGGACCAGACAGGGACAGCGGGGACCGGAGGGACACAGAGGGGACCAGACAGGGACAGCGGGGACCGGAGGGACACAGAGGGGACCAGACAGGGACAGCGGGGACCGAGGGGGCACAGAGGGGACCAGACAGGGACAGCAGGGACCGGGAGGGCACAGAGGGGACCAGGCAGGGATAGCGGGGACCGAGGGGGCACAGAGGGGACCAGGCAGGGATAGCGGGGACCGAGGGGGCACAGAGGGGACCAGGCAGGGATAGCGGGGACCGAGGGGGCACAGAGGGGACCAGGCAGGGATAGCGGGGACCGAGGGGGCACAGAGGGGACCAGGCAGGGATAGCGGGGACCGAGGGGGCACAGAGGGGACCAGGCAGGGATAGCGGGGACCGAGGGGGCACAGAGGGGACCAGGCAGGGACAGCGGGGACCGGGGATGGGCAAGGAGGACCAGGGAGGGGCAGGGGTTCCAGGCAGAGACAGTGGGGACCAGGGAGGGGATGGTGTGGATCAGGTAGGGTCAGTGGGGACTAGGGAGGGACAGGAAACACAAGAGAGGGGCCCAAGGGGGATAGCAGGGACCAGGCAGGGGCAGTGGGGACCGGGGAGGACAGGGGGCACAACGGAGGGGCAAGGGACAAGGGAGGGACACCGGGGACAACTTGGGGACAACTTAGGGACAGAGGGGACTGGGGGGGACAGGAGGTCCAGGGGGAGGAGAGGGGGGATCAGGCAGGGACAGCAGGGACCAAGGGAGGGGCAGAGGGTCCAGAGGGGGACAGTGGGGACCAGGCAGGGGTGGGAGGATCCGTGAGGGGCAGTGCTGGACAGTGCTCGCAGTGCAGGTGGGGATGGCAGGGCCCAGGCAGGGGCAGCGGATGGTGAGGGCAGGGCTGGTGTCTCAGCCCCGAGCTGACACCTTCCAGCCCCAAATATTGGCTGGAGCATCCAGGAGCCTCTGGGCACCGTCCCCTGCGGCTGCAGGTGTGACATGGCTCAGTGTGTGCCCCTGCAGAGGGACAGCAAAGGGGGAAAGGCACAGTGGAGGCTTTCCTGCCCTATTCCACCCCTCTCCACAGACAAGGGATCAATTTCAATGGATTAACAGCCACAAATAATCCAGGTTCACTTTCCACTTCCACTGGCTGAGCATGCGGCTGCGGTTTGTTTGTTTTTGTTCTCCAACAGCCCCTGTATCCCCTGACACTCTTCTGCTTGTAAATAGTCAAGTATCACATTCCCCCTGTGGAAACTGTGGAAACTAGGGTCGACAAAAACCTGAAATCCACCTTCCCCCCTCTCCCCCCACCTCTTTTTGCAGCTGTGCTGCAATTTCAATTACCATATGCCTTGTTTTGCCCCCGGGGAATGGTGGTGAGATGAGGAATAGGGGAAGTGTGGCAGGTAATGAAAGACACGTTCTCATTTCTGCTCCAGCAGATAGTGCAAGTGCCCATTAAATGCTGAAATTAATTGTTTAAATTGTTCTGAGCAGCATTTACGGCGATCTCCTTGTCGCTGCAGCTGGGCATTGGCTTTCAAAAGCTCTCCCTGTGCTATCTGCAGCCGAACGTTCCAGCGGCGACTGTCTCACCACAAACTAATTTGTTCAACACACATTTATTGCACAACACTTACAATAATACGTGGCAAAAATGCAAATTTTTTCCCCCCTTTTGTTTTCATGCTGTTCCAGGGACAAAACGCTGCAGCACTATGTGGCACCCTCAAAGGTGGCACTTTGTGACACGATTCCATGGGCACGGGGGCGTTTGGTTGAGGGTTGAATTTGATGATCTTGGAGGGCTTTTCCAGCCTTAATGATTCCGTGGTTCCACGGCTGGAGCATTCCAAGGCACCTGCCTCACACTGCTCCCACCGACAGCCAGACCAGCTGCACCTGGAAAACCAGCAGGAATCCCACTGGAGCCGTCTGAGGGCACGGCCAGCGCCTGCAGAGGGCACAGGGAGCCCACCTAGCCGGGAGGATGAGGATGAGCGGGAGGGAAGAGCTCCCAGTGCCTCCAGCCTGCCCCGTGCCCCCGGTGCTGCCCAGCCGAGCTCCTCTCCTTCCCCCTCGGGCTGCGGGGGAAACACCCGGGCGGCAAGCGGGATAAATTCCCTGCTCCAGCCCAACTCAGAGGCTGGGTAAGTAGATAAACTTTGGGCTGGATGCTGGAAGATTAAATAGTCCTTGCCTGGGACTGCTGCTCCCGGGGGCTGCTCCCACCAGGGACCTGTCCCCTGGGTCTGGGGCCGTCCTGACCGACACTCCAGAGCCAGGGGCAGGCACTGGAATCTCCACAGGCAGGAAAATGTCCTGTCAGGGCAAGGGACAGCTCGAGGTCGAGCCCTGTGAATACCGAGGGAGACAACAGCTGTCAAGTGATGTAAAACTCCAGCATCCAATAATTCCTTCTGCTTCTCCAAAGCCTCGGTGCCTGGGTGCCAGCAGGGTGACGGGGACTGTAACGGGGACCAGCCCAGGGCGGGTTTGACAGACACGGGGATGTAGTGCTTGGGGAGATGGGCTCGTGGTGGACGGGCAGTGCTGAGGGAATGGTTGGACTCGATGATTTTAACAGTCTTTTCCAACCCAAATGATTCTGCGATTCATCCTGGCAGGTGAAGCCTCCCATCCAGGAGAGGCTGTGCAGCCCTTCCCTCGGCCAGGTGAGTGTCAGGAGCTGGTTACCCACGGTGCCAACGCGATCATCTCAGGGCTGAGACAAGGAATCCCTTCTGTGCCTGTGAATATTGTATGGCTGCTTAGAAATTAAAATGAATTCTGAGTTGTGTAGCATTTATCTGCACTCCTAATTTATATTTGAACAGGAGAGGAACTATTTTCTGTCTTGAAATCCAAGCTTAATTTTTATCTTTATTATCTTAAGAGCTTAGTGAATAATTAATTCTTTTTCTTGCAAGTTTTTTTTTTCAATTTGAAGCAAAATTAATTCAACCAAAGCCCCAGCTTTGTTGTCATTGATTTTGCAGGAGGCTGTGAAGGTCCCAGCGCAGCTGAGGGTCCTCCCGGGGCCACAAAATGAGGAGTTTTGGGGATAAAGAGCCTCTTCCTCCAAGCAGAAGAGCCAGGGGAGCAAGGCTGGGATGGAAACCATGACAAGGACCGAGATGGATAGAGACCAGGACAGAAGGGAAATGGGTCTCAGGGAGTGGGTTGGGCATGCAGTTTCTCACATTTGGCACCTCTTCAAGGATGGGTACCTGTTTCTGACAAGGTTTTTATTACTTCTTGTCATTGCAAAATTTTATTTATCTTTTATTAGAGAGGAAAACCAGGTGTGAACTATCCTGGAGCAAATGAGGATGTGGCAAATACTGACCCTTGGATGAACCAGGGGCTGAGCAGCCCCCATGCTGGGGACCCCCCACCCTGGGCACCACATCAAAAGGGGCAATAATTTCTTTTCACAGACAGAAAGTCATCACAAGTGAGGATCGCTCACACCCTCAGAGAAAGGGCAGGGGGGGCTTTGCCCTGGCTGTTCCCAGCACAAATGACCCTCAGAGCCCCCACAGCTCCCCTGGCACTCCTGGCACAGCCAATTCCCATTTACAACCTCATTTTTGCTGACAGCTTAAGGTGTGAATTCACAGAAATTAATTCCAAACTTCCTGAATATGGATTTTATTATTAGTGGGAGGAAGAGCCTGTTCTCCTGGCAGCATCCCTTTATGCAGAAAAATTAATAAACTCAGTATAAATGCTCTGTTTCCATCAGCTCTGGGCTGTCAGCGCTGGCAGCAGGGAGTCAGTGCTGGCTGGGTGTGAGTGGGTCCAACACCTTCACTCGCCACGTTTAACCCCTTCTGTGTCCTGTGCTGCCTCAGGAACAATTTCTTCTGATCAATTGCTTGTTTCCAGGTTGTTTCCCAGCGTTTCTTGTTCTCTCCAAGCCCAATACATTCACCTGCTGTTATCAGCACCCCGGGCCTGACTCTGGCCCCAGCCCAGGGAGCCCCTGAGCTCCCAGCCCCTCTCCTGGTCCCACCTGGCTGCAGGTGTTCTGGGGGGCATTTGCAGCTCGTGAAGGGGAACTGAGGGAGCACTTGGGGAGCTTCATCTTGTTCAGATATTATTGTTGAAGGGGTTTCATTTGCACTGGCAGGAGCTGCAACTGGCATCTTAATCAATCAAAACACTCAGCTGATGGCTCACCCTCCTCCTGCAGAGCCCTATTTCACTCCAGCCTGGATGTATTTATGAAGCAATGCCTGTGTTTTGATAGGATTGTTGTTTATATCCAGCTGATGTTTTTGCTCCTGTGAAGCACAGGCCGAAATGTCACCACCAACACGGCCATCTCCCTTGGGTTTACTCCGAGTGGTGCAGGTTTTTGTGGATTTTTGCATGTGTCAGAGCTTGGGGAGGAGAACCCTGGATTCTCCTGCATTTAGGATGAGCTAGTACACAGGTCAGACAAATGCCAGGGAGGAGGCTCCATTACTGGGGCAAAACTGCTCAAACAGGGAAATTTTCAGCAGAATTACATGGTGTAGTTAATTTTCAGCAGAATTACATGGTGTAGTTAATTTTCAGCAGTGTTGTGCTGTGTACTTGACCTCCCTGACCTTAAATAATTGCATCTTAAAACAGTCTTAAAGGAGCTAGTTAAGGGAGGGAGTACAGCTGGCCATATTTCAGCATTGATTTTCTGCCAACTCGCTGTACTTTCGACAACATGAACTCCATAGATCCCTCACTGAGCTCCCCCTCCCTGCGATGGGGCTGCCCCCAGTGCGGGGGGACAGAGGGACAGGATGGGATGGGCAGTTTGTGTTTCACCTGCTCCACACCTCTCAGGGGTGACACCCTCCCAGACGATGCTTAAGCACGGGAGAAGGGTTATGTGTAAACAGAAAGAATTTCCGAGTTTTTCTGAGAGCTTCGGAATGTTTTGAAACAACTTTATCTCTTAATTGAAGAGTCTGTTTGAATAACCCAAAATGAGATCAGTATGGAAGGGCTGGAAGATCATCTAACAAAGAGCAGCAATTCCTTCCCATTCAACTCAATTATCCCTGGCTCAGTCTTGGGGAAACAGCCCGATTGCTTTCCTGCCAGCTCCTGGCTGCCGAGTTAATAACATCGCACGCTGCGTGTGATGCACCAGAGGATTTTGCAATTACTCCTGAAGAATTTCCCTGAAAGGGGCTGGGAGGGGTGCAGGGTCCGGGGGCGCGCCGGGAGGTGCCTCGCGCGGCTGAATGTCACCCTGTCCTTGCTCCAGTTGAGCGTCACCCTGTCCTCGCTCCTCCCTTCGGGGCTCTGCGGGGCTCCAGCACCGACAGACCCCGCGCTGGGGCCGCGCTGGCCCCGGGCTGTGCCGGGCGGGCCCCGGGCTGGGCGAGGCGGGGAACGCCGGACAGATCTCCTTTGCTCCATCCCCGGCGGAGCCGGGCCGGGCGATGAGCAGCAGCACGCAGCAATCGTGCTCCCTGGCTGCCGCACCGAGCCCTGCAGCTGCCGGGGCTCGGGCTCGCACTCGCGGCAGCGCAGGGACGGCTGCGAGGGGCTGCGAGGGGCTGCGAGGGGCTGGGGCTGCTCGCTTCGGCTTTGCAGAGCGTGGACCAGTCCAGGGACACCACTGGAGCTGGATCCTGTGGGGGCTGAGAATGCTCCCGATGGGCACCCCCGGACAGGAGGATGGAGGAGGGCTCCTCGGGCAGGACACAAGTTGTGATGGCCCAAGCAGGAGCTGTGTGTCCTGGGGGACACGGGCAGAGCGGTCCCGCTCAGGACCCCGCGCGGTCCCAGGCAGCGAGAGCCCCGGGCAGTGAGCGGCAGAGGTGCGGCCCTTTCCCCGGAGGGTGAAGGTCCCTTCCCCCGGAGGTGATGTTCGAGGCTTGGCTGTCACCGCCGGGCTGTCCCAGACCTCTGGCACCGCGGTTTCACTGGAGATCCTGAGCTTGGCTCCTTTATTTCCAGTTCCAGGCTGTGACCGTTCCACGGGACAGGCTGCACCATTCCCTTCAGCGCCGCGTGGCTCCAGTGCCGGGTCACAGCAGCCAGAGCCACCGACGTGTTTCCTCTCAAAACCAGGCAGGCACTGGGATTTCAGCAGTGAAGGCTAAGTAAATAAACAGATAAACTCAAATAAATTAAATAAAGTTAAAGAAGAAACCCGGAGAATGCAAACAAACTGTTGAATGAACACAAACAGTAAATTTCCAGTGACAGTGTTTCCAGCCCTGCTGGCTGCTGGGGAAGGGGCAGCCCAAGCCTGGTGTCCCTCACAGGCTCCCAGTCCCTAAGGAAAGGGACGGTGAATTAGGGAGATGTCAAGGATCCTGTCAGTTCAGCTGCCAACCTGAAAAATCTGGTGGTTGCAGGTGGTTTGAAACCCATTTTTCAAACAATGTTAATTTCAGATCAGCCTATCCCTCTGCCCTCAGGCGTGCCACAAGCAGAAGCCTGTTCGGGGGTGATGGAAGTGTCCGTGCTCGCTGTGCTCTGCTGTCTGCCCCCCTGGGTCTCCCCAGGCCCAGCCTAACAGGAGGGGATGGGTCAAGCTTTAACTTCTCACTACAGTGAATAAATGTCGTGTGCTTTGACCATCCCTGGTCCGTTCTGATTCCACCCTCACACCTGAAATCTGCCCTGGCTCCCCTGACAAGGGCATTTTACAGGACGGATCAGTCCTGTCTCCTGCTGTAAAACCCAGCAGGGCAGCGAGAGTGATCGAGGGCAGCACCCGGTGTCCGCAGCCGGAGCCGGCCCCAGCGGCACAGGGAACCCCTCGCTGCGACAACGGGACTCCCTGGCGGCTGCCACACTGACAGGAGCCCACCACAAGCCCAACGCTGTAATCCCTCCTTAATCACCTCGGCAATGAGAGGATTAACCAGGGATCTGCCACGGCCATGTGCCACGGCTGAGCCTGAGAAATCCCGACGGGAATTCCCGTGCCCTCCTGCATCTCCCTCTCACCAAGGGATTATGCTGGTCCTCCTCTCCCACACAAGGATGCTGCTCCGGTCCCTGCTGTGCTCCAGCCCCAGGCTGTGCAAGGACAAGCCCCTGCTAATGAGCAGCCCCCCGTTTTCCAGCCCTCACCGAGACCCGTGGGGAGGTGATGGATGGGGCAGCACCCGTGGGCAGGACACCTTTGCTCAGCACTTCTGCAGCACACCTGCGAACACTTGGAGGCTCCAAAATCTAAAGCCATGGACTATGCCCAGACTAACCCTTCCTGCTACCACCTATCACCCCTCAGGTGCAGCCCCCCCGGCCCCCGGTCCCCAGTGGGATATTCCTGGGATACATCCCCAGCCGGTGCCCAGCGGCTCCCTCAGGGACCCAGGCATGGTCACTGCTTCCAGCATCCCTTTCGGCGTCCCTCTGTTCCATCGCCTCCGCCCCGGCCCTGCAGCGGCGCAGCATCCTCTCACAGCCCCAGCTCTGCCTCCAGCTCCCCACACCCAGCACAGACATTACTTTTAATGATGTGCAAATTGGCTTAGGGCACAGCGATCAATCAGGGGCTCAACACCTCGGTGAGGGGACCTGGTGGCTCTTTGTTCGGGGGCAGCAGCTGCGGAGGAGGGAGGGAAGGCTGCAGCCTGGCCGGGCTCTGCCCGCGCTCCAGACACTCAGGAATTGATTTGGGATTGTTTCTGTGCAGCAGGCGATCCAACAATCAGATATATTTCTCTTGCAGGTCTGAGTGCAGAGCTCTATTATTCATACTCTGGCTTTAAGTTATAGCCAGTGTCGTGTCAAATGTACCAATTCCAGCAGCTTTAATGGAGTTGGCCTCTGCACCCCTCGCCAAGTGGCAGCTGATATTTTCTGCCCACATCAGTTGTATCTACAAGGGAAAAATATCGAATGCTCCCTGCAGCTCTTGTTCCAGCACGTGTGAAGAGGAGGTTTCCTGGCCGTGGTGTTGCCACGTGTGCCACGTGTACCAGCGTGCACACGGCCGGGCGCGTGCGGTTCCTGGCACAGCCAAAGCCTGGCACTGCCAGGCTGCCCTCCAGGGCCAGGAGCACCACAGCCACCTTGCATGTCCTGACCAGCTGCGTTTTGCTCCACCGGTGGCACCCAGGGATCTCAGGTGGCCAGGGAGGAGAAGAGCCAGCTCCACGTGTTCACAGCTTTCCTGGCCCTTTGGCCACCACTTTGCCAGCCAAGGGCCAGTACAACCTGCCATGCTCATGTTGGTGTGACAAGAAGCAGGACCTCACTGGGAGCCTGGGCAGGAACCACCCACAGCAGGATGCAGGGTGCTCACCTGGAGCCCTCACTAACCCACCAGTCTCACTCACCTGTGCAGGGTGCTGCAGCTCACACCAGTGAAATACCTGAATGGGTGGGAGGGAAAAAATCTAAATCCCACCACTAACAGGTTCAAGGTTTCCCCTGAGCTGCTGTTGCTGCCTTCTCTTCCTCCTGCCCCAGCCATAGGGAGGCTGCAGCGCCAGTGAGTGTTGTGTGCTGGGCATGGGGAGGTGGGGAGGAAATGCTTCCTGCAGGTGAAAACAGCCTCCAGAGAGGCAGTGGAGCAGGGCTGCCCCTTGGGATGAGGGCAGGAGGGTGGGTTGTGCCCGGGGTGCAGTGGGAGGCCCTCGCTGTGCCAAAACCTCTTCCCTCTTGCACCTGACCTAAGTGTCTGGGAATGCATGCTCCAGCCAGGTACTGAGCCGCAGCTCCAGCACTGTGAGGGGCTCAGAGGGCTCAGGGAATGTTCCTATATTCCGTGGTGGGTACGCATCCTATCCATGCTCCAACATTCCCGCTGTAGCTGGGGCAGAGACCCTGCAGACATTGGGTTCGTGTCCCGCTGCCGCTCAGAGCTCAGCCTTTGGTCCATAATTGAATCAAATGTTCTAGAACAAGCTTTGATCCCTTCTCCTGGCTGCCCCCATCACCATGGCACCTGTAAACAACTGGCAATCTGCCCACCTCCTAATTTTAGTAACTAATTACCTCTCGTTATCTTGCATCAGGCCAGTAGCCAGCATGTCACTAAGTGATTAATACAGTTCACACAGCAACGTGAAGCTGCATCCTTCATTCACCACCGGAGTTATCCTGCTTGCCCTCTCGTTGTTTACCTTAACAAAACAGTGAGAAAGGCAGGAAATAGAAGGAATCAGTATTTGCTGCTGGTTGAGCAGCTGGGAAGGCCAAGGGGCGATGGGGCTGGGCCAGGATCTTCTGGAGGCAGGAGAAGTGGCTTTGAGGAATCTGTAATTAAGATTAAATACAGAAGCTTCTAATGGGCTTGTAAATCCTCTGCCCCTCTGGGTGACCAGTGCAGTCTGTGGCCCGCTGACACCCTGCAGAAGGGATTTTTTCCCCCCATAGCTTCTCCCATGACACCAGGAAGGACACACTTCCACCACATCCCACCGCTCAGCCATCAGCTCCTGCACGTGGCTGTCACGGGATTGTGCACTGAGCCAATAAATTAAATTGTGGTGGCTTCATCAATATCAATTTTGATGATACTGAAAAGAGCCTGACCAGAGGCACCAAGCCTGCTCTCAAAATTAAAACAGACCATTTTTTTACCCCTGAAATTGTCCCATTCCACCAGCCCATGGCAGGAGCATCGCTCAGTCACCTTGGGACAATGGGTGTGTGGGTGTTGGGGAGCTGGGTGGGCTTGGTAGGAGGAAAGAGTGGGTGAGTGGTCTGGGGCAGGTGGGCAGCTGAGGGGGGCAGGAAAGTTTGGGGTGTTTGGGGCCCAAACCTGCCGAGGGCTCAGTCCCATCCTCACCCCAGTTCCTTGCAGCAGCAAGGGCAGGCAAGCACTTACAATAATGAGATATTCAGCACTGACACCTTTTAATTCCCCAAATGATTAACTTGCAGCAGATTAGAGCTGGGATGGCTATTTAATTAACAGACACGTCAAGCTTGCTTATGAGTCATTAAAAAAACCCACCCTAATGATTGACTTGTTAATACGGAAGAAATCAATTAGAATTTTTTTTTTATTCCTCCTCTGAAGTTTTTGGATCCAGCCAAAAGGATGGAGGAAGAAAGGATGGTGGGATTCAGCAGAGCTTTATTCTTTACAGAGGAGGTTGCAGGAACAGCTTGAGGCAGGGATTTGGAGGGTTTTTGGGAGGCGGGGACTAAGCCATGTCCCAGGATGCAGAGGAGGATGCGAGCAGCCCCTCGACACCAGCCTGGTCATGTGGAAAGCTGCCCTGTCCTCCCTCAATCCCCTCCTTCTCTCCTCCAGGGCCAAGTTCCAGGTGTTCCACTGTCCTTTCCCAAAGGCCTTTACCCTGAACTGCCTGGCTCCCACTGAGGCTTTCCCAGAGAGCCTGGAAGTGTGGATGGGAACGGCTGGAGCGGGGTGGGGGGTACAGGGTGTCTGCCTTGGGGCTGGGGCCACTCCTCAGCTAAAAGCCGGGAGTGACTCCGGTGCTGCTGGGGGAGGTGGGTTATTGCTGGCAGGGGGGTCTGACAGCAGCAGGGTTACAGATGGACCCTGCAGGTGCTGAGTTAACGATGCATCCAGGGAAAACACAGTGTGGCTTGGGCAGGAAAGGCTGGACCTGAGCAGGAGTTGCCTGCTCAGGGAACAGCAGGTGAAGGTCAAGGGCAAAGAGGATTTGGCAGGATTTGGGAGCCTCAGCCAGTGTAGCCCTGAGAGCCCCAAGCTCAGCGGGGTCAGGGCCAGGGAGGTCTAAAGATCTCCCGTGCACCACTTCAGGAGAGCGGGCTTGACCCTCCTGCTCCCTGGGGAAAGCCCACGAGGGGTTAAATGTCTTTCTCACGCACAATTATGAATTGCTGTCTTCGGAGTCTGACTTAATGCACAGAAACTCTGATTGCTCAAGTCGTAGATTGCCTCTTGACATTAATTACTATGTAAATCCCGCAGATTAACATTGTCAGATGATGAGTGGCAAGTCTCACTCGCAGTCAGCCTCCCAGGAGCGCCGCGGTTGCAGAAGTTGCCATAGCGATTTTTTCCTCTTGGAAGAAAACCAATAATAAAATAAACTCAAAACAAGCCAACGCATCCTTGTGCTCCCACCAGGCGCTGCTGCTCTCCCTGCTGATCTCAGGGCCTCAGCTGGACCCTGCTGGGGCAGGAGCTGAAGTTACGTTTTGACCCATCAGTGGGTTTAATGCTCTTCAAGTGCCTGTCTGGCCCCTCTCAGTGCTTTCTGCCTAAATGACCGTGACAGGGGGCTCATCCCTACTCCACAGGAGCTGCCTGGCTCCTGCTCCCTTGGCTTTGGTCATTCTGTGCCCTCTTCGCACTGCTGGGCGTGGTCCCGACAGGCAATACGGTGCTTTTTGGGGAACAAAAGTCCCCCAGGGTCTGCTTGAGGAGGAGATTTGATGTTGTTATCCCAGTCTCTGAAGCCAAACAGTGAAAAGAAAAGGGAAAAAACCCTCATTTTTCACTCAAGATTAAAGATGCAGGAGCAGAACGAGCAAGGCTGTTCACCAAGGAGTCAGGGGCTTTGAAGGTGAGCTGAAAGCTCACTACATAAATTGATAAACTGCCTCAGATGTCTGGTCAGGAGAGCACAGGCAGTCGGCTTCAAACCTCGCTGTGTCTGGGGGTGTTTGGGCTGGCCCCCAGCCCTGTGCCCTGGCTCACGCCAGCCCTGGCACTGCCAGGAGGGTGCTGTACCCCAAGATGCTGCTGGGGCTGCGTCTGCTCCAGTCCAAGATGTCCTTGCCAGGGCCCTGCCGTGCCCTCCTGCAGGTCACCCAGCTCCCAGGGACTGAAACAGGGCCCCCCAGACCTCCCCAAATCCCACTGCTCCCCCGGCACTGAGGCCCGGGATCAGCCTCCTCTCCCCGGGACGGACCGTGGGTCTGGGTGGGCACTGCAGCACCCGTCACCTCTGCGTGCCCTGAGGGAAGTTGCACGACAGAGGTTGTTTATTGCCTTTGAAAGGCGAGAATATGTTTCTTATCCATGTCATACTTCTAAAAATACCAGACGTGTTGCCCCGACTCTCCTCTCGTGCGCTAATGACAGCTGAGGAGCGACGTCTGTATCATAATGGATGAGAAACAAGTGCCTCTGTACCCGGGAGAAGGCTGATTATTTTACTGGCAAGATACATTAAAAAATGCCTTGTGACACAAAGTAACATTAATGTCAGCAAGCGGCAGCGCGGCGCCTCCGGGGAGCCCCGCTCCTGTCACCCTGATTAAATTAGCGCGTTCCCCGCATCCAGCCGGCCATCAATATTCATGCCGGGGTGTGCCCGAGCCGGGGCTGCTGCTGCCTGACGGCCCGGAGGAGATGAGGCAGCCTCAGCCACGGGCTGCGGGAGCGGATCCGGGGGGGGCTGCCCTCCAGGCCGTGCCGGAGCAGCCCCCTCCCCAGCCCCAGGCCTGCAGAGGGGCAGGGATGTTGCCAGACCTGCGCCCTGGGGTGATGCTCCGCACGGAATTCTTGCTTGGTCCGTGGGATCTTCCCTCAACAAAGGACAATTTTCGGGGTGGAATGAAAACGTGCCAACCCCCCCGCGTTTGGCTCGGTGTATCTCGCTTCCAGAAGCCCCAGTCCATGGGAATTCACAGGGGCTCCTGGCTGGAATGCCCACGCCTGGAGCTGCTGCCCCGATCCCCTGCCTCTCCTCAGAAGGTAATTATGCTCTACCGGGATCTGCAAAATTTATGGCTGTAAATGTCTCCACTCGAGGAAGGTGCTGTAACTCATGAAGAACCAAATGCCAAAATGCCACTGAGAGAAAGCCGAAAAGAGCTTTAATTGCCCCAATGAATCAGTGTCATCCCAGGCTTCCGAGACGCCACCACTCCACCGCTGCACATCAGCCCTGCTGGCAGCCTGGGCTGGGGTTGTGTTCCCAAAAGTGTTGCCAGACAGGCGGTTGTGGATCCTCCTCCCAGCTCCCACCTCTGTGCGTGCAGCCCCAGCCCTGTGCAGGGCCAGCCCTGCCTCCCCAGTTTGCCCCCATAACTTCTGCTGGACCCAAGAGCAGGATCTCTGGATGTCCAGGAAGGAAAGCGTGGGAGGAACAGGGCCTGGGGAGCTGCAGGTGCACCACAGGCACTGCTGCCTGCCAGGTGCACGGCTGATGTGGGGTAACTATTCCATAACTGCTCCTGCTGCAGCGGGGTGGTAACGGGTGAGAACAGGCTCAGGGTGGTTTAAGGAGCTGTGCGGGGGCTGTTCTGAGCTGAGCTCTCTGAAAGGTGCCAGCCTGCTGGGTGAGGGAGCCCAGACTCGCTTGGTCCACGTGGGAGCTGACACCCACCTGAAGCACTGCCCATGGAACCCCAGGCTGGTTTGGGTTGGAAGGGGCCTTACAGCCCATCTCATTCCCCCCCTGCTGTGGGCAGGGACACCTTCCACTGTGCCAGGTTGCTCCAAGCCCTCTCCAACCTGGCCTTGGGAGACGGGACAGCCACAGCTTCTGTGGGCAACCTGTGCCAGGACCTCACTGCCCTCACAGGAAGGAATTTTTTCCCAATATCTAGTCTAAACCTATTCTCCTTCAGTTTAAAGCCATGTTTCAGGTGACCCCAGCTCCATCCTCCGTTCAGGGCCAGCTTGCCAAGGGATCCAAGCACAGCAGCTGGCACTGTTAGGTGCTGGCACTGGTCCTGCTGCCATTGCCCACAGCGTGGGGTCCTGTGGGCTCCCAGAGCCAGCGGTCAGTGTAGTTAACAACCTTTTTAAAATCTAGCTCCCTGGGAACTTGTTATTCCAGGATCCCAACCATTAAGGGCTTGTTAATATTTATGAAATAATTAATAGATGCACCTCTGTTCTTTAATAACTCATGTAAAGTTGTGCTGGGGAAGGCGGTACCAGGCGTCCTGCTCTGAGCAGCTCAGAGCAGGAGGAGCCCTTAATTATGTATTAAACACACACAGATTTATTACACAAAGTTATGAAAAAGTAAAAGCATTTCATTTAAGAAATAACGAGGCAAGTTCTGCTACCTGGAGAGCTGTGTTAACGAAGCATCTGGCTGTGGAGCTCTGCTCCAAGGAAAGACATTTACAGGGGGCCTGGGCCTGTTGTGGTGAGGTCTTTCTTTATGTGGGAGACTCGGTGCTCACCAAGGGTGGGTGTTGGGAAGGGCAGGCAGGGCCCCCCCAGCGCCAGCCGTGCACATATGGTGTGCATATACACACACGAAGTTTTTTGGGAGCCTTCCCACTGCCAGCCCCCCTCCATGAGCACAAGATGTTCCTTTGCTCCAGGGACCCCCGTGCAGCCTCCCCCCACGTGGGCTGAGGGTCTCCGGAGCGGCACTGGAGGCCCTGGTGGCAGCACACACACAGAGTGCTACCCAAACAATGATCTATATTTCCAATTTTCCAAAAGATTATGTTTTCATCTTAAAAGATGTTGTCTCCTGCTTTTTGACCTGAATAAAATGAAAGATAATAGAATCCAGATGAAATATATATCTACATTAATCTTACACAGGCTCGTCCCGCTTCCAGGTGCTGCAGCAGGCGTGGATCCAGTTGCAATCAGATGCCCACCTGGGTCTGAGTGATTCCCACTCTGATTTAACAGGATTAAGTGCTGCTGTGAGATGCAGCTGGTCCTGGTGTGGGGACCTGCTCAGCACAGCTTCCACCAGGGAGGGTGGTGGAAAAGCTGAGGGGTGCATTTTCCCCAAGATGCATTCATGGTAGGGGAGGTGTGTGACCCTGTCACCTCCAGACATCAGAAGGTGACAGTGGGGTTGTTGTGGAACCTCTGCTCCAGGATGGGCCACGCAGCTGTTGCTGGCTGGGCAGGACGGTGCTGAGCCCAGGGGGACCATGCTGTGCTGGGCAGGATTGTGTTCTGCCCAGTGGGACGATGCTGTGCTGAGCAGGACGATGCTGTGCCCAGCAGGATGTTACTGTGCTGAGCAGGATTATGCCACCTCAGCATTTGAATGGGCACTTTCACCCAGATTTTGGCAGCTCGGGCAGCTGCTGGGAGCTCACGGGGGCAGCCCCAGCTGGGTTGGCCATGAGCTGCCACCCCAGCCACTTTGCTTTGTATCTCCTCGGGTTCCTCCTGCAATTTTCATTTCAAAGCCTCTCCCGTCCTGCCTGTGTCCCCAGACAGGCCCTGTGCAGCCACAGGAGCTCGAGGCCGAGGTGAGGGGCACTCACAGCCTTGCAGGCACCAATCCATGCCAAGGACAGGTGAGTTCACTCAAGCCAGATCACAGAGCCAGGCCTGGTGGGGGCTCCAGCTGTAGAAGGAGAGGGAGAAATTGGATTCAGAGGCAGCAAATGCAGCTCCCCAGAATGGATGTACATTTTCATTATACACTGAGTAATTGGTGGTAATACAAGAGATATGGGCAGTATCATTATAGACCAGGCTGTGCTGGAGATGGATTATCATCATCTGTCATTATCTGGGCTTCCTTGTGGCTGCTAAAATTGTAGAACATGATTTTAATAACCCTGGAAGGCAAGAATCATTTTTCTTTTGTCACTTAACAACTTGGCCTCATTCACTGATACCTTTAAATAAGAAGGGGGGATTAATTTCTAGTGGGATAAATGCAGACCTGGTTGTTTCCTCCTCTCTTCATTTGCAAAGGGGCCCCGTCGATGCCTGACAGCTTTCAAGGAAATTGCAGATAATGGGGACAGGATGTCAGTGTGGAGCAGGGGGCACAGAATCACCCGGAGACAGGTGCTGGTGCTGACACAGTGCCAGCCCCGGGGCCCTCGCCCTGTGCCCCCTGGGCAGGGCACTGATGGCACTGGGAACCACAGCCTGTGCCTTAGGGGGTCTTGGCCAGGAGATTTGGGCAGGATCAGCGTCGTCAGGGTGCTCCAGGCACCCCAGTCTTCAGTCCCACCTCGCAGGGCACAGGCACGGCTGTTTCCAGGAGCCAGGGGAGCTGCGTCACTCCTGACCCCCCCGGACACTGTCAGCCTCATCTGTGGGTGTTTCGTTTGTCACTCCTCTTGGCCATGGAAAAAGCCAGCAGCAGGAGAGGGACAAATCAAATTACAAGGCAGCTAATGAAAATAATGGGGAATAAAGCACTTTTGGAGGCTGCTTGGTTGGATTCCTATTTCCCTGTGTCACTGGGTTTAAGCAGGGGTGTTTATAACCTCAAGAAGACATTTCATTGCCTTTGTGATGAGCTCAATTGACCGTGGATTTTTTGCTCTCACAGACCCGAGCCCTTGGAAGAGAAGTGCCAACTCCAAGTCACATTCCCACCCCACAGCTCGAGCACCCGGAGTCCCCCTGTGCCTTCCAGGGGCCTGGCGCTGGCAGCGTGCCCTGGAGTGACATGGACAGGGAATGAAGGGGGTGTTCCTGGGTGGGGGGTTCATATGGCAGGAGCAAGGGGGAGCAGCTGGGAGAGCTTTTCCCCTTTTCCACGCGATGATCTGGCCACTCCAGCCACAAGCAGCTGTCAGTGCCTGCCCAGGCTGGCGGCCCCTACTTGCAACTATTGACTCTGAGTAAATAATTCACAGGTATCCTTTTCTCCTGATAAAAGCTGAGGTTTTTCTATTATTGTCAGATGTGTTTATTAGAGCAGAAAAATAAGAGTGCTTTGCTTGCAGCCTGATTGCCGGGAAGGTTCAGGAGTGGCCACGCAGCCCCAGCAGCTGGGATCAAACTCAGATGGGCTGCCTGGCACCATGGACACAGCAGGGTGAGGGGGTGTGGGGGGGGGAGAAAAGCCCCTGCCCGGGTGGTTTGATGGGAAGCAGCATCAAAGGGAAATTTCTTTTCAGCAATGGCAGAGGGAGAAGATGCTCCACAAGTCTGAGTTCTGGAGTGACGCAGCAGGAAAGGGCAGGGATTTCCAGGAATATGAGGGGTGAGAGGCGGGTACATGGCTCGGCCAAAGGACATGGGGAGGTTCCCCTGCCACAGACACCTGTGCAACAGAGGCAGGAATTTAGGGGAAGGCAAGTTCTAGGTGGTCCCATGGAAGGTGTCTCCCTCTGGCCCATCCATCCTGCTGAACCACCCTGCTGAGCTGGAGCTGCGTCCCCCTGGCACCACCCTGGCACCTCACAGAGTAGAGATGAATAACGGCAGCACATCCCACCCCTCCTCCCCCTCCCCATGCCCATCAGGGCCTCCCCAGATCTGCCACACAGAAATTAATCCTCCTGCCTCATTAATTGCAGGAATGTGTCGGGAGCTGTTCAAGGTCAGCCTCTAGGACCCCTGCCATCAATCCTCTCCAGTTTGCAGCTGCCTTGCTGGGGAGGAGCCGGCAGTGGCACAGCAGGGACGAGCACTGGGGACATCTCTGGTGTTTGGGTGACCAGAGCCTGCAGACACAGGAGGGTCCTGGATGGGCCTCTGTCCCAGGACTGGCTCCATGCTGGCAGGCTGCCCATGTCCCCTGTCCCCTGGTGATGCCATCCCAAGCTGAGGGTCCTGTCCTGACCACCTCTGCCCACTCACAGAGTGACTTGGTGGGGAGCCCTCTGCGCCCTCCTCATTGCTGATGGCTGAGCAAGAGGGTTGTTTGAGTTAATTGTGTTGAGCACCAATTAACCAGCTCTCCTCACCCATTAGAGACTGCAGAAGCTTTTGCACTTAGATCTTGCATCTTACATGACTGGCAATATTCTATTCTTTTACGGATGAAATGAAGAAAGGGAAAATCCCTTTAGGGGAGCCGGGTTTTGCTGCCTGCTGAGCTGATACACACCAGGAATGTCCTTTATTCTGCTTAATAGCAATGATCCACCCAGCAGGGATAGAATCAGAAGCACTGAGAACACAGAGGTAGCTGAGAGCTCCTGGGCACTGAATGTGGGGCTATTGCCTGTGGACTGCAACCAGAGCTGCCAGCAGGGCCTGGCCATGCCCATGGGCTGCTGCCCAGTGCCATCGGTCCCCATCCTATGCCCTGCAACCAGGAAAAACCCCACAGCTGCTTCCCCTTTCCACCTTCCCCCTTGCCTGATGGCCTCAGGCTTGGGAGGCTCTTATGTCATGAGGTGGGAGCCACTGCCCCACCACTCACCCCAAAACCTGCTTTGTGAGCATCCACTTTCCCTCCAAACTGTGCTGTCCTTTCTGTTCCGCACAATGGCCTGTGTCACCACCTGCCTCTGCACCATAGGACCCTCTGTCACCCAGCTGGCTCTTGCACCCCTGCAGCCCCCTCCCCATGCATGCTCCTGGCCCAGCCCCTCTGCCAGGCTGGCTGGGACCCACGGCTCGGGCGCTCTGCAGGGATGGCACCCGGCACCCTGCACCCTGCCTCGTATTCCTGTCCCATCCCAGGGACGGGATCTGTGAGCTTGTGAGCATGACTCAGAGCCGAAGGGGAAGCGAGAGCGCTGTCAGGATGCACGTCTGCTCCATCCCCGCTCGCAGGAGGCTGGCCCGGCAGGCTGGCACGCTCGGAGCTTCCTGGGACAAGCCCTTTCCCTGCGGAGCACGGGCGAGGTGAGCCCTAGGCCAGGCGTGCGCTGGTGTGGGAGGCAAGGACCCGTCCCCACACCGGATCCCACCCTGCGGCGGGGCCCCGTCGGCGCCGGGCGCTTGTCGGTGTCCAGCTGGGTGTTCGCAGCGCTGCGCCCTCGGTTCCCACGGAGATGCCCACGTCGCCATGGCTACCCATGGACACTCCTGCTCGGCTGGTAAACAGCCCGCACGGCACCAGCTTCCGTCCCCAAGTACTGGGGGTTGCTACACCCCAGGGAAATATTGCGAGGGCAGCTCCCCGGCCTGAGCAGGCAGTGGGCATCGGCCCCGTGCCCCAGCCCAGGTTGCTGAGCCCCCATCCCGCCCCTGCTAGCAGCCTGGCCTGTTACAAGCAGGTCAGATTTGGGCAGAGTGCCTTTGTGTGGGCTGTCGGGGCTGTGAGGTCCGTGGTGAGAGCCCCAGACCATCCCCTCCGGCCAGCGCCCGGCCCTGCAGGAGGCGGTGCCAGATGTCCCCAGGTGGTCTCCTACCACACCAAGACACCCTGCTCCTGGGGGGCTGCTCTGGCAGCGTGGGGCTGTGTGAGCACTGCAGCGTGCCGTGGAGATGGAACACCGCCTCGAACCCGGAGTAAACAGCTCTTTGCACAACAGCCGCCGTGGTTGCGAAGATTATGCGTGAGTGGAGAGTTGAGCAACCCTCTGTTTACCCCCCACGCCAGCCCCATCCCACCAGACACGGGATTCCCCGCCAGGGCTGTGCTCCAGCCTGACACGGGTGGGCACAGCAGCTCGACACGGCCCCGGGCAAGGAGCTGTTGAAATAACACGGGTTAATGGTCAGTACTGGGATATACTGGTGGGAGCATCATGTCGTGGGCTGCCCTTATTTTGCGTGCTGCTCACCCTGGAGCAAGCTGGACTACGTGGACGTGGACACAGACGCAGGCTTGGGGATGTGAGCTGCTCCTAGGTGGCATCACACTGCGCTGGCAGCCACAACTGGGTTTGCCTCCTGCCCCTTGAGTTGCCCACTCCCTGCCACATTCCCTAGCCCACGTTCTTCTGCCGTGTCCCCCGGCCCAGCCTGGTGGCCCCAGGGCAGTTGTAGTGAGGAACTGTCTGTGCCACATCCCGGCTGTGCCAAGCCCGGCCGCTGGAGCGGGCAGGGTGGAGGCCAGGCGCTGCTCGGGGTGTCTGCGTCCCCTGGGCTTTCCTGCCTGCGGCGAGCGAGGGGGTCGCAGACTTCAGGGAAGTGTTTTGCAATCACCTTCTTCAGAGCGTCACAGCAACTAACGGCCCTGGTTTTGAGGAACTAACGGGAAAAGCAGCATGTTAGCAAACAGGCTGAGCACGGCCAGCCGCCGGCAGCCGGAGCCCCGCGCTCGGAGCGGGCGGTGAGCGGCAGCCGGACACACCGGACACAGGGAAGAGGCAGGGATGGAGGCGAGGTAGGGGTGGAGGTGACGTAGGGATGGAGGTCCCACACGCGAGTGTGCGTGGTGCTCAGGTCCCGCTGAGCAGCACTTTGTCTGTCGCTGCTCTACCCAGTCCCCTGCCCGGGACAGCCGCACGTGCCGAGGGCTCGGGGTGGCCGCTGTCCCACTTCCCTCCCACACGCGAGTGCTTTGCCTTCCTCTGGATGCTGGCTTGCGGGGTGAGGGGCTGTGGGCACTTGGAGCTGGGCACAGTGTGGGCAGCCTCTCCTGGGCCACGGACTGGGACCCATCCGGGGCAGAAGACGCGGGCAGAGGAGGGCGGGTAGCGGCAGAGGCAGCCACTTCTCCCAGGGCAGCTCCCAGCAGCAGGCAGGGGATGCAGCTGACGGGGGCAGCCGGGGGAGGCGTGGGCAGGACCCTGCAGCTCCGGCCAGTCTCGCTCTGCTGCTGTCGGTCACTCGCTTCCCTCTAGTAGCTCATCGCCCTCCACCGCCCCAGAGCTCACCCGCCCTCAAACCGCAAATCTCTGCCCGGCAGCGGCTGGAGATAGCGGAGATAAAATCAGCCCGTGCCTGCGGCCGGGCACAGGGTGCTGTGCCCGGGATGGGGCGCAGGGCCGGGACGGTGACAGCGGTGTGGAGGGACCCGCGTTGCGGGGTCTCTGCACTGCGCTTCCCACGCCGGCGGCTGTGGCAGCGCGGGCGCCGAGCCGGGGGCGGAGGTGTCAGAAGGGCTGCGGGAAAGGCTGACGCTGACAGCCAAAGGACATTCTGCTCCAGGAAGCGCCGCTGACAATGGAGCCCGGCTCCTTCAGCCCACCTCGTCCCCAGCCCTTGCTGACTCCCAGGACAAGCCGCTTTCTCCGTTCCAGGTGATGCCAAAGCCACGGAGGAGACCATGGCCAGGCGCGGTGCTGGGACACCCTTCCTGCTGCAGCTCTCCCTGCTCCTGCTCCTCCACCTGGGCGGTGAGTGCGGTCCGTCCTGTCCTGTCCTGTCCCACAGCCACACCACCCAGCACCCTGCGCCCAGTCAGGCCGGCCGGGGCCACGGGGCAGGCAGGAACGGCGGCAGCGCAGCAGGCGCGGGCAGGATGGGGCCTGGCACGTGCCGGTGGCTTGCCCAACGCTCGGCTCTTCCTCTCCAGGGCTGGGGGGCCCATCTAAGGGAAGAGGCTCGTCCCTGTGTCCTGCCTGGGCGCTGAGGAGCTGAGATGGCTTTGTCACAGCTGTGCCCAGGATGTGACATGCTTTTCCTGCCTGCAGGGACACTGGGCTGTGCCTTGGTGGCTGTGGGCTCGCCCACTGTGCCCCTAGGCTCGGCTGTCACGGCGTCCTGCACCATCCAGAGAGAGCTCTGCCGCGGCTTGGAGCAGGGGAAGGTCCGGATCAGCTGGATGCTGGACAACAAGCTTGTGGCCGGGAGCCAGCGCCAGGGTCCAGGGGGCACGGAGGTGTCCAACCTCACCCTGCCCCGGTTCAACTACACGCAGGCCAGGCTGTGGTGCTGTGTGGAGTGGAATGGGACCAAGCAGCGCGTCGGCATGGCGGAGATCAGGGCGGGCTGTAAGTCTGCTGCCAGCATGGGTTACCCTCCTCCCCAGCAGGGATGGACACTTGCTCAGGTTCTTTCCCGGCTGTTCTCCCCCAGACCCTCCTGCGAAGCCCCTCAACCTCAGCTGTGTCCTGAGCCTCGGTGACTACGGGCTGACATGCCAGTGGGAGCAGGGAACGGACAGCCACCTCCCCACCAGAGTCGTGCTGAAGTGCGCCGGGTAAGCCCCGGGACCATGGTTCCCTGCTAAACCCCATAGCAAGCCTTGTCCTCTGCCAGAGGGACCCCGAGCCCACAGCTCTGCCTGCCGCAGGAGCAGAGCCCCGGCGGTGACGGGCTGCACCCCGCAAGGAGGGCACAGCCACTGCACGGTGCCACGCCGGCTGCTCCAGCTGTACCGGCAAATGGAGATCTGGGTGTCTGCCACCAACGCCCTGGGCACAGCCGAGTCAGAGCATCTCTGCATCGACCCCATGGACGTGGGTGAGTGACGGTGCCGCGGTCAGGGGCCAGGGAAGCTCATCAGTGGTGACAGGGGTATTAAAGTGCCATTAAAGCACGTCGGGCTTTGAGGTCACACTTTACGGGCAGGTTCCATGATGAATGTCCTGCCGGGATGAATCGGTGCCAGCGCCGCGTTACAGACCGAGCAGCGCGTGCCGCGGGATATGAGCTGCCAGTTGACCTGCTGCACTCCACAGCTCCTCCAGCAATTGATTACCCATTTATTCAGGAGGTCTATTAATAATGGATCCAGTGCCTATAAACTATTTGTAAAAGTAGCCTTCCCAGATGGAAAGACTTATCCTCCCTGATCTGGGGCCAGGGAAGGGCTGCCCAGGAACCAGCTGAGCCCTCCCATGGCTGTGCCACGCTCTCACCCCCTAGCAGCCCCAAATGTAAGATGTTCCAGACACCAGGCTCCATGGAATCCTTTTTCTCTGCACAGGCATTAATGCAGAGCAGTGCCAGCACTGCACTCACGAGCATTACCCCATCCCAAGCAGCGGCACGCACCGGCTCCTGTCCCTTGCCACCAGCCATTCTCCTAAATGTTTTGGGGTGGTTTCCCCCCATTTCTTGCTGCAGCACCCTGGCTGCAGCTCCTGGCATTAACAACAGGCACATGTGAGGTCATGGCTCTGGATACTGCCCACCACACACCTTTTCAGCTCTCCCCCACTCTTCCCACAGCCAAGCTGGACCCCCCAACCCTGCAGAGCATCCAGTCCATCCCCTTCCAGACCGACTGCATCGCCCTGGCCTGGGATGTGGCGCGGGGCACAGAGCACATGGAGCTGCAGTGTGAGCTGCGCTACCGGGCACCCGAGGACCCTGCCTGGGCCCTGGTGAGTGCTGCTGGGGCAGTGGGACTGGGCAGGAGCCACGACCCTCCTCCTGCTCCAAGCAGGGAGCGTCATGTGGGAGTGGGACGGCAAGGTGTCCCCCCGCGCCCACACCAGGGCCAGCCGCTGCCCGAGGCAGGAGCCAGCACAGCCCTCGTTCCGGCTGCCCCCAGGTCACCGGCATCACCGGCCGGGCTGGCACCGCGCAGCGCTGCGGCTTCCTCTTCGGCACACAGTACCGCTTCCAGATGCGGTGCCAGCGGAGCTCAGCATCGGCACTGGCCTACTGGAGCGAGTGGAGCCGGGTCAGGAACTACACCACCCACGAGAAAGGTGAGTGTGAGTCATCCAGGGAGTCCCCTCTGCCCGAGCAGGGGGCACAGCGCTGGGGGCACACGGCACAGCGCTGGGGGCACAGCCACACTGGCCCCCCTCAGATTCTCCCACCCACCGACCCCCCCGTTGCAGCCCCCACAGGGAAGCTGGACGCGTGGTGGGGGGCTCAGCCGGCCGGGGCAGGGGGCCGGCTGGAGGTGCAGCTGCGCTGGAAGGTGAGCAGGGGCGGGCGGGGTGCGCGGCAGCTGCTCGGGGCATTGCCCTGGGGGCTGAGACCCCCGCGGGGACTGACACCCGCACACCCTGCCCGCGCCCAGGCCCCACGGCAGCGGGAGGCCAACGGGCGAGTGCTGGGGTACCGCGTCACCCTGGGCCCCCGGCGGAGGGGCAGGGACCCCCCCACCGTCTGCAACACCACCCACACCCAGTGCAACTTCTCGGTGCCCGCGCGGACCAGGAGGGTCTATCTGTCAGCCTACAACGCCGCCGGCGAATCGGCACCAACCGAGGTGGTCCTCCTGGAGGGGAAAGGTGAGGGCAGTGCCCGAAACCTCCGCGTGTCCTCCGGGGCTCTGCTCCCCTCGAGCAGGCTGCCATGGGGTGCACAGACAGGGCAAGGAGAGGGCAGACGCCACACCGGGGTGCACCGGGGGTGATGTGGGAGAGGTGATCCCCTCTCCCACCATCCCGGCTGCTTGCCCCATGCAGGTCAGCCCCTGGCCGGGCTCCGGGCCGTGCCTGGGAGCGAACGCAGCCTCTGGGTGCACTGGGAGGCACCGCTGGCCCCAGTGATCGCCTACGTCCTGGAGTGGCAGCGGGTGACAGCAGAGCCCGGGCACTGCAGCGAGTGCTGGCAGATGGAGCATGACGGGGCAGCCACCACAGCCCTTATCCAGGGTAAGCGGGGGCTGCCGGGGGGCCCTGAGCCCCTGATCAGCTGTCGGGGGCTGGCACCCATCCTGACCAAACCAGAACCAAGCCCTGCCCCCAGCCCACCCTCTCTCCTTCCTCTGGATCCACCCCCAGGGTATGTGGGCTGGTGCAGGGGCAGGGGCAGCTGGGGGGTCTCAGGAGCCAGTGCCCCAGACTCCCACCCCCCTCTGCTCTCCATTGTAGATGGCATCGAGCCTTTCCAGCAGTACAACATCTCACTGTATCCCCTCTACGAGGGCACTGTCGGAGTGCCTGTCCACACCACAGCCTACTCCCAGCAGAAGGGTACGTGGGAAGGGTGAGCCACCACCAAGACTGTGCCCTTTCAAAAGGAGGAACAACCTCTCCTCTATGCACCCCTAATCCAGGGCTTGTGCCAAAGAGCTCAGCTTGGGGGGCTGGGTCTGTCTCATCTCTGAAGGTGCTCTCAGCTCCCCCACAGCATGGGCAGGTCCTGATGCCCACACCTCGGGAGTGGGACCCCCCCGCACCAGTTCCCACCTGAGGCAGTGGCTCTGCTGAGCACCTGGTTCCCCTTGTCCTGCTCTTTCCAGCACCATCCCATGCCCCGAAGCTTCACCTCAGGAGGATCAGAAAGTCAGAGGCCGAGCTGTGCTGGGAGCCACTGCCAGTGGAGATGCAGAATGGCTTCATCACCAGCTACACCATCTTCTGGGCAAACAGCATCGCCGATGTGGCCAGTGAGTCCTGCCCGCAGCACCACTGACATTGCCCTCTGTCCCACCTCGACGTGCTGGGTGGGGATATCAGCAGACCCAGTGTCCTTCTCAGGGAGGGTCAGGGAGTTGTAGGGGTCTCTCACAGGGCCCCCTGCCAGCAGAGACCCGAGGGGCTGTGCAGGTGGGGGGATTCCACCACACCAACAAGCCCCGTGTGTCCCCAGGTGCCACCGTGAATCCTTCCCTCAGCTCCTTTGTCATCCGGGGGCTGAAGCCATCGACCCTGTACAAGGTGCACATCATGGCATCCACGGCCGCCGGCGGCACCAACGGCACCAGCCTGACCCTGGTGACCACAGTGCTGGGTGAGGGGTGCAGCCACCCGGAGCGGGGGGGACGTGGGAAGGGACCTGCAGACCCTGGTCCTGCCCCGGCCTCATGGCACAGCACAGCTGGTGGTGCCCGCTGCAGTTCCCTGTGACCCTGTCCCGCTTCCCAGATGACACCGAGATCCAGTTCCTCTTCCTGATCCTGGGGCTGATCTTTGTCCTGCTCATGGTGTTGCTCATCTGCTTCCAGAAGAACGAGCGGTGAGTACCAGAGCCCCGCCCCAGGGTGGGCTGCCGGTGGGACAGGGTGGTCTTGTGGAGTGCTGACACCCCGTCAGGAGCTTGGCGGGAGCCAGTCCAGCACTGAGGCCACCCGTTCCAGCCCGCCTCGCTGAGTCCGCTCATCCCGTGGTCCCCAGGATGAAGGAGCAGCTCTGGCCCAGTGTCCCCGACCCCGCCAACAGCAGCCTGGGCAAGTGGGTGCCGGCAGCGGTGCCGCAGGTGAGACCGGCCGGCTGCTCCCCGGCCCCCAGTCCCCACCCAGCACACGGCCCCGGGGCGCGAGGCCACGGTGAGGGACAGCAGGGGCAGATGGCACCGGCTGTGACCTCCCGCTGCTTCCCAGGAGCTGCTCCAGGTCCTCGCCGCGAGGGAGCCCGGCCCGGCCGCCATCTCCACGGTCACCGTGCTGGAAGGGGAACCGGGGAAGCAGCCGGGGAAGGAACCCCCCGCCCTGCCCGTCGCCCCCCCGGCGCTGCCCCGGCCCTACGTGCGGCAGGAGGGTCCCGGGGAGCCCGTGCAGTACGCGCGGGTGGGGGCCGCGGGGTACCGGGGACAGCGGCTGCTCCCCGAGCCTGGTCCCCGGTTCTACGAGAACCTGCGGGGCCGCGGGGACGGCGGCGGCGCGGGGGACTGGGGGTTCCCCGAGGAGCCCCCCGCCACCTTCCCGCTGCTGCAGGGGCTCCGCATCGGCGGGGCCGAGGAGCTGCACGAGTGCCGGGCGGACTAGCGCGGGGTGGAGCCGGGCAGCGACGCCGGGTCCTCCAGGGGAGCCCCGGGATGCGGGGTCCACCCGCGGGGTTCCAGCCGCACCCCGGGGCACTGCCCGGCTCCACTCCGCTCTGTGTGTGTCCCCTCTCGACTCTCTCCCTCCGAAATAAACGGGGACGTGCTGAGAACAACCTGGGCGCCTCTGCGGGAGCTCCGGGATGGGGATGGGGACGGGG
>VYXC01009945.1:0-59806 GCA_013397175.1 Platysteira castanea
CCTAAGGCATCAGGGGGAGGGGCAGCCAGCCCCGGGAGGAAGCTGCTGTGCCTAAAGGTGGCACAAGAGGACAGGAGCAGAGCTGCAGTTGCACCCCAGGCCCCAGAGAGTGCCCGGGAGCTGTGCCCGCCCCAGTCCCTGCAGCCTGGGGCTGCTCCCTGGGCCTGGCAGCTGCTTTCAGCTGGGGCCAAACCCTTCCGGGAAGGACACGATTGCCCACCACGACTGTGGGAAAAGGAACTGTGAGAAGCAGATCGTTTGGCCATGCAACAGGTTTTTTATTTTTTGGGGGGTGGGCTTTAGTAGTTTCATTAGCAGTAGAAGGCAGTGGTGGGTCTGTGGTTGGAAGCTCCAAGGTGGAGCTGCTCCTCTCTCTCTTGCCCAGGGTGCTTCGTCAGGGTCTGTAGAAAACCAGATCAGATAAATCCCATTTTGAGTGTCTCGTGCCAGGCTTAATTCCTGGTGCTGCATCTCCCTCTGAAAGGAGTCAAGTGTCCTTGACTGTGGCTGCCCTCTCTACAGTGACAATTCTTTCGTGCCTCCACTTGTTCCTGTGCCCTCTGGCTTGGTTTTAGTCTGGCCCGTTGTCAAAGCAACCCCAAATGCCTGTGCTCCATCCCAACAGAAATGATAACAGGAGGCAGAGGTTCCAGAGGAATGTTGTTCTTCTAAAATGTTCAGTTACAGTTACTTTGCAGCTCAATTTCTTTTTTAGGACAAATAAATTTACTGTAATAGGAGTGAGTCAGCATGGATATATTGCAGGTAAATCATGTCAGACTAATTTGATCACTTATGCTAATGAAATAACTACCAGGCTAGATAGTATAAATCTATCTGGTTGTCCACAAGGCTTTAAGAAAATTTTGCCTGATGGATTATCGTCCAAACTCCCTAAATGTAGGTTAAAATAATCTATTATTGAAAAGGGCAAAATACTGGGGAGAAGGCTCAGAGCTCAGGGTGAGTGTCAGTGAGAAGGGGGCTGAGCAGCAGATCCTCTGCTGAGGCTCTTTAATATTTTTATTAAAGATTTACGGGACACGGCAGCGTGTAGGGTCATTAAATTTGCAGTTATACAGAGCTAAAGGGATCAGGCAAGACTTACTGGTCTTTCTTTGCAGAGAAATTACTTTCTGGCAGTAAAATCTTGCTAAATTATGGAGGGAGCCTGAAAACATGATGGTGACTGGACCAGGAGGCTCCGTGGCAGCTGCAGAGCTGGAGGTACAAACTGGGGTTTTTAGGGGGCAGATGGGGAGATTTTACTGGGAGTGTGGGGGGAGACAAATCACCTGCAGGACATGGAGAGAGTTTTCCTTAATTTTAAAAAATGTTTGGGTCCTTAAGAACCTGTCACCACAAACATTGCCCAGCAGTGTTTGACAGAAAGTGGCTGGGAGCAGCTTCCAGAGCGATGTGCTGACTGTGCTGCTCCAGAGGCAGTGGGACGGGGCCTCCTCCTCCAGCCTCTCCAGGAAAATGCTCAGTCTTGGGAAGATGTTCTGTAGGGAGCAGCTGATGTGTCGCATGAGATTCTGAGCAGGGGAAGAGTGAAAATAACAGGAGAGTGGTTTTTCCTCTCTTTTGGTCTCTGATTTAAATCAGCTCCTGAGGCAGAATTAATTTCTGGGAGAAGAGTGATGCTTTTGAACTGAGATTTCTGCAAAGGGGGAGAACATCAGTGTTTCAGAGCCAGTGGAAGTGCCTAAAGGTGGCCAGTTGCACTTCCAGCACACCCAGATGCCACACTCCTGATTCCTTCACCAACGACACTGAGCTGCAAACCTTACCATTAGCAGAAGGGCAAAAATATTAACGTGTGACCCAGAAAATAAATCTGTTCAATAAATCAAAGATAGAAGCAAAGATGAAATCTGAAATCCCCATGGAGTGGGAATAACTCATTCCTGGTGCCAGTTCAAAATCAACCACCACAGGAAAATGTAATGAGCCTGGTGTTTAGTGAAATTAGACTTTACACTGGCCAGGGCCCTGTTATTTCAGTTGTTTAGGATTTGCAATTGTTTGCCACCCATTAGAAATCTCAGTAACCTGTTCTAAGGGCACGCAAATTAAGATTCCCTCTGTCTGTGCACGATTACTCATCACACCCCAGCTCCACGTTAATTGGAAAATCACTGGTGGCTGAGCACATCTCACCCGGGCTGTCACTGCAGCCCAGGAACGCCCGCCTGAGCTCACACACCATTTGTTGTACACAACAGCTCACAAAAAACTCGCAGGAAATTAACGCTCCAGTAGCTTATCAGATGCAAAGATAATTATTAATCCTTAACGATCCTGGTAATTTCTTTATGGGAATTCACCTGCGTTTCCTTCAGGGCCTCCAAAATGAGAACGCACGGCTCCCTTCCTGAACCTCAGCTCTGGAGATGCTTTTATACACAGCCTGACAGTGAATTGCAGAGGTTTGCTGGTCCAAGCCAAGCTCCCAGGGCATGGACCTCTCAAGGCTGCACTCACAGGTGAGAGGATAATCAAGGAATCACAGACTGATGAGGTTTGGTGGGACCCTAAAGCCCATCCAGTCCCAACCACTGCTATGGGCAGGGACACTTCCCACTAGAGCAGGTTGCTCCAGCCTGGCCTGGAACACTTCCAGGGATGGGGCAGCCACAGCTGCTCTTGACAACCTGTTAGCTCCAATCATACCACCTTCCCTCTCCTGCCAGTGGGAATCTTGTTTAGCTGAACCAGAGCAGAGTGGAATGGGGGGAGATTGAGCTGACTGGGCTGTGTAAGCTGTCTGGGAAACACCATGAGGTCCTGCAGGGAGACAAGCAGGGGCAGAGAGGCTTCCTAGAGGTCCCACCTGCACTAGGAAGCAGGAGGGTGCAGTAGGAATAGATCTGGGGATTGAAACGTCCAGTGCTGGTCCACTCTGTGCTTCAGGAGGAAGTACTTGGGATAGCTCTGGTCTGGCCCCATGGCTTGGAGCATTCAATAGCAGTGTGGGCTCTGTGGGTCTCTGGGGCTCCTCCCATGGCTGGAAGGACTCCAGTTCTGCAGCCTGGACCTGCCTGCAGCAATTGGGAAGGTCAGGAGAGTCCCCTGAAAGGAGCTGCCCTGCTCCAGATACAGCAAACAGCAACACAGGCACGGGAGGTGCAGGGAGCTGTCGGAGCAGCTGCTCCTTCCTGGAAGCAGCAGATGAAAGTTAATCTGGACATGAAGAGCCTGGTTTATTGTCTGGATAACACATTCACTTGGCAATGCTGTAGTTCCAGGGAAGCAATAGCTCGCAGTCAGGAAGTTGCTTGTTTCATGATTCGAATCACTGCAGCTCCCAAGGGAAGGGATGGCACTGTCTGGGCAGAATTGGAATCACTGCAGCTCCCAAGGGAAGGGATGGCACTGTCTGGGCAGACTTGGCTCTCCCGAGAACACCTGCCCCTGGTACTCCACCAAGGATCTGGTCTACAGTAGAAAAGTTGCCAGTGATGATGAGGGATTTAGGAGCCAAGAGATGCTGTGCTGAGTGGGACACAGCACCGAACGGGAGCAGTGAGAAATGGAGTTCACCCAGTGACTGACACGAGCTCCCGCTGGCTTTGGCAGGAAGCTGTTCAGGTAAGATCAGTTTATTCAGTGCATTCACTTTTTTATCCAGGAAATACACTCCCTGTATCCCACTGCTTGAGTCCATGCATTCCCTGTGTATCCAAACAGCTGAATTTTCACTTGGGGCAGTTCAGCTTGCACAAACCAAAGGAGAGATGGAAAAAGACCCTTCTGCATTGGTGTGACGATGGATTGTTTTTTATTTTGCTCCGATGCCAGCCCTGGGTTTGAAATAGAAAAGCAGGATCCCGTTTTGTGAAGTAACTTTTGGAGGGGGCCCTCAAGGAGGAATGTAAGACAGGGCTGGAGAGATCAGACAGGAAGCAGGAGAGAAAAAGCCGCAGTGCTGGGGACGTGGAGCTGGTGCTGGATGAAGCAGGGCCTCCTGCTGCTCGCGGCTCGCTGCTGCCGTGGCCAGGCTGGCATCCTGTGCAGGGGGAACGCAGGCAAGAGCTAATCTAGGGAAACAGAAGGACAGACTTAGCTTGAGAAGATGAGCATGCTGAGCTGGTTTCTGCTCTGTTACACCCTGAAACCTTGCTGATAGCCGTGCAGCTCCCCAGCTGGAACTCGGAGCAGACGGGGGTTCTTTATGCATTTTCTCCAGAGCCAGACTGGTGAGGATTTGGTGAGGACTGGAGAAACTGATACTGAGATTTTCAGCTCGGCAGGAGGGAATCTCTGTTTGCTTAATTTGGGAAGAGACAGCCCTATAACTTACAGTGTGTAAAGCTTAAGCAGAAGTATCCCCTCGTGTAGAGTTGGAGGCAGCCAGGAAAAGTCTTTCAGGCTGCCTGAGCCATTCCACACCCTTCCTCCATTCCTTCACATACAAAGAGATGCCTGCTCCAAACAGTTTTTGCAAGGACGAGGCTCCAGTATAGTGATCCAGGGATTCCCACAGCCTCGTGTAGTGTAACCAAGCCCCTGTATAAATTCTCCCAGAGGTGAGGTAAAGAGCCCCTTCTGGAAAACACCTGACCCCATCATCTCACCTGGTGCCCTGGGAAGCTCTTCCAGTGCTGGACGTCCCAGCTTTAGGGCAAAGGCTCCAAGTCCTTTTCCAAACTATTCTGTTCTGAGGCAGCATCCTGTGAGTGTAACCTGTGTTTCTGGTTTCAGATTTCTTACCTTGTATCTGACTGTTTAAATCACGTTTCACTGGGGTGTGGCCAGCTCTCGCTCATGTCAGATCCCAGTGAATTGATAGCCCAGTCCTGCTTCTTGTTCCCCTCCCACCAATCTTGTTGGCATCCACAAACTTCCTCATGACAAGAATTTATAGAGAGTCATTTAGATCATTGATAAAAATATTAAAATAAAATGGCAATGGGAGTTTCACTCTTCTTTTATCCCAGATATTTTTAGCCAGTGTAATATTGCTGTGTGTTTATCGAGTCACAGCTATTGGAACATCCAGTAAATATGCCTTTGAAGAACAGCTAGTTTCCAAGAATGCTTTCCACCGTAAATGTGCATTCCCAATCCATTATGCTGGCAGCTGAGGCCTGGGAAAACAGAGATGTTAAATGCACAGGTGTGTGTGTCACTGCTGGTGCAGCTGTTTGCACAAGTGTCACCAGATCATGCCTGTGGTGTTGAGGCAGCTCGCTGGCCTTTGGATCAGGAATTGACTCCTTGGCCTTCCGAGGTCCAGCAGGAGGTTTTCCCACGTGGATTGCAGCAGTTTCTGGGCTGAAGGCGCCGTTGTTTGGGAAGAATTCCTGTTCCTGGCTTTACGAGTCAGAGCTAGGCCTGAGCTGCAGCTTACCACAGTCATGGAACTCTGCCGTGTGCCACCGTGTGTCAGCCAGGCTGGACACTGTCCCTGTGGTGCTGGACATTGTCCCTGTGGCGGTGGCCACCCCCTAAAACAACGTTAATGCACATTTTGAATGTTTCTTTTCAGTTGCCAGCCTGGATCCTGGCAGGGAACAGGGCTGCTCTGATTGCCGTGGGCTGGGCTGGAGCTGCAGGTTTATCCAGAGCCAGGTGTGCACAGGGCAGTGCCAGCATTCCCAGAATGGCAGCGTGGAAGGAGGAGACCTTTCCACGAAGGATACCCTTGCCACCAACCCTCAGGTTTGTGACTCGTTTGAGACCTCTCCTGGGGCAGCCCCGGAGCTCATCTGGATCCCTGGTTATGAGGTTATAAACCCAGGGAGTTGTTTATAAATATCCCCTTCTCCCTCCGAATCTGCAGCTGTCACCTGGCTTTGGCATGGCAGGATCTGGCTTCCCACTGCCAGAGGGCAGGGTTAGATGGGATGTGAGGGAGAAATTCCTCCCTGTGAGGGTGGGGAGGCCCTGGCACAGGGTGCCCAGAGAAGCTGTGGCTGCCCCTGGATCCCTGGAGGTGTTCAAGGCCAGGCTGGACAGGGCTTGGAGCACCCCGGGATAGTGGAAGGTGTCCCTGTCCATGGTAGGGCTGGGATGAAATGATCTTCAAGGACCCATCCAACCCAAACCAGTCCGGGATTCTGTGATTTTCTGATTCTATGATCTGCCCCTTTTGCAGCACTGGCAGCTGTGTAGCAAATCTCCCTGCAGAAATACATCTCAGAATTCCAGAACTCCTCAGAACCAGCCAAATATCCCCAGGCTGGTACAGCAGAGCACGAAGGAAGTGGTTGGTATTCAGGCCTTGGTCTTTAGCTGTGCAGGAGCTGAAAGCACAGGCAGGGCTGTGCCTCGGGGAGAGAGACCTGGGCAGCCTTTGGCACGGGAACAGAGCTCTCCCGTGCTGTGCTGGAGGCAGAGGAGTTGTCATGAAAAGGAGGTGACTTGGCCCGTGTGGGGACACCAGAGCTGCCCCGCTGTGCCCTGATCTCACTGTGGGGTTGGCTCTGCGCTGATGGCTCTGGAGGGGGTCGGGGCTGGGGAGCTTGGCAGGGCAAAATGAACCAAAGGGAGTGCCTTGGACAGGAACGGAGGAATTCTGCCTGTGTCATCCAGGTGCTGCAGCTCAGGGCTGTTGCTGATGGCACACAGGCAGAGGGAACAGCAAGGGAAGGCAGCTGAAGGCAGTTCCTGCTACAATCAGCTCAGTGCGGCCTGCGAAGGCCTTGGGCAGCCTGTCCCACATCTCTGTCTGCTTTTCATTATTGTTTTTATAGCCAGAAATAAGAGCTTTATTGGCTTTATTCATCTCCTGTCAGATGCCCAATCAACATCTGGCAACGCAGCAATTCCCAGAAAGTGCTGACCTCGCAGTGGAGCAGGAGGTGTGCACGAAGGTCTCCATCCCCCTTCCCACCCCTGGCTGCCCTTTTTGTTATCTTCTCTACCCAACTGAGATGTGCACCCCACCTCAGTGGATTTCAGTGGCTCCGGGGAGATCCTGGGGTTGGAAGGCAACTGACAAAACATCTGGGGCATGGAGATGGGGGCAGCAGGAACTGAGCAGGAGACAGGGCATCCCCAAAACTGCCCCTGGGCTGGGGTTGGCTCATGCATGGGGAGGAGATTGGACAAAAGGACCAGAAAGGAGCTGATCCATTCCTCTGGGCAGTGCTGGGCCAGTGTAAGGGATGCACACAGCAGGGTTGAGCAGCTCAGCTCTCCCTCCTCCCATTGTTGGGATTTGCACAGGACTCAGAACTCGGGCATGAAAATGCAGGGATCCTTCCCAAGGGGTCTCTGATAGAGTTGCCTGCGTGTTAGAGGATTTTAAGATCCAGCAGAAGATTGAACAGAGAGGAACCCATTTTTATTTACTTGGGTACATATTGGACCCATAATAAAATGGGGTGTAACAAGCCAGAGGCAAGTTCTGTTCCACTGGGAGATTAGCTGGAGTGTGGCTGCTCCAGCAGGTCCAGCAGGTTCCTGTCAGGTCCCTGGGCTCCCACACTGCATCTCCTGAGCCCCCTTTTCCCACACAGTCCCGCCCTCTCTGCTCCCTCAGGTGTGGGTGGCTTGGTTTGTGCTGGATTGTGGGACCTGCCTCTCCACATTGAGGCTTTTCTTTGCCCCCTCTCCTACGTTCCAGTTGGTCAGGGCAGTTCCTCCTCTTCTCTGCCAGTCTTCTCCCCACATTTTGCCCTTTTCTGCCGGCCACCTCCATGGGAAGTGCCCTCCTGTTCCTGTGGCACCGTTCCTGCCCCTCCGATCACGCTCCTGTTGCTGACCAGCTGCAGCCCAGTTCTTCGATGTGCTCTCCTGCCCCATAAATTCCCCATGGGCTCTGCAGCCCCTCTGGAAGCCCTTCCCAAACCTCCACCCCGAGACAGCATCTAACCAAGGCCACTTTGTGGCTTCAGGGGGTTTTGTCACCTCGTGCCTGCGCTTTGGTGCCCGTGATGAGTGGAGTGGGTTCCCCTTTCCTCCTGCCCAGAAGTGCAGCCAGGGCAGATGGTCTTTGGCTCCAGGAGGGAAAAGCTGTACCCCAACATGGATATTCCCTTTGGAGTAGCAAACCCTGCTGTGAAACAAGGACTCAGACCCTTGTAGCCCAAAGCAATGTACCTGCAGTCCCCTCCCATCCTGCCCCTTTCTGGGACATGCAGTGCCCCAGGCCCCCAGAGCTGGGTGTCTGTGCCCATCCTCTGCTCCAAATGTGCAGCAGGAGACACAGATCACTCAGAGAAAGGTCCCGAGCTGCCTCATCAGCTGCCCACTCATGTGAGCAAATGCCACCAGTGGGAGCTGAGGCATCGCAATCCAGCCCAGAATGCTCCTTTAAAGACATTTCAGCAGCTCAATTAAGTTTCCACTTGTGTGTTTTCTTCCCCCCCCTTTGCTTTCATGGTCATTTAAAACAAATAAAGTGAGCAGAGCACGGCGGCGTGATAACCACCCTTTAATTCCCTTCCCACGGGCCTCCCGATTATTTGGTGATTCAGCGGCAGCGGGGGGAACGTTTACGGAAAGGAAGGCGGGAGCTTCCCACAGGGACGACAGCTCCCAGCCCAGGGCCCCCGAGCACTGGGGAGCAAATATGTGCCTCGGGTTCTCCTTTTGAGCCCCGTGGATGTGGGGAATGCAGCGCGGAGCCCGGGCCCGGCAGGAGCAGCGGCCCCGCTCTCAGTGCCCTCGTTGTTCTCGCTTTGTGCTCTGGGGACGGGCACCAGTGCTCGGGATGTATTTCACGCTTCTGTGCAAACACAATATGAGATGAAGAATTCATACCCTCGCACAAGACCAGAGTGGATTTTCTCATAATAAGGAAAAGCAGCCAGATCGGAGCCTGCCAATTCCTGCCCCGTGCTCCCGCCTTCCCGAGGAAGTTCAAATAAACCCGTGCTTTTAAACTGGCGCAGAGAAGTATATTACATTTTTTTAAAAAACCAACACAAATCCTTTTAGATCTTTCTTACATTATTCCCCCCACCTCTGTCTCGGTAGGTGACTTTTCCAGCCCTCCCCCACTCGGTCTGCTGGGTCTGAGTGGGGGCGGAGGAGAATTCCATGTGTTTTATGTGTGTGAACAATTAATAGTGGGCCTGTGTCTCACTGGAAGAGCGTGTAAAACACACCCCTGGAGGGGGAAAAGAACAACTGCCCAGCCTGCTAAACACTCCAGAGCTTTTCCTGTCCTGGAGGAAAACATGATGTGGGGGTTTGCTTATTCATCATCATCAGTAAATAACGGGCCTCACCTTGAGCTCTCCTTCACCCACTTCTGCTTCTCCTCAGCCTCCAGGCTGGCAAGGAAAGAAAATACTTGCTGTCCTCTGGGTGACAAACTGGGGGTTTATAGCTGTTCACATTTTAGCTTTTGTTTCCTCCCCAAAAAGCTCTGTTTTCATCCTTGTGGCTTTGTGTTTCCCAGCATCCGAAGCCCGGAGTGCTTCTGCCAGCCTGGCACTGGAGGTGAGTCCTGACCCCAGTGCCTGAGCTGTCACTGCCACATCCCAGCTGAGCTTTGTGCATGCAGGTGCTTCTCCCGGGCAGGACGCAGGGTGCACCTGAGTCATTCCACACATTTATAATCTGATCCCTTGGAACAGCTCCGTCAGCAGCTTCTCCTCCCCTCGTGCAGTTCATGGAGACGTTACCATCCCTGGGCACTCTGGAAGTCCCAACAAGCCACGAGTGGTCAGGACCTGTCAGAGCGTGTTGATCCAGACACTGGATCCCTGGAACCTGTGCTTTCCCCAGCACCTTCATAAAGTGTCCTGAGTTAAAGTGATTCAGGGAGCACATTTCCAGTCTGTCAGCGGGCTGCATCCATCACTCCCCTGAACACGCACCAGATTGTTAATGCTCCAGGCCAAATACCACGTCTTTTTTAATGCCTACCAAATGTAGTGCGTGCTGCTGGCTTTATATTTATAATAATTATTAAAGTAATGGCAGTAGCTGCATTCCTATAGGCTAGAAGTGGCCAGGAACAGACAAAAAAAAAATGATTCATTGTTCCAATTAATGCTCGAGCTCACACCGGTGATTAATTAGCCTGGCGATAGCTCTATGCAAAAGATCAGGGTGAGAATTAATAGGGAGACACGTGCTGACTTTTAAGATAGTTCCAGCACTCTTTAGTGCCCTTCCTTGGGCCTGTTTAATTAGAGGCAGCAGCACGGGCTCGCTCCGCACCGGCACCCCGACGGCAGGCACTGCGGAGTATTTATATGACAGGGTGCCGTGGAAAACTTCAAAATTAAATTCCCATCCAGGTCTCTAAATATAATTCAGAAATGTCAGAGATGTTGGGAAGGATGCTGGTGCTGGATGAGTTTGCTGTCAGGGAGAGGCAATAGTGTGCCAGATTTATACCGGCCTGAATAGGCAGGTGACTTTTCAGCTCTGGTGTTTAAAGAGCCTGAGGTGCTCTGATGGATGTGTTTCACCTGGTGGGAGGCACAGCATCCAACGGGAACACGTGCTGGAGCCTTGTGTGCCTGGCTTGGGTGGGGGAGATGGAGCAGGGGCAGCTCCCAGGAACCTGTGAGTTCCCAGGAGGCACAACCCACTCTGGAACACCGGCCTTTGAAGGTGAGCCCTGCTGGCAAACTTCCTCCTCCTGGTTTTATCCATCACTCCTTCTGCTGCCTCATTATCTCTCCCTTCTGCACACTGGTGCCTCCCACCACCCCAATTCATTTTTCCCAGTTGCAGCACTATTGAGTGGTTTATAGAGATGGGGTTGAGCCAGTCCCCCCGGCTGCTCCCGAATCGCTGACAAGGCCGGTTCCTCTGCTCACACATCAATCTGAGAGCCCCAGCTAAGTTCCATCTTGGCTGACTTAATTGTTAGGAGCTGCAACCCCAATGTCTTTGTAAATAAAATAGTTTAATCTCATGGGGCCTGCCTGGAGAGAGGGGAATAAATACATCAATATGTAAATGGATCCACAAGAGGAGGATGAACTGGGACTTTGCAAAACTGATAAAGCATCTTCGGAGACGTGTTGTCACTGCACTTTGTGCATACTCTGATGAAGCAGACAGTGAGGCTGGATCTCAGCCTGGGTTGGGGAGGGAGGGAGGGAGAGAGGGAGGGAGATGAAGAGGGAGGGAGGGAGAAGTGTGGGCACCAGCACACCGTGACTGCAATTCTTGTACGGATTGATTTGACTCAAATGTATTCTGAGGCTGTTCTAATTGCTCCTTTAGTCTCAGGCTTTGATTTTCCTGTTGTTTTCACATCTCTGCCACTGAGTCTTTCCTGCATTTCAAGCAGCCTGGCTGGGGCAGTGTCCAGCCGGAGCTGCACCTCCGTGTGACCCAGAGTCAGTACCTGTCCTTGCCCAGCCCTGCCACAGNGGGCACCAGCACACCGTGACTGCAATTCTTGTACGGATTGATTTGACTCAAATGTATTCTGAGGCTGTTCTAATTGCTCCTTTAGTCTCAGGCTTTGATTTTCCTGTTGTTTTCACATCTCTGCCACTGAGTCTTTCCTGCATTTCAAGCAGCCTGGCTGGGGCAGTGTCCAGCCGGAGCTGCACCTCCGTGTGACCCAGAGTCAGTACCTGTCCTTGCCCAGCCCTGCCACAGAGTCTCTGCAGCGAAGTGGGCACGCGTTAAGGGCAGCAAAGCTCAGGCTTCTGCTGGGTGGGTGTTCTACCTGTGTAACAGCATNCGAACTTCCCGAACTTCCCGAACTTCCCTTCCCGAACTTCCCGAACTTCCCGAACTTCCTTCCCGAACTTCCCTTCCCGAACTTCCCTTCCCGAACTTCCCGAACTTCCCGAACTTCCCGACCTTCCCTTCCCGACCTTCCCTTCCCGACCTTCCCTTCCGTGCCGGGTGCCAGCGAGCGGCAGACGCCGCTCCCGGGCAGCGCCGTGGCACTCCGGGGGCACAGTGGCACTGTGCCGTGGCACTCCGGGGGCACAGCTGGCAGTGCCGGCCGGCAGCTGCCCTGCCCTGTGTCCGGCAGGAGCAATCCTGTCACCCAGCCCGGGTCCCGGGCACCTCGCCGGGGCTTTCCCGGCCGGGAATGGGGCCGGGCTCCCTCCCTCCCTCCGCGCTGCCCGCGGCGCTGCTCCCTGGCCGCGGCCGCAGCTCCAGCCCTTGTTTTGCAGCGCGCCACGCGGAATTTTATCACCTTCAACAATGAAATCTGTCACCTTCAAGCTGCCTGATTGTGATCGGGGGACTCGTGCCCGGCCGCTGTAACTGGGCTCTGGCACAGAGCACCGCGTCCCTCCCCAGCGCTTACGCCCACGACCGACTTGAGGCAACTTTAGGGACCACATTTGTGCCGTTTTGTCCCCGGGATTAGATCGCTAATTGATCTTCTTCCTTTCTTTCTCTCCCTCTGCCTCCTCCTGGCTCATGTGCGTCTCAATCCCCGTCTCCTGATGGCTGCTCCAGCCCCCCTCCAGCTCGGAGAATGAACCCCAGCAGCCCCGCAGTATAGGCAGCGCTCAGGAGGAGAGCCGGGGTGTTTGTTAGAGAAGCAGAAATAGGTGTCCAAAAGGATGGCACCCTCGTGCTGCATCAGGTATAGAAACACAGGCGTTGGAGTCACTGGCTGCTGGACCTTCTCTGTGAGAAAGTGATGTAATAGTAAAGCCAGGGTGGTGCCTCTTCAGCCGACAGGGATGGCTTGGATGTCACAGCTCTCCAAGTGGGCTTTGTGGGAGCCTTTCTGGGGACGGTTTGGTAGTAAACTGACTGTTATTAATCTGCTTTAATTACCTGCTAAGATCAGAATGCTTGCTGCATTTCTCTGGCTCCCGTTGTAGCTGCATTTTTGCTTTAGGGGGTGGGTAGTTTCCCCTGAAATGCAGTTATGTGCATTTGCAGGGGCTAATTATAAACTCACCATCAGCACTGCAATATCTGTACAGCAAAAGGGCTGTCACTGCTTGGAAATGCCTGCTTTGGTGCAGAAATCAGACCTTTTTGTGGAATCATTTGGTCACATCTTTGGGGTTTAGATTTTCAATGAATAATCAATACCTGCAACAAAAGGCTTAAATTAAAAAAAAAAAAGGTGTTCATTGAAGTTTCTCCACAGGAAAAATCAATCCCATGTATTATTAAATATAAAGAGACTTATGTCTTGAGTTTCATCTCACCACAGCTTATAATAACCCTTCAGAAGCTTGAAACAGGGCTTTTTTCATTAAACAAAACACTGGGTTCCCCTGCTGCCTCCATTACAGGCACGTTTTGGAAGGTGCCTGTGCCAGCAGCTCTGGCCTGGAGGGCTGAGCTCATTCCTGCCGGTTTTCCTAAGAACTGGGAATATTTATTTCCAAAGTGGCTGTGTAAGGGATATCAGCACATGACCAGTGACAGGGAAGCACATTTTCTGCCTGGCAGGTTTAAACATCTGCCTCCTGAGCCCCTGGGTAGGGAAGTAGGGCCATGGAGAGGTCACTGGTGCTGCAAAGTGCAGTGGGTGATGCTGCAGCTCCTGGTCCCCCCTGCCCGTGGTCCCTGACCTCAGAGATCCCCCATTTCTGTGCACTTGGACACTTCAGGACATGGCAGTGTCCTAGGGCTGGGAGTACAAGGATTTCCAGCACCACCAGCAAGGCCCTGGGGAAAACCCTAATTACTCTGTCCCTCTATCATTGGATTTTCCAGAGGTGGCACTCCAAGGCAGCCAGGCAAACTTGGAATAAAGAAATGCTTCAGTCATATTTTCATTCCCCATGGTTCCAGTCTCCAAAATGGGATTACCAGGGTGAGATGCAGATGAGTTTCACCTCTGCCAACCTCCAGCAGCTTCCACTGCAGCCCTGGGAGAGCTCTGGGGATGCACCTCCGTGGGGTATGTCCTGCTGGTACTGCTGCCTCTGGCCTGTCCTGAGCCAGGGTGCCCAACTGCCTGACCCAGCTGCAGAGATTTTGGGACAAGCCAGTGCAAAGCGTTCCTCCAGCACACACAGACTGGCTTCGCAGGGCAAAAATCAGCAGCAAAGCAAATCTCATACTCTGTTTTATTCCCCCTGTCTTTTTTCGCTCTTGGCTTCAGGAAAGCAGGAGGAGGCGAGGCAGGATCGACACTTTCTGCCACCGAGGGCTTTTCCTAAGATGCCTGCTGGGAACACTCCTGTGTTTCTCTTTAGGTGGGAGCTCTTTTGATTTTCTCGCTGCCGAAGTTGCACCAAGGTGCCTGGAGAAGGATTTGCTGCTTGCTTATGAAATCCATTCTCCCTCGAGGATCTGCTCTTTCTGGCTTGATAAACTCTTTAATTCTTGCTGTCTAATAACACCAAGGGACTGTGTTTTGTGCCTTGATGAATGTTTGGGGATTGATGTTCATGTGTGCTTGCAGGAGATCAGTAACCTCATTTCAGTTTTGCCAGAACATGGGCACAAGAGCTCTGCATCCTTCTCCCTTCCTGGTGAGGTACAAATGAAAGAGAAAGTGAAGAGGCTGTGGCCTGTCCAGACCTACCCTCTCCCCATATGGCTGGAGCTCTCTTTGTGCCCCACGTTGCACAGGGGCACGTGGGAAAGGACGTGCTCAGCTATTTTTGCTATCGTTGTGTTATCTTGGTTTTATTCTTGGTTCTGGTCACTGTCTGGGATATTTGGAAGGAGCTGTTGTAACTTGGCATGGGAGTAGATTGCTTAAATATTACCTCACAGAGCCGATGTAAATTTAGAGTAGATAGGACTTGGACCCCAAATACCTTTTTTTAACCCTTAACTGTCTTTTCCAATCCCATTCCCTCTGCTCTTTCTGAGCTCTTACAGCAGTTTTGAGAGGAACATGACTCCTGTTTTATCACTTGTCTGAGATACCCAAACAGTTTCTATATGGCCAGCAGAGAGATCTTTCACTCACCCCTGCATGTGCACACACACAGGTATATCCTCTGGGGAAGGACTTGTCAGCAGAAGAAATCCCAGAGGAAAAATGCCCGTAATGATGAATTCCCTGAAAAGACACAATCCTATGCCCAGACAGCCAGGTAATATCATCCACCAAACTGTGACACTGTTCTCAAAAAGAAAATGTCATTTCCCTTTAAAAATCCATTTTCTTTCCGTAGGAGAAAGGACACTTAGAGCACCTGTACTGAAAGGGAGAAGGTGAAGGAGCCTGTGAGCATTCCCTGCCTCCTCTGCTCTTACGCAGATTCTAAACACGGGTCTGGTAGTTTCCTATATATATTTATTTTTCCTCTTTGCTTTTTTTGCTTTGAAGTATCTGCCTGTGTTCTCAATGAAGAACAGCTGAGAGATCAGGAAAATGGCTTAAGAATTCAGTGGGCTGTGAGCTATTTGGATTGAAAACAGTGCCTGGGAGAGAGTTCTTCACACTGCCTCACTAACCAATCTCCTCCTGTCACCATCGGAGGTTGCTGTCCTTTGTTTGTCACCTTCCCTCTGACTCTCCACAGTCTCCAAGGAAGGAAAAAGAAGGACAAAGGAGGCTCCTTTTCTTTTTCCTTTGTTGAATTCCCCCAGGCCTTCGTTTTAAAACCCACAGCACAGCCCTTATGGCCCATCTGCCGTTGTTCCATGGCTTTGTTCATCATTTCCCTGGATCCTTGGGAGCCACGAGCAGGACCCGCGTGCCACCCTGAGCTGCAGCTCCCCCTCTGCGTCCTGCCAGAGAGGAGCTGCCCACAGGACACTCAGGCCCAGCTTCTGGAGCGTTTCTAAAGCCATTTTTGTTCACAAATTCCCGCTGTTGTTGTTGTTCCTGCTGACCTCAGTGGGCCGCATCTTTTCCAAATGTTTCTGATGTTTCTCACAGGGTAATTTGTGAATGTCACAGACAAGAATTCTGCTGACTTCAGTTTGGCTTCTGCTCCCCATTGGATGGGCTACTCTCTTTATGGGGGAATGCCTCCAGCCAAAAAGAGAGGCAGAACCCCCAGGCCCTGAGCTAAGTGAAAGCAGGCCCAGAGGGAAGCGCGGTGCAGCCGCAGTGCCTCTCGCTCGCTGGCTTCTGCTCCGTGCTTGGGGACGTGCCAGACTCCAGTGCCTCCGTGCTTTTGATTCCTGTTTATCCCCGGCAACATGATTGTCTGTAATTATATATAATCTCCTCCTTGTTTACTCTTCTTCCTCCAGGTCTGAACGCAAGCTCGATGGCAACTCTCTGCTCCATCTGCCAGGGCTGCAGCTCCAACCACTCCTCTCCATCCTCCACCTTCTTTTTCCAAAGTAACAAAGCCATTGGATTTCCTCCCACCCCTGCCCGTGCCTCCCCTCCCCCTCGCTGGCACGGGGTTATTTATACAGAATGTGGAAACAATTTGCAGGAAAGTGAACAATGCAAGCAGGCCGAGGGAAGGGAGACATGTTTGTTGTGCAGGCTGAGAGCCCCAGCGGTGAAACGCTGTGTTTTGGGGGGCACAGGGAGCAGACTGCTTTCCTTTCTTCCTTTTCCCCTCTCTCACTTTCCTGAGCTCTTTCCATCCTGCCAGAGCTGAAGCCAAACCAGAGCAACCAGATTTCAGAGTGTGCTTTGGAGGACGCTCAGGCTGGATCCTGCCCTGCACCGCAGCTCCGTGAGGCAGTATCTGTGTGTTCAATCCCCTCCGAGGTTCTGCTCTCCTGGATAAGCATTAATGACGAGCATGTGTGCTCCTGAGCTCCTGCTCCAGGCCTGGGAGCTGCAGCACTGCCTGGTGTTAGACACTGCTATTCCCAGGAACAGCTCAGCTCAAGGAGGACATTTCTGCAAGTGAACGAGGCAGGAACTTTTTGCGAAGTCTATTTTCAGTCTTTCTGCCCTCACCTGCTGAGTACTGTGCTTCCAGGGCATCCCAGCACCTTGCTGGCTCCACTGGGAGTGTGTCTGCAAATCCAGCAGTTTCCGTGAGTGTTCTGGGGCTGGGGAAGGTGAACCAGCACTCACTCAGTGCATCTGAGCAGTTCTGGGGTCTTCAGACCTTGCTCTGCACTGTGAAGTCCTCGAAGAGAGCTAATCCAAACACACACATCCTTTGGGGAAGGGCTGCTGGTGCTGCAGAGGGAAGGGACCATTACCCCGGGTTCTGGGTCGGAGCAGAGCAGCTGCCTGGGGCACAGTGGGGGCCTCGGCCGGCTCCTGCCCTCCTGGGAGCCTCCTTTCCCAACAGCCTCCAGCCCTGGGACGGGATCTGTGCATTGTGCTGAGCTGGTAGGGCAGGGCCAGCAAGCTGCCAAGTGGGACAGCTTGTTCCTCCCTAAGCCAGGCAGATTCCTGGCTGGGAACTGGTGCAGCTGATCCACTGTGATCCAGTGGCACAGAGGGACAGTGAGAAGGAACCTCTAGTGGGCTTTTCCTTCCTGAGAATCCATCCTCTCCACCTTCCAGTTGTTCCTGCTCCTTCTCAGTCACCGTGCACACACAGAGTGGGAGCTTCCCGTGGATGTTTGTTCTGTAACCTGCCACGTCTCCTCTCCCGCTTGGAATGGCAGCTGTGTCTGGGCAGGCTGGGCCTCCCCAGCTCAGGGCACAGCAGGGTCTGTTCCAAATGCTGCTCCCCTCAGCCAGTTCTTGGCTGAGCTCACAGCTCCACGTGTAAAGCACAGGAAGGGTGGGAGCAAGGACACTTTGGCCACCGATGTCTTCTGGCCAGGACAGTTCAGCTCTTTGGGTTCTCCTGATTCTCACTGACTCTGAGAAGGGTCCAGGACAACAATTTCTGTTTTCCTTCCCAAGCCAGGCACCAGCAGGGACTGGGAGGCTGCAGCTGGGAGCAGACAGAACCCAGGCCCAGCAGTGGGGCCCAGCAGAGCTGGGGGTCACCGGTTCCCCCTGCAGCCGTGCCGTGTCCGGGAGCACAGCGTGATCCACAGCCTGGCTGCTTCCCATCCCTGCTCCTGGCAGGAGCCCGGTGCTGTCTGAGCACCTGCCCAGGCTTGTTCCACACTGTGCTTCCCTGCTGGCAAAGGGAAGGGTAGGAAAGAGCTGGAATCCATTGGCCTCTGCAGAGAGAGCCCCTCCTGCAGGCTCGGGCGGGAGGGCAGCAGCTCTGCTGCTCAGAGGAGTCTCGGGGCACCCCACTGAAGGCCTCAGGGCAGACACAGACATTTCCAGTCTCCTTCTGACTCCCAAAGGTCTCCCCTTACTCCTGGGGAGTGTCCTTGAGTTACACTACATGGAGAGCTCTCGACTCTCTTTCAACAGGTTTGGGCAAAGTGGAAGCTTGAAGCTCCTTTAGAGACTAAACTGCAGAGACCAGAGGGACCAGGGTAATTTCAGGGAAACAGCCATTGGGAACACTTCTGCTTTTTCCCTTCTGCTTCTAAATGTTCAAATTCTCACAAAACTACGAGACAAACTCTCCTTGGAATGACTGTGCTGCTGAAAACATTTGGAATTACCTCTTTCATCTGGTTCTTTCTTTTTTAAAAATTATTTTGAGGGCTCGTTAGATGAGAACAGATTTGTATTCCTCTCTCCCTGCTGCTCACTTCCCACCTGAAATCCTCGGCTGCTCTTTGCAGTTCCCAACACAACGGCGAGAGAAATCCTGAACGGAGCATTCGAACTTCAGGTGAGGAAAAGCAACAGCAGCAGATGGGCTTGTAAACAGCAGAGACCTGGCTGGGGCACAGAGGTCCTGGTGAAGCGGGAAGGAGCAGGAGGGTTGGTAAACACAGAGCAATTTCCATTTTCTGGGCTGAAATGTGGGGATCTGGGGAGGGGAGGGCGGTGTAGGAACAGCAGCTCTCCCATTCTGGCACAGTCAGCTCTTCCCAGCAGGAGCTGTTCCTGTCAGGACTTGCAGCAAATAGGAGAAGATGGGAAAGTGGGGGATGTTTTCAAGCATCAGGGAATTTGTGGGTGATGAAAAGATTTCCAGCAGCCCTTTTGCACTAGTCTTGGTTTCTAAAGAGGAGTCCTGCTGTTTTCCTGATATTCTTCCCTGCCCTTGGATTCCTTCTGAAACTGTCAGTCAGCAGAGTTGGGAGTAACTTCACTGATACAAAATTCCCACAAGTTACCTGAAAGTTTGCAGCTGGACGGAGGAAGAAGAAACCCAGAGCGGAGTCCTCATGGGTGGAAGAGAAAAGCAGAATAAGGAGGCTCAGTTCCATAGTTTATTGAGCCCAGAGGGATTTCTACAAACCACATGGCATCACGTGTCAAAGAAATGAGGGATGAAAACCAACGTGGAACAATGGAGCAGCCCAAAACTCCCAGAGCCCAGCAAGGCTCCAGAAATGTTGGAGAGGCTTAAACAGCCCCTTAATGTGAACATGCTGGCCAAGAGCAGCTCCTCCACCTTGTTCTGTCAGGAGAAAGTCCTGAGTCATGTCACAGATGTTCTTTCCTTGGGCAGGGAGACTCTGCACATCCTGTGGAGTCCAGGAGTCACGGGGAACAAAGACTGATGAAAGATGGTTCTGGGCTGGGAGTTTGGAGAGGTTTGTGATCTAGGGTTGAAGGGCTGTTGTTTCTGTTTTTCTTGGGGATTGGGAGGGGAGAGGTTGCTGAATCCCTGAGTCTTAATGTAAAATGATTAGAATCTGGAACAGATTCCAAAGCAGGCATTTAGGGACTACTAAATGTACAAAGCAGCTTGGATGCCTGTCACCAGAATTCATCCAGTCCTGGAAAAAGCCTCTGAAATGGGCAGTGCTTTAACAAAGTACAGATGTCTGGGGACTCAACATGCAAGGAAAAATTAGGAGGAGGAAGAGATAACACTTTCTCCATTTCTTAGAGAGGGAGAAAATGCCAGAAAGTTATTAATTTTATTCCCAGGACTGTGGTACCTGGACAAGGATCCAAGGTTAAGGTGATCCCCACGACCTCACACTTGCAGAACAAGTGGGCTCCCTGCACCCTGGCACGAGCAGTTCTAGAGAAATCTGTAATCCCCAGTAAAAACCTTGGAGGGTAATTGGCATCTGGAAATGAGTTTATTTGATAGGTGGGCTGAGGGAGTTTAATTACATGTTTAGAGCAGTGTTGCTTCAAGCATTAATTTTGCCTGGGAAAGGGGGGTGTAATGTCAGGAGTGACACTTCCACACGGCTTAGATTGGGAGGCAGCTGAGGGGACTGGAGAGAGCCCGTGGGCTACTGGGGAGTGTGGGAATGAGCTCTGAGTAAAAGCATCTCTTTGTTGTTTTGGGCCAGAACTCCCTGGACTTCGTGTAAGGCCCAATTCCCTGAGAATGGCACTCAGCAGTTTTTGGACAGTCAGGCTGTCGGAAGGAATCTCTCTGAAATACACGTTGGATTTCTTTTTTTGGGCCTTATTTCTCTTTTCTGCTTTGTGTCATATTCTCCTCGCAGCTTTCCAGAGCAGAGTTACTCTTCCACTTGTCCCCTTTTGCCTCCTGCTGAGTCAATTCCTTTATTTTCCAACATTATCTGTACTGTAGTCACTCCCAGAATCTGGGAAATAATCCACAGAAGTCTCCCCATCTCCTGAGCTTACTGCCAACTCTCCCACTAAAGCTTTGAATTCTTTGTTATAAAGAAGAATAAAAGGTCAGCAAAGTGCACCTCGACACCCATTCAGGTGCCATTACCCTGTAATTCTTTAAAAACTCCGTGTGCATTTATAGTCACTGGGAAGTGCTGGAGTGGGAAGCCTCTGGACTAAACTGGTGTTGGCACTGGAAAGAGAACCGGTCCTGTGTGGAGCAGCGGGCTCGGGGCAGTCACTGCCTGCCTGTGCCTCTGCTGGCAGTGCCCAGCTCCAGCTGTGCCCCTTTGGGCCAGGAGCTCCTGGGGGCACAGCCTGTCCCCCACACGGGGAGCTGCAGCAGAGCCCGAGGTGAGCCAGGAACACCAGCAGGGATGAGAGGAATGCCCAGACAGCAGGGCAAGGTTCCCAGGCACGCTGCCCTGCGAGCACGGCTGGAGCCGCGGGTGCTGGGAGCTGTCTCTGTTCCCAGGCCTTGGCTTCTCTCCGCCGGCCAGCCAAGCATTCACCACTTCCAGTCACAGCCGTGAGGTGAACTGGCACCTTCCCAGTTCCACTGGGAAACGGGGGAGTCACTGAACTCTCTTTGCAAATTCAAGCAGAGCCCGATCGGCTCCTCCATCCTGCCTGGAGCTGTGCCACCTCCCCACAGGTGAAAAGCTCCAAGCCATCCCATCCTATCCCATCTCATCCCATCCCATTCCACCCCATCCCACTCCACCCACGCTCCAGCCTGCTGCAATTTTCTCCCCTCCTCTCTTGTCTGAGGAGTTGCAGACACATCCCTTGGCTTTCTGTCTTCTCTACAGGCTTTTCCAGAGCCCTTTTCTCCCACTGTTTGTTCGTTCCCTGCACTCCATCCCATCTTTTGCCTCCCTCCCTGGTCTGATACAGCATCTCGCAGGTCCTGCCTCCCACTCCGAGAAGGGGTATTAGATGCATTCCCCACAGAGTATAAATTGAATGGAGAGAAGTGGCTGGTTTCCCAGCAATAATTTATCTGATTAAAAAAAATACTCCCCAAACTCCCTCTCCTCCACCCGTCCTACGCCCCCTCCAAAAACACCATTGGCATCAGGGCTGCTGTTTGAACTGTATTATTCAAATTGCTGGAAGGGGAATTTAGATGGGAAAATAACTGGCAAAGGGTGGTTCTCAGGGGATTTTCCCCAGAGCGTCGGCGCTGAAATTCGGAACCTGGGTTGTTGCGTGCAGGAGGCAGAGAGTAAATAATTCTGAGTCAAGGGCTTGGGTGATCCGTCCCTTTGCCCCGTGTAACAAAGGCCCGGCCCGGATGCACACGCACGAGCTCGGGCTCACGCGTGTTTGCCCACCACGCACACTGCACGGAGGCACCGAGCTCCAGCTGCTCCTGCTGCTCCTGCTGCTCCCTCTCCCCTCGCTTTCCCCCTCACCTCAGGCCTGACTCCGAATAACAGAAGGAATCTGCCTCACAAAATGCCTGTCGCCTCGTTTGTGACCTGCACGGGCTTCATTCCTTCCAAACCATTTTCTTCTTCAGCGTTCCTGTTGTGACTGTGGGATGGAAAAGTCACCCCAAGGCCGCTCTGGGGGGGTCCTGGCAGTGGGTTTGGCTGGTGCCTGTTCCTGTGAGGGTGACAGGCAGGTGTTCATCGGTATTTACATCCCCGAGAGCGCCCGGAGCGCCGGGATTCACAGCAGGGGCTCCTCGGTGCTGTCAAGGGCAGCGCTGCTGCCGACAGCCGAGTGCCTGCAAACCACTCCAGGGGCTGGCGTGGTCCCAGCTCCCCGGGCTGCTGGACAGTCCTCTGGTCACCGCTGCTCTCTGGCCACTGGGTGAAATGGGAAGGGCCCGGCTGGAGCTTTTCAGCCTCGGAGCACCCTCAAGCCAGTGGCCAGGGCTCAGGTTTCCTGCGTTTTACAGGAGGGCTGCTCAGATGAAACCTCTCTCCTCTCCTTCTGCAGGATTTACACTGCCACAAGTCCTCATTTTTTCCAGATGTTTTACCTAATAAATCAAGGAGTCTCACCCGAGGATTGGGATCCAAAAGCTGTTACCATGACTTCAAAGGCACAGGCTGGAGTGGAAAGAAGTGGTGCAGACATTTTATACCACTCTGTACGCACTGATCATGAAAACACGCTCTGCTCCCAGGATTTTTTTCCTGTGGATACCAGAACTCCAACCACGATTAAATAAAACGGTGCTTTGCTCCTTCAGCCAAACTTTGCTGAAAAGAATGGAGCTGCAGGAGCCTCGGGCCATAGGGCTGGCAGGAACTACAACGGGGCTGGTCCTGAGAGGGGCTGAGCTCTGCCAGCCCCTGTCCAAAATCCAGGACCATTAACTCAGGGCTGAACTCCCTCCATCTTTTCAAATCGATATTCAACTGCACATTTTCTCCCAGTGCTGATTTAAGCAGTTCCCACATAAAGGAATCAGATGTTCATCTTCTTCAGATGTTGGGAGAGAAAAAGATAAAAAGAGTTACATGGCTGTAAAGTGTGATTGTGACTATTCAGACCAGTTTGTTCCTTGATCAAGAATGTAACTTTTCTTTTTTAATGTAGTGAAGGCTTTCTTTTTGCAGTGTCTACACGGTGTCATTTTCTTTTGCTGTTCCATTTCTAAAGATAACTGTGTTTGGAGAAGCTGTTACATGTTTCTATCACTCCGTAGCACAGGGTGCTGCAGGAGAACAGAATGAAGAGAAGCAGCTGAAGAAAGGAAAGCTGATCCTGTGGTGGATGAACAGCAGGCCCACAGGGTTGGCATTTGGTTCCCTGCTTTCCCAGAGTGCTGGCCTGGCACCAGAGATGCCCGAGCTCCTCACCCTCTGCTTTGTCTTCCCTTGGGTCCTGTTGGATTTGGAGCATCAGAGATACACCCAACCACAGCATGGTTTGGGTTGGGAGGGACCTTAGAGCTCATCTCATTCCACCCCCTGCCATGGACAGGGACACCTCCCACTATCCCAGGTGGCTCCAAGCCCACCCTGGCCTTGGGCATTGCCAGGGATGCAGGGGCAGCCACCCCTTTGTCTCCCGTCCCCGCTGAGTGCTGCAGGGCTGAGGGGCCAGCGCGAGGCAGGAACAGGCTGTGGGGCAGGAGGCACGGGGGGCCTGGCTGTGGGAGCCCCTTCGGCGTGGACTGAGGTGCCCAGGTCGAGGGTTGGGTTTCAGGAGATCTGCAGGGCTGCCCCGCCGCACAGCCATGGACAGGGGAGGCTCTCAGAGCCTCCTGGGGGTACCTGCAGCAGGGGATGTGAGCAGAGCCTTTGGCTTGTGCTACCTCACAACTCTGGGTTGTAAATAAGTTGTGATTTGATGGAAGTCAGAACTGTGGCACTTGGAGTGCTGGAAAAATCCTGTGCACTCCCAGAAGGCACTGTAGTTATGTAAAACACACTCGGGACATGAATTTACTCCAGGAGGCTGTATTTTGTATTTTATGTGTCCCAGGCAGTGAGGAGCAAGAGGACATTTGGTTCTGCAAGATATTTAACCAGATCTGAAAACCTCACCATGGCTGCACAAGGGTGGATGTTTAGGAAGAGGCGATGTCCCACTGCAACCAGGTGGAAGGGAGAGCCAGGTATAGATCTCCTGTGTTCTAATGGTATGTTCAGACTGAAAAATATCCTCATCTAAATACTAATATTCAAATAACAGTCACCACAAATCCATTTGTTCCTGCCACAGGCTTCAGAAAAATTGCTGCTCGTCTTCCCTCCCCCACGAGGCTGAATCCCAGCACCCCAGACTGTCGTGACTGCCTGGGATTGGTGACATCTCCAGTGAAACGTGTTGGAGCATCAAAACAGAGTGGGAGCAGCACAGCCTGGCTCTGGGAGCCAAAAATAGGTACTATCATCTCTGAGCTGAAGCCTCCCTTCTCCTTCCCCAGCCAGCCCTGCCTCTCTGGCACATGCAGCACATAATCGTGGTGTTCCCATCGGACTCAAGGAAAACCACAGCCCTAAAGCAAGCAGGGCAGTAAGTGGTGGCCATGCTTTGGAGGCAGAGAATGTTAGGACATGAATCCTAAATTAAGGAACATCAGTGGTTTGCAGATTTTGTGCAGGGAATGGGTGTAGAAAGGAGCATTATCTCCTGCAGTGCCATGTGGAAAAGCACCAGAGATACACCATCAAATGGGGAGCTTGAATTCCCTTCACTGGACAGTTCAAATCCTTGTAACTGAATGAGTGAGTGATTAATGTAGACATTGGATTTCTCTCTGGATCCTTTGTCTCCTTTATTCTGTGACTCTGAATCTCAGTCATGCTCTCACCTTTTTTTTTTTTAAGTCTGCCCACTGGAGTATTTGTCTGCTTTTGCCAAACCCCAAAAGCTCCATTTCATTAAAAAAAAGAGATCATTTGGGAAGGGTGAAGTTTGATTCACAAAGCTAATGGTCTTTGAAGGTGTCTGCTCCTTTGGCAGTGGCTGATTCCAAGGAGTTCCATTTCAGGATGTCTGTTCTGCTGCTCCCAAGGCTGCAGAGGAGGAGGGATTGTGCAAGGCCATATAAATCAGGGGCTGTTAGAGGGATGTCAAACACAACTGCACCACGGGGTGCTAATGGTGAGCAAGTCAGAACCAATGAAGAAAAGCCACAAAGCTCCTGTGTCTGGTTCTTGATGCTTCCCAAAAGTGCAGTGTCTGCACACTCCCGCTCTGTCCTGGGAAAAGCGCGGGCTGCTCCGCTGATCCGTATCACATTTTCAAAGTGCTCCAGTAATTGCATGAGTAGGTTTGGTGGGAACATCTTTGGTTCTCAATTCTCCCATCAGGAAAGATCTAAATGAAGCTGTGTGAGCACATCTCCAGCCCAGGTTGTTTTCCCACATCAGTCCAGTGGATTTGTGCTCACCTGAGGCAGCGGTGGCCAGGCCACTGGACACACAGCAAGGGGTCTGCTGGATTAAACTTCCACTGGAGTGCAGGAAGAAAACTCCCAATCTTTGTGCACGCAAATAGGAGTTTCCTCCTTTTCCAGCAGCAGTTAAATCCCAAAGCTCTGACTCCAGTGAGTTCCTGAGTGCTGGAGTAAGAAGTGATTTGGGATCTCGGTGTGCAGCTTTTGGAGAAGGGGCCAATGCTCGTGCCTTCCCCCTTCCTCAATCCCATGAGCATTCCAGGTTTCCAGAGGTTCCAGCTGGCTCTTTCCATCCCCTGCTCATCTCTCAGACTCAAGGCTGTGCAATGGACCCTCAGGTCTGTGGGCACACAGCACAGGGGGAATGTCACGGGGGAACAGTTTCCTCTCCCACAATGGCCGTGTGATCTTCACAGCCTCCCAAACACCTGTTAGTCCAGGAGAGAAGCTGAGCTCAAACCCAGTTGAAGCTGTTAGAGCTTTCAAACAGGCCACAGGACTCCCTTTGCACGGAAGGAATTCAGGCTGGTGGAAGGTTTCAGGGGCTGGATGTAGGTTGTGAGCCAGGATCGTGGCTGACCACAAGTCCGTTGGACAGGCTGTGCCTGTGCATGTCCCTGCGAGCACATTCCGCCGTGGTTTCTGCACCAGTTTTCATTATTTCTCAATATTCCCACTAATATTTCATGTATTTATCTTGGCTGTGGGCAATTTCGGCAGTGAAAGTGCTGAGTCTGATGTCCTTCTGGGACATTGGCTTGGGACGACCCAACAGTTTTGTGTGGGCCTGCAAAAAATGTTTTGCCCACTGGTCTCCAGCCCAAGAACATTCCTAGTTTCTCTGCATATCCTTACGCACAGCATTGACAGAAAGACATTTGTGTAGATGAATAACCCAGCAATTCCAAATATTATTTATTTTACAGGACCTCTGGGTCACGAGAATGATGGGACAGGAATGACTGAGGTGCAGCTGGATCACTCCAGATCCCGGCCAGTGGGGTTTGTGTCTCCATGCCAAATCAGGCCAAGCAGAACTTGCTCCTCCTCCTCAGCCAAGGGGGTGTGTGAGGAAGTGGGAGCTGGGAGAAAGGGGAATGTTGTCTGGGTCTCATGTTGTCCTCTGGAAGGTCTTAGTGATCTTTAGCTTCCATACAGAAAGGCTCCTTCTGGAACCACGAGAGCTCTCACGCAAGGAGCAGAATCAAGGTCAGCTGCAGCCCTCGAGCCCAAGATTTACCCTTCTCAAGCATCTTACATCTCTCTGGATCCCAGGGTTAGATGGGATATTGGGAAGGAATTGTTCCCTGGGAGGGTGGGCAGGCCCTGGCACAGGGTGCCCAGAGCAGCTGTGGCTGCCCCTGGATCCCTGGCAGTGCCCAAGGCCAGGCTGGACGGGGCTTGGAGCAGCCTGGGACAGTGGAAGGTGTCCCTGTCCATGGCAGGGGTGGGATGGGATGAGCTTTAATGTCCCTTCCAGCCCAAACCATTCTGTGATTCTATGAATCCTCTCGGTGCCCTCAGGCTGACCTCTTTCACCTTATTTTAGTTGAAAAATAAAGCTTTTTTGTGCCATACCTTCCACCCTGGCTCTTGAAGAGGGATCAGTAGTTTAACAGTGACACTGGGAATCACCATGGAAGTATTGCTGCTCTCCACTGGAAAAACAAGGGACATCTAGGGCTGCATCCAAGCAGAGTCCGAAGTGAAATTCACACAAAATTTAGGCACCTTAGTCCAAAATCATGATCCTGGAAAACCTGCTCTTGGCCTTCCCTGCTACAGGAGCTGCCTGGGCAAGGCAGACTCTTAACCCTCAGTGTTTAACTTCTTCCTCTGCCATCTCAAGGCACTCGAGGGGATGTCTTCCCAGACAGACCTTCCCTGCTGACAAGACTGACTGGCACTTCTCCCTAAAATACTTGGATCAAAATGGCCTTGGTCTGGTGGAGGAGGGGAGGAGCTGCTTCTGCTGTGCTGACCACGTGTCCCACAAACTCATCTCTCCTCACCTGTTCTGGAAAAGGCCACACGACCCTAGTATGTTGCCCAAGAAGTATCCCATGTTCAAGGCCAGCCGTGGAACTCCTCCTAAAGCTCCTTTGAGGGCCCTCACACTGCACCTCTTGGGAATGAGGAGGATTTCCATGACTTTTCTACAGCCCCTGCCCAGGGGTTTGTGTGTTAACTCTGAGTGACATCATCACCTTGCTGGAGTTCAGGGCACCAGAGGGTCCCAAACTGCACTGCAAAGAGGGGACACGAATGGAGCTGAGCCAGCTGGAGTTAAACAGCCTCAGTTATCAGGGCTTTCACTTCCTAGCAGCCAGAGCAGTAAGGACAGAGAGGTATCACTTCAGGGTGCTCCAAGCAGGACAGGGAAGAGCAAAACCCAGCTAAGTCTGTAAGTCAAGACTAAACCTGACTTACAGACTTATCTCTGCAGCCAGGCGAAACACTTGAGTAGACAGCCTGCAAGTGCTTTACAAAAAGTGGAAAGCAAAAGCTTTTTATACAAGCATTAATCTTGATGCCTCACTGGGGTCAGCTGGGAGTGCAAGGAGAGAATTCAGCGCAGTCAGCACCGGGCTGTAAAGATCTATGTCCAGCTTTGCATTTCATTCTGTTTATCTGGGCTATTAATTAGCTCCTTTCAGTTTCCCTGGGAAGATCTGTGCGTTAGGGCTCCTGAACTCTCATAAAGATCCATCATTGATTGCTTGGGCAGCTAAATCGGGTTGACAATTCACTACTCAGAGGTGTCTTAACTTTGCATCCTTTTCTGCTGGGGCAGGAATACAGGGGATGACTTCAATCCTCTTGGAATCTGCTTGTACACGTTGCTTTCCTAATTTCACACCTAGGTATGGTGTTTCCATTACAAAGGAGCTGTGTTGTTGAGCTCTGCTGGTCTGGGTCTTTCAGCAGCTGATTAGGGCTTCTGGTCATGTGCTTTTGCTCTTTCCCCCCAGAACAAAACATCCTCTACACAGATCCTGGGCTATCAAATCCCCCGAAACAGTTCCAGTACCAAACACAACCCCACCGGCAGCCTGAGAAATGATGTTTCCCAGTGGGGCTGTTGAATATGCACAAATGTATGGTCTGTTTTCCAGTGCCTGTCAGAGCCCTGCTGCTGCCTCCAGCAGAGAAAAATATTTGTCATAGGCCGTTTCCCCCCAAACTTTACTGCTTGCAGGAACCAGAAAATGTTCTTTTCCAACAGATTTATTTGTGTTTGACTGTAATCACAAAGTGTTGCATTTTCCCCCTTTCTCTGACGACCCAACAGTGTCCACTGCTGTCAGTTCTGTCATCTCTCACAGAGCTGGGAGCCTTTTCACCCCTTCCTCTGGTGTCAGCTGGACTCCAGGTAAAAATTCCATATAGGAGTTGAGCTTTAAGGTGGGTGTGCTCCACTCAAATTTACTGAGCACCCTGTGCAGGTTTCCCTGTTTTTTAAAATCCCCATTCTCTGCTCAGGTACCTGGGGAAGGTGCTCTGCTGTGAACAAGGCTTTCCAACACAACTGTAAATGCTGCTAATTTTTCACACCATCTCTTTTTGCTGCCTGTGCTTCCCCATACATTGAACAAGGGATCCCTTTGGTCAGAGGGAAAATCCCTACTGTGAGAGCTGACTTAGAGCAGTGTCACTGCTCAATTCCCAAAGTCTGCTTGTAGCTTTTGGTTGGGGTTAATTAAGTTCCTAAAAGTTCAGAGGTTGCTGTACAACTTTATGTCCACTTCTCTTTGTGGTTTGGACCCTCCTGCTGCAGTGCCGCCCCACCCAGCCTGGGTCCAGGAACTCTGAACAGGGATTTTGTCCACGCTCCAGGCTGTGTTGGCATTCCCACATCCTTGATCATAGAATCCCAGAAGGGTTTAGGTTGGAAGGGACCTTAAGGACCACCTAGTTCCACCCCTGCTATGGGCAGGGACACCTTCCACTGTCCCAGGGCCCTCCAAGCCCCATCCAACCCGGCCTTGGGCACTGCCAGGGATCCAGGGGCAGCCACAGCTGCTCTGGGTACCCTGTGCCACGGCCTCAGCACCAAACACAGCCAAGAATTCCTTCCCAATATCTCATCTAAACCTACCCTTCTCCTGGTGTCAGTTTTAGTTGAAGTGCAAGATATCTTACCTTTGTCACTTCTTAACGTGACAGGCATCATTCACTTGTCCCAAGTGAGAATCAGTGAAACCTTTCCTGTGTCAGAGCTACCAACAGCCAGGAACAAGATCAAGTTCTTCCTCTTCCTGGTGTGGAAACTGCTCACAGCGAAGTACCTGCTCTTGTGTCTGAGTTCCCACTGCTCACTCCCCACAGCAGGAGCCTGTGCACAGCAGGGGCTTCTTCAGGAGCCTTCTGGAGGCACCACACCCCAGGCACTGCTGCATTTGCCTGAAACTGGATGCAGAACTAAAAAAAAAAAAAAAAAGGAGAGAGAGCAAGAGAACAGGAGTGGTTTTGAAGTTTTTCTTTCTGATGTCTTTCACTGGTAGTTTTTTACAGCTTTCTTTTTAAGATGAGCGTAATTCATGAACTCTGCTCTTTAGTAAAAACATGTTAACAGCAGTAGTAGTAAGCATAAAAAAAAAAGGCAGTCATGCTATTCCTTGTGGTCCCCTGTGCTGCTTTCCCCAAAGGCAGTGCTGCCCAGAATGTCCTGGCAGCCTCAGGGGTGGTGGGCACCGTGGGGACACCCCAGAAGGAGCAGCTGAGTGCTGCTGATTGCTGGAGGTTGGCAGGAAAACGTTGGACTCCTGTCTGAAAACACAAACCCACCAGATCATGGAGCGAGCACCCACCTGAAAGAGGGGTCAGAAGCAGATTGCAGCCCTTTGGGACTGGGAAAACAGAGATTTGTGAGAAAGCTTTTCTCCCTCTGTCAAATCTCTGTTATTTGTTATCTGCCTCAGAGGGCTCACGGCTGAAAAATACCATTGCTTTGCTTCATGGAATCTAAATGTCCACATGATACAGACATAAATCTCCATTTCTTCTCAGCCCTCACAAAAGGTTTTTGGTCACAGAAGGAGAGTCTTCTTGAGAATTTGATTTTTGTTGAATACCTACACTTCTGTGCTTTCAGGAATGAAGGACACTTCTGATAACAACTTCTGATAGCCTGAACATCTTTCTCTATCAGTTCCCCACTTCTAGCAATGTAAGCTTGTTCCAAGCATCTCAGTTCTCTCCAGTTTTTGGCAGTGATGCGTTTTAGGTGAATTCATTTGGGAATGTGAAGGCATCTTGCTTGTGCACAAAGTGTCCATTGCCCGTATAGCATAAGAGTGTTTTCCTCCCAGATTCCCCTGCCAGCACGTGCCTTCCACTGTGGGAGCAGGAGGAAATGCCTTTCAACTTCTGGTCCTTCTAAGAGCATCCCTCAAAAAATGTGTATTAGTGGAGAGAGAAGCAGGTGGAGCAACAGCCTGGGCAACATTTACAGCGTGGTGGTTCCTGCTCACAAGGAACCGAGATCAGCACCTTCGCCTCTTCTTGGGGCAGTGGTGTTCAAACCCCACCCATCCCCGCTGGAGTCAACTCTGCCTGTGGCTTCCTGTTGCTCCCTCTGCTCCGTTCAGTGTCTCTGAACACCTTTGTGTCTCACTTGGACAGAGTCACATTCTGACCTCTCTGGGACACATTTCATATTTCTCAGGATCAATAACTTCCGATGCAGTTGCGGGAATACCGGGAAGTCAATAAGTCTCGTCAGGTTCCATTAGGAGGAAAAGTGGAGCAGGGTAAGGATGACATTTCTTAGGGAACTGCTCTCCAGGCATATTTGTTGTTTCAATTCGTCTGACTTGGGGGCTCAGCCGGGGGCTGCAGCCTGTAGCACTCGTGTAATTTGATTTTAAAGCTGCCATTCAGGTGCTGAGGGAATAGCACCAGTGGTAAGAATCCCTGTGTGACAGCAGGCCCAGTGATCCTGACGTGCCGAGTGCCCAGACCTGTCAGGGACATCTGAGGGCTCATGGCTCCTTCACCCACGTTCCACATCCCATGGGAGCCCCTGGTTTGCTCTCCTGGCTTTGATCACCGGCCTCCTGGGATGAGCATGGAAAGGTGGGAGAATGGTGGTGTTTCTGCAGAAGTGTTGCCCCGAAGGGATGTTTAAACAACAACAAAAGAACTGAAATGAGTGTCTGTGAGAAGTGTCAGATTGGAGCTTGAGGAATAGGACTCTTCACCTGTCTGAAGGCTGCCCACATTTTCCCTGCCAGAGCTGGCAGTGCAGCACCATTCCTTGGCATAAAGTGTGTTCTTTGCTTTTTAAATCATCCTTGTGTCTCCACATTGCTCAATCTTGCACCTGAGAAAGAGTCCGACTGTGCTGATGGGGGTAAGAGGGTGGACTGGTAACACTAGGAAGGAATGTTGGCTAATTTACCCTGACTTTAGAAATGTTTAAAAATTTCGCGTGGTTAGAAATGATTTTAAAATAAAATGTATGCAGAACGAGTCAAGGCGTAACTCTGGTTTTAAACCAGGAACTGCTTGTTTCTGTGCTTAGCAGGGCTGTACCCCTGCTATTGCTCTCTGGGAAGAGACCTCCGTGCTCTCCTCTGACAGCTACATCACCAGTGTCTTGTCCAGACTTTTGCAGTGTTCCCAGGTGCTGCAGCACAACCTTTCCTGGCACGAAGGTGCTTTGGGAGGCACCACGATCACAGTGCACAGACCTTGTGGCAAAAGAAATCCCCCAGGGCTGCAAGCATCCTTTAGTGGGACCCTATGAGCCTGGGGAATGGAAGCCCTTCGTAAACCAGGTCTTGTTATGAACTGTTTAATTTTACAACTGTTTGAGCTTGCCCCTTTGTCAGATGACGTGGTAAAAATGAAGAAGTCCAATATTTCCTCCATGAAAAATCCATTACATTTATAGGAAATTCCTTCACAGCATTTGAAAGGGTGATGAGGTTTGTCGGAGCATTCCAGTTGGAGGAAGCAAAGCCAAAACTCTGACTTCAAAGGGCTGTGTGAGAGTGCATGAACAAGATCAACACAGCAAACAGGACCCTGTCCCTGTCCCAGCCTACTGTCCAGTGTCCTTATTCCTTCCTGCTTATGTGGCTCATTGTCCCTGTCTTCACTACATCATAGCAATGACTGGTTTTGAATAGTTGAATTAGTGGACTGAGGTAATTTTGTTACATATTTACTGTCCTGTCACAAGGTTCTAATAGCACTCTGTCCCTACAGTTCCTGCCATTTAAAGCAGAGCCACTTCAGCCACTATGTCCAAGCAATGACTCCTGGAATCACTGTTTCTGTATATTCAGTTTTAAACACCTAAACTCATAGTCTAAGATGCAGACCAAAAGGAAGGACACTTGTGGGAGTTGTAGGTGTTGACACAACAGTCAAGTCTCTTTGGGCTCAGGTTTTATGTGTGGACTTGCTCATCTAACTCTGGCTGATCTGTTTATATCCCTCACAGGCAATATGTCCTTTTCTTTCCATTTCCACACATCTGATTCCAGCCACACGACCCAGCAGCCCAGCTGACCCTTTCAGGTAGCACACAGCAAGGGCCAGGCTGAGCTGCTGTTGGTTGCTGCCATGGGCAGAGGGGAGGTCTGTAAGGTGTGCTCAGATGCCTGGGAGTGATGGGCTGTGCGTTTTCCAGGCATGCTCTGCTGTTGGTCTAAGGTTGTTTCTTTGATTTCCCAAGCCCAGAGGCAAATGGCTGTTTCTACATGCTAAGCATCAATTCTTTTCCTTTTGCTCTTATCCTTTCTCCTCTCCACGGTTTTCCTCTCACTTTGAGTTCTCTCAGACCGCTGCAGTCTCACTTCCCCTGGCACAGGAGAAAATGTGATGGTGTTTACAGAGCAGAAGCACTGGGACTCCGGAGATGTGAAAGGTGGCCCTGCTGCTCTACTTCCAACACCTCTTTGTGGTTCTGCTTTCCGACCTCCTGTCAGGATAACCTGGACTAAAACCCCTCTGCGCTTTTCCTGTGTGATCCTACGGTGTCTGCCCAACCTCAGGTAAGACCTTTAGGCACTCCCATTATATGAATGAGAACAAGATTGTTGGTGTCAGTAATTAACATTCTTGTGGGATTGTTGGAAGTGCTTTGGGATAAACACCGCCTGGAATCCTTGACTGGCTTATGTGGTTTTTAAGATGCAGAAGAGACTGATCTGTTCACATGAGAGGGCATGGACCATCTGTCTCCTCTCTTACTGGATGTGCAGAGAATCTTTCAGTCCCAAAGATGAATTGCAGTAGCCTGGGGAGAAGTGGGGCAGTGGGAAAGTGAGGGCATGGACAGTGGGGAAGAAGAATGGAGACTCAGTGGTCGGTGTGTCCCCAGTAATGATCTCATCTGAGAACAACAACAAATGACAACCACCAAACCAGGAAAATACAGTCACTGAGAATGCTGCGAGCGCCTGTGGCACCGTGTCATCCCACGACAGGCTTCCAGCCATGAAATCTCACTCTGCTGGCATGGATGGCAAAAATCCCGCTCACTGCAATAACATCAGGCTTTCCCCTTGGGGGTAACCTGCATTCCTCTCCTTCTAGATACCCAGAGAGCCACAGCCCACATCATTATGCACTTCCTGATAACAAATGCATTACCCTTTTCTTTTAAATTGTGGATTGGATTCCAGTAAACCTTACATTTTGGATTCTAGGTTCCCTCCATCTACCTCTGAAAACCCTAAATAAACAAACATTGGATTAGACCTCAGCAGCTCCCTTGCTCAGTAAGGGAAGCCTTTAAAAGCATTTTACACCAACTGCCCTGCTTGTGTTTCAGACTCTGTCAGCCTGGGACTCAGGGAGCTCCACCTCCCTCTCAGACGTCCCAGGGAACTCACCTCAGTGATTGGAAGGTCTTCCTCCATTTATGACCCTCCCTGACTCCAGTGAGGAGCTGGAACTGCTGTTGACATCAGGAATGACAGAAGTGGGTTGAAGGGTTTCTGGCACATGACCTGCTAACCTAGAATTTGCTCAGCAAAGTCCAGAGGATGACTTCTAACCTCGGAGCAGTTTTCAAAACCACATCTGTGACCAATAAATGTGAAAAATAAATGAAAGAAATAAATCTAGCCCCTACTGAAGGATGAAAGACAGCACACCTTGCTGGGCACCGGTGCAGGAATCAGGGTGGAGATCAGGAATAATCGGACAGGTCATGTTGCCAGAAGTTGTCCGTGGATGGAGCCGATGCCTCACACAAAGGAGGCAGCACAGCAGGTTAAACTGAAGTTATCTCATAGCTCTAAGTCTTAAACTTAATGAGCCACGTCTTTATTTGTGCTGCAGCCCCTTCTTATCCCAAACTGCCTTAAGCAGCTGCCAGAGGATACCCGGTAAGGGAAAATTCTCCGGATAACAATAAATTGGTGTAACGATTCAGTGTCACCTCGCATCCTGCTAAGCAATAGAGAAATCACGATGAGAAAAAGAGGCACGACCAGAGTGGCACTGAACAGTGCAATCCTAATTCCATCACCCTTCTTGCGGGCGACAGATAACCCAGTGCAATTTACAGCCGCTCTGAAGCGGCTCCAAGTCTCAGCAGGAGTCGGGAAAGCTCAGCGTAGCCTCGGGACTGAGAAGTCGGAAAGATCAGGGGAGTTGTTGTTCCATAACCTTGCCTCTGCACCAGAAACCAGGGGGCTGGTTTGGAATGGGAAGCACTCCAAGCAAAACACAAAATTTTAATCACCGAAATGAAGGTACTCCTCTGGATCCCTCTCTGGAGAACAGTCTGTCTCTGATGATCATGCACAGACTCCCAAAGAAGGTAAATTCTGGATTTAAATCTCTACGTCAGTGTGTGAATGACAGTGTTAAATCTTGGCTGTAAGGCTGAGATATCTCCAAGAGGAGAAAAACACTTTTTCCACTTAAGTGGCTGAGGCAGAAGGGATAAATATATTGTCTCCCACTATTAATGGGTGAGGAAATCATTTATACATGTGTATTACACCTTTGCACCTAACAGTGGTGTTTTTTTTAAATTCAGGAGTCTAAAAGTTTAGACATACCAACATGAAGGTGGCCTGTGCCACTGTAATTTGTCCCTTCCATGCATTTGCATGATGATAAAGTATTTAATTGTAATTAGATCACACACTGTTCTTTCAACAGGTTCCTGGCCTCACTCATTGTACAGAATAGACTGTGCTCACTAAGTAATAATTTTATTTTCTCCTCACTGTTCACTGTGCGGCCCGTGCTTTATTTACAGCAGACTATTCAAATATTGTTCTGAAGACAGATTTATTCATTTTCTCCTGAGCTTTTCCATGGGACTCATCACTATGGTATCCAAGTGCTTCACAAACTCTAATTCATTTTCTCAACGCTGGAGCGAGAACTGGTGTTGCCCTTATTTTAAAGACGAGGAATGCAGGTGTACAGACAGAAGAGTAAAAAATATCTTTTCATTTCAGAGATCCAATTAGAAATACTCAATGGCCTGATTTTGTCAGAAAATAGAACATGGCCAAGCATCTAATTGAGTCAGAAGTTGTATAAATTCTCAGTTATTGCAGATTTATCTGCAAGAGCTCTTCACTTCTCCAAGTCAGGCTCCAAAATGTCAGGCCAGGCACCTGGGCAGTGCTGACTGCACAATTAGTGCAGCGCTGGACAGGCTCTGTTTAGGGACTGTGCTTTGCATCCCACAGATTCCTGAGGCTAAAAATCCTTTCTGGGAGCAGCAGTCCCCTGCCCCACCCACAGTGCTGTGCTTGCTCGCCCTGCAGTTCTTCACAAGGTGCACAAAACATCTATATCTGATTTTTACAGTAAATGAGGTGGAAGTTGTTGAGGCACTTGCCTGGGTTCCCCGACCTTGGTTCAGTGTCTGAGCCTGGCTTATCCTTCTGCACTGGCCACCTTTATCCTGGTGTTTGAGAACTTGGGAGTGTGTTACTGTGCAGCCTGAGTACTGTTGTTTTATTGAATGTACTTCTTTCCCATGTAGAGATAACCCCAGCAAAGTAATCCTGGGTTGGCATCCGTGCAGGCAATCAGCAATGTGGAAATTTCCCCCTATGAGGGATGTCATGGTTGGCATAAGCTCCAGCACTCCAAGGGGGTGAGGTGCATTCTCAGTGTATTTTCCAGGTGGTCTTCATTCTCCTTCCTAAATCCTCACCTTTCTGCTCTGCCTCCCTCCCCCAGTTTCTGTTGTTCCCATTCCTACACCACTGTCTCTAGTGAATTCCCTCTGCTAATAGGCCCCGCTGCACCCCACACCCCTCCTCGGGGTCCTCCTCCCCTGCCTCACTCCAGCTATTCCATCTCATCCCCTTTGCCCAGCAAGCTCTCCCTCAGCCTTTGACCAGACCAGAGGGACAGCTCGCAGTCCTCCCAGGCTGCATGTCCTCCTCCCAGCAACTTCTCCTATTCCCACTCTGATTTAAAGTCTTCTCCCAGCAGCCTGGCTTCCAGACTCTTTCTTATGAGCTTTGCTTTATCCCTCCCTCTAGGCAGACCTGTTTGTCCTTCTGGCTCCTCGTTCCCTTCCACCACCCTGGAGAACCTGCCTCTCTCCAGAGCCTCTGTGCCTGCCAACTTACCTGTCCCAGACCCAGTTCCCGTGCCCACTGTGCATTTTTCAAGGAGCTTCCTGCTCTGTGTTTCCCAAGAGGACTGGAAGGACAGGTTCCCTGTTCTCCCTTCCTACCTGCAGAGAGGGCATGGTCCAGAGCAGCCAGGAGCTGGAGCTGCAGGTCCAGCTCTGATCCCATAGCCCTGGGCTGTGATGAGGACAGAGCTGCTGGGGAGCGGAAGCGCCAGGAGGCCCCTGCCGAGCACCAGCAGGACTTTCAGGAGGGTTTTCATGGCAGGGTTGGAGGGAACACCTCTGACAAAGTGACCATTCTCATTTTCAGGCTAGAAAATCCCTGACAGAAGGAACAGAAGGTGAAATGCTTATAATTTAACCCGAGGGATGAAATTCAGATGCTTAAATTTCAGCACAGTGGTTAGTCTGGCCCTATTAAAGGCAACTGAGGGCAGGATTTTATGATGGGAATTGCTAACCAGCTTTAATAGGAGTTACACTACCAATCCTGTCTTTTAATCACTGCTTCCATTTTCAGGATAAATTGCAGCTGGTTGCTGGTAATCCTTGCGGCATATCAGATAGCAGGGTAACTCAGCAAGGGTAAGCTGGAGAAACCCAAAGATCCTTCTGAGCAGGTAATTATTGCATTGTGAAATGTCCCGGGATATTTTTAGTGGCCAAACCCCCTGTTTCCTGACAGAAACATAAAATAATGAAGCAAGTTTCACAAGGAGAGATGCCCCAGACACCTGTATTAGCTGGTGCTTTGCAGTCACGTCAGCGTTTAATTCGCTGTGCGCATCCCTGCATCCCTTTACGGCAAAATCCACACCTGCCTTTGGGGCACTGCGCACTCTGCCAGTGTCTGCCTCGCAGAAAACCCTCTCCATAAACAAATCTGCAAATCCCGCTGGATCAGGGAGAATTTCACGGGAATATAGAGCTGCCTGCAACAAGAGGGACACCCTTGCCACACACACCGAGGTTATCAAGGGAAACTTTCCTTAACGGGAGTCTCACAACCAGCGTAAAAGCCTGGGTTTTTTGGAACGAAAGATTTAATATTAGTTTTAAAACATTTTGCAACATGTTTTGCGGGGGATGTACTCGTGTTTCACGTCCTGCGGTGCCCCAGGGGTCCAGTTCTCTCCCAGTTACGGCCAGCCCTGGTCCCATGTAATTTATGTCCTGAAAGAGACGATTCAATTAGTCAATAATAAAATGAGCAAGGACACCGTTGTAAAGATATAATTTAGTGGGTAACAAGCTGAGATGGAAAAAATATCAGAGTATACTCCATATGATTAATGAAGAAGGAATGTATATTTATAGCTTTTATTGTGTCCTTTGTAAGAGGATGTTCAGGATCCGGCAGTAGGGCTGGAACCGGCTGGTAACGATGCGGCATTCCAGTGNGAAGGACAGGTTCCCTGTTCTCCCTTCCTACCTGCAGAGAGGGCATGGTCCAGAGCAGCCAGGAGCTGGAGCTGCAGGTCCAGCTCTGATCCCATAGCCCTGGGCTGTGATGAGGACAGAGCTGCTGGGGAGCGGAAGCGCCAGGAGGCCCCTGCCGAGCACCAGCAGGACTTTCAGGAGGGTTTTCATGGCAGGGTTGGAGGGAACACCTCTGACAAAGTGACCATTCTCATTTTCAGGCTAGAAAATCCCTGACAGAAGGAACAGAAGGTGAAATGCTTATAATTTAACCCGAGGGATGAAATTCAGATGCTTAAATTTCAGCACAGTGGTTAGTCTGGCCCTATTAAAGGCAACTGAGGGCAGGATTTTATGATGGGAATTGCTAACCAGCTTTAATAGGAGTTACACTACCAATCCTGTCTTTTAATCACTGCTTCCATTTTCAGGATAAATTGCAGCTGGTTGCTGGTAATCCTTGCGGCATATCAGATAGCAGGGTAACTCAGCAAGGGTAAGCTGGAGAAACCCAAAGATCCTTCTGAGCAGGTAATTATTGCATTGTGAAATGTCCCGGGATATTTTTAGTGGCCAAACCCCCTGTTTCCTGACAGAAACATAAAATAATGAAGCAAGTTTCACAAGGAGAGATGCCCCAGACACCTGTATTAGCTGGTGCTTTGCAGTCACGTCAGCGTTTAATTCGCTGTGCGCATCCCTGCATCCCTTTACGGCAAAATCCACACCTGCCTTTGGGGCACTGCGCACTCTGCCAGTGTCTGCCTCGCAGAAAACCCTCTCCATAAACAAATCTGCAAATCCCGCTGGATCAGGGAGAATTTCACGGGAATATAGAGCTGCCTGCAACAAGAGGGACACCCTTGCCACACACACCGAGGTTATCAAGGGAAACTTTCCTTAACGGGAGTCTCACAACCAGCGTAAAAGCCTGGGTTTTTTGGAACGAAAGATTTAATATTAGTTTTAAAACATTTTGCAACATGTTTTGCGGGGGATGTACTCGTGTTTCACGTCCTGCGGTGCCCCAGGGGTCCAGTTCTCTCCCAGTTACGGCCAGCCCTGGTCCCATGTAATTTATGTCCTGAAAGAGACGATTCAATTAGTCAATAATAAAATGAGCAAGGACACCGTTGTAAAGATATAATTTAGTGGGTAACAAGCTGAGATGGAAAAAATATCAGAGTATACTCCATATGATTAATGAAGAAGGAATGTATATTTATAGCTTTTATTGTGTCCTTTGTAAGAGGATGTTCAGGATCCGGCAGTAGGGCTGGAACCGGCTGGTAACGATGCGGCATTCCAGTGATTTGGATTTGAATGGCAAATGCTGTATAAAACTAATTACCCCCAGGAGGATGAAAATACATTGCATTTGCCTTTTCGGAGCATGTCTGGCCTTTTCTTCACGTTATTTATCTTTGAGAAGCATGTTTACTCGGAGAGACGACATCCCAAACAGAGCGGCAGAGTTGCTCCCCCAAGAAAACAAGTTTCCCCAAGTTATTTTTCTACATTTAGTTCGATTTCGGGTTTCTCGGCGGCTCTGGATTGCTGGTTCCCAGCACCATGGCAGAGCAGGGCTCCCGCTTCCCGCACCCTCCGGCTCGCCACATAGCGGGAATACCCGGATTGGTGCCGAACGTTTGGTTTTCCATGTTTTTACGCGTGGAAAACGCGCAGGTCCCGCACTCACGCTGGGCTGGTCCTGGAGAGGGGGAAACCCGGATTTATCACGTTAAAACCGAGGAACTTCATGGACCGAACGCCTGAGGGGGGAAGGGGGGGACNCCGCTCTCCCTCTGCCGCCTCCGCGCAGCCCGCCCGGTAGGGAAGGAAGGCAGGAGGAGCCCCCCCGGGGGAGGGGCTGGCTCTGGGTGCAGCCCGGCTGCCGGGCGCGGGGAGTGGAGCGATGGCGGCGCGGAGAGCCCGGCGGCTCCTCGGCTCCCTGTGCATCGCCCTTGTCTTTGCGCAGCCCGCCCCGACCGGCTCCGCGGCGCGGAGCGGCTCCCGGAGCCTCCTCACGGGTAAGAGCGCGGTGAGATCCCGGAGGCGGCGGGCGCGGGGCTGTGCGCGGGCCCGGGGCGGCCTCGGCGGGGCGAGAGGTTGCCGAGGGGCTGAGCCCGCTCCGCTCCCCCCGTGCGGGCACCAGCAGGGGCCACTGCGCGCCTCGGGGAGCGGCAGCGGTGCCTCCTCGCGAACGAGGGACACCTGGAGCCCCGTCTGCGGGGGTTTGAACGCTTCACCCACCTGTGCTCCTGGCTCGCTGGCACCCGGGAGGGGAGCCGGGCACACCTGCGGGCGATCGGGCTTCCAGCTCACCCGTGAGTGGAGCAGGGCACACCTAAGGGGAATCGGGCTTGCAGCTCACCCCTGAGGGGACCCGGGCACGGGCGAGCTCTGCCCCGGCTCGGGAGCGGTGCTGGAAGCGGCATGGACTCGGTACCGGCAACCTGTGGAGAGAGAGGAACTTGCCCGGGAACTGCCGCAGTAGCCCAGAAATGAGCGGTCTGGCAGCATTTCAGCCGCGGTAGTTCTCACACCTTTTACCATTGTTGTCTTAAATGGTCCATGATTGAATCCTGGTTCTTTATAGGCTACGGAAAACGTAATCTCACCCAGGTGAGGCAGGAGAAGGCTCTCTCAAAAGCCCTTGCATGAAACCATTAATACCACAGAAGCCTCCTTAGCTTTGCAGAGATGTTATCTGCTCGTTTTGCCAAATACTGGCTTTAAAAAGTAACTTCTTTATTTCCTTCTTGCCAGCAATAAGCTAGTAGGAAGCTTGAAAGAAAATCTAGTCTCGAATGCTGAGTGCTGAGATAAAAAAAACCCAAACGCTGTAGGTTGATTGAATCCTAATATTTTAAGAAAAAGCTCTGTGCAAGTGGAATATGGAAAAAAACTGCTGATCAAATGAGTGTTTTTTAACAACTTGGGAAAGTGAGAATGGTTAAACTCTGACATTAAATGGTGTAATTGTTCTGTTTCAAATCACATTCGGCAGGATTGTCTGCGGTGGTTCTCATCTTGGACACCGCTAATGTAACCATGTGTGCTGACTCCTGTTGACAGGGAATATTTTTATTTATCCTCTTACACAGTACAAGTTTTGCAGATTCCAGGTCTGAAGTAGATTTTTTTTTCCTTTGAAAAGTGTTGCAGTTTGACTCAAAAATCTGCACAGTATGTGTGATAGATAAGTTACTTTGTGATGTGTAAAGTCTTGCCACGTGGTGATTCTTTTCTGATATTCCTGCTCTCCTGACAGTTCAGTGGTCTTATGGTTGTGTTGGTAGCTCTTTGCTAGTTTAAAATAATCCTTTATGGTTTGAGGAGATCAAATTAGTAGATGAAGTTCTATCTGTTGGAGAATATGTGAATTAAGTCTGCAGAGGGGGAGTGATGTGCTGAAATGATATGGAATAAAACCTTTGTTGGAGCTGTTTATCAGAGCAGGAACTTAGGAGTATCATTGTGGAAATCTTGGCAGTTCTGATGAGCTCCTCCTCTCCTCTCTCTCTCTATTGTGGAAGGTGCCTTTATGCTGTGTCTGTGGATGCTGTCCTGTGGGATCCCTGGGAAGGACCAGGAGCTGGGCTTTCCCTGTCTGAGGGTGGTTGTACCATTTACTGCTTGGCAAGGGAGAAAGGCTCTCTTAGCTTTGTTTCAATAAAGAGGAGACACTTCATGTATAGTGGACGAACTTCATTTTAATTCACACCATTTCCCACCTAATTGCTACTATTTTTTCTTAAATGTTCCACATACTTTTATATGGGCAGGTGGGAGAGGAACTTACAAGTCCCTCCCTGCTCATAGGAGAGGGAGTTGGGTACAAATGTTCCATGGCATGAAAGTTCTTCCCTTGGAGTTTGGATGTGAGGGGGATAGCACTGTCTTCTCCTCTGTGCTTTGGGTGAAGCTTGATCTCTTCAGGATGCTGGGGAGAGCCTCCTTGGTGCTGAGGGCTGGAGAGGCAGAGGAACACCAGATTTGTAGGTCTAGGTGGAGCTTTAGCTCTGGGACTCGCAACTCTCCTTGTCAAGGCTGAAGTGCTGCTTGCTATATCTGGAACAGGGGGTTTTAACACAAAAAACCCCACATGCTGGCGTTGTGGTGTGGCTAAAAGTGCCATAAATGAGCAGAAGTTGCAGATTTGGAAGCCCGTGTTCTTTGTGTGGAGTCATATGTGTTGGAGAGACATTTGATCCTATCTATAAATAGCTCTTCATGGCTCTCTGGAGAAGAGAAGAGTGTGGCTGAATTATTTCAGGAAAAGACTATATAACTTCATTTATTTGTGTATCTGCAAACATTAGTGTGTTTTCCAGTCTAGTTGATTGCTTTGTAGATACGGCGAGATGAGCTGCTGATTTTAAAATTAGGACAGTGTTTCACTTAGCTGAGGGAATAAAACAAATCAGGAAGAAACATTGAATTAAGCTAAATCCTGCGTCCTGTAACTGTTTGTAACTGAGTTGAGATGAGCATAAAAACTCGAATCTATACAGAATTGCATTATTAGGAATAAAAATGAAGCTGGTATCACTTAATTTTTAATAGAAAAGCTGTGATAGCCTGTATACACCATTAAGATTGCAAATGAGATAATTCAGAAGGAGGAAGTTTGTTCTGTCCTCTCTCTGGTATTCTTGAAGTCCTTAGAATCAATATGTATTTTGTTTTTAGAGGACAAACTGCTGGTTTAGGAAGTCCCAATGGAGCAGAATTAGCAATTGGTGGGCCTGCACCTGGATGAGGAGCCCAGAACTGAAGGGGTGTGGGAGCAGCAAGTTGGGAACTGCTTTCAGGTGCTGCTGCCAGGGATCCTCCTCTGGGAAGTGACAGGGAGTATGGAAAGCTAAGGCTGGCAGCACAGATCGGCTGGGGTCCCTAGAAACAGCAGGTCATCATTTGTTTCTGGTTTGTGTGTGCTGCTTGATTATTTCTAATTTTATCCCAAGTTAAAAATAGAGCAGAAATACTCAGTTCTCAGTTACATCCCAAGTCAGTTGAGCACCGGTCTCCCTGCTTGATCTTCCTGTTCCATATGGACAGGTTGCATATGGCTTTTGCAGTGCATGTTTATTAGTCATCTAAGCAAATTACTTGACTGGCTTATGAAGCTTTCCTAATAAACTAACACTTCAGTTTCAGAACTGTCAGGTGTGTACACACCTGTGTTTAATGTTCATCACAGTGAAAAGCAGCAAACAAAAAGTGTCATAAAAAAAAAAGCTTGGCTGAGTTACCTTGTGCTAACTTACCAGTGTAAGTTACATATGGTAGATATTTCCTTATACAAATAAGAGTATTTGGTTGTTCGTGATGATAAAATGCCCTTGTGATTTACATGACATTAACCTTCAGCCAGAGATTGTCAGAGAAATCTGAAGATTCTCTAGGCACCTAACTGGAGTTTGCTGCATGGGCAAGAGAAGGAGAGTGATAATAAATGAGTGAGGAAGTGGGAGTTTAGGAAAACTACACAAGGAGCAGTATGATATTCTGCTTAAGTTTTGCTTTCAAGCTATAAAAACATTTAACTTGGGCAACATCAGCCTGCGCATTATGGGGGGTTTGAATTTTTATCATCACCAGTTTCATGGAGATAATTTGGTGTGTAAAATGTATGCCAGTGTTTGTAGCCAACTTTTCTAAACATGCAGTGGTTTTATAGATGCAGGATGTTTACAGGTTAACTTTGCATTGCCTATGAGGAGGTATAACTGGAGTTGTTGCTAGTAACTAATTAATGCTGGTTTCCTAAAAGGAGTCAGTGCTAAGGTTGGGATGTCACTTGGTGGAAGGGAAACTCCACTTCTGCTTAGCCAGTTTGTAGGGATCTCAGTAGCTGCAGGGCCCAGATTGCAGCTTCCATACTGGATCCAGAAGGGTTTATTTACCTTCCTCTGAGAGTCACGGAGTAGGTGTACAGCCCCTGAGAACTCCAAAGTCTCAGTGCAGCCTTTGGGAATGGCAGTGGAGGCACAGGCCTGTGCTTCTCCGCTGTGCTGGGCTGAGAGGGGACAGCTGCCTCAAGCACTGGGGTGCTGCTGGGGTTGTCCTGCCAGAATACAGCTCTGTGCTTCGACTGTTGAAACATAATGCCTGAGGATATTGATTTTTAAAAAAGGCAAAATAGTTCTTAATAGTTCTTGGAAATGCCTCAGCACAGTGGAAACAGTCAGTATTTTACTGATTGGGTGCTATTGATTTCGTCCTCCAGTGAAATTGCCAAGATGAAAGTGGTAATCCTGATTAATTCCATATAAATAGATAAGCCTGATTTGTGTGTGTACAGTTGCAGAGTTCAGTAGGAAAACTGTAAGCCTACTTTATGTGGTCTGTTAGGTGCTTTAATTTCCAGGGTTTTTACCATTTAGTATTCATGCAGAGGAGCATCTTAGTTTTACAAAATAAGCAGACTATCAATTAATGATAAATCCTTTTTGCATCAGTTAAAATATTTTTTTTCCTCATTAAAGCTGCCCTTACTGAAGGCAGTGAAGGAAATTGGAATGTTCTCCTGCTAAACTTTCTTGGGATTTTGGGTAATTCCCTGGAGTGCGTAACAACCTCAAGCTGTTTGATTTGTGCAAAAAGAGAAGAGGTTTAATTTTAATGAAAAATAATAAATTACTCTAAAGGATTTCTTTTTTTACACTAGGATTAAACTTATCACTCCACTTGTTGCTTTTGAATGTTTTGGGATTGGATGTATTTGTAGGGAAAAAAATTACAATTAAATCCCTAAAGGTGCTGTTCAGACAGGATTGCCCACCTTGGGAACTCACTGGGCTCCAAATACATAAACTTAGGTATTTTTAAATGGGATCACTGATTCTCATTGCCAATCTCTGAACTTTGCAGGTTCAGCTTTGGGTTTGCTGTTGTGATATGCCCAGGACTGAATATGGCATTTTTGGGAAGGAATGTACTGGTCATTCAGTGGTATAAGTGTTTTATTTTCCTATTCCTCTGACATTCTAGTTTTCATAGTTTTTCAGTGAGAAATCTCATTTTAAGTTGATCTAGAAACAGTGAATTGTACAATAGAGAGAGCTTTTCCCCCCTCAAAATGTGTTGTTCTGCATATGTTAGCAGTGAATTTTCTTCACTGTGGAGCTGTTTGTGCAGCTGGCTTGGTGCTGGTTACCACTGAAGAAATTCAGATGTTCTTCTTAGCCTGAGTTCCTTCATTTGCACATTTTAATCTGTTGATCTTCTTTTCCTTAGTGCATTGCAGAGGTTTTGGCTCATATGATGGACTGTTTTTGATGGTGTGGATTTTGATGATTCAGTTCTTTTGGGTGTCATCAAAGCATGGCAGCTTGGTGATAATTTTTGGTATCCTCTAGTCATACAGTTTTGTCCGGAGATCTTTTAAAAATGAAAAAGCTATTTTGTGGTTAAATTATCCACTAATTCATCAGTCTGCTCAAAGAATTTGTGTGCTACTGTCTTTTGTAGTTCGATCAGATTTTAGCTGTTACCTATTATAGGCATGAATCTTATTGTGTTTTTATTATGTTTTATTTTACTATTACCTTAAACCCCTATGTTTTTGTACTGCCTGCTGATCTCTTAAAATTCACTTTGTCTCTCCTAGTAGGCACCTCTGTACTTGATATCCTTTGAAGTTACAGTGCTTCATCAGTATAGCTCTGTTGGACTTTGCCATCTGTTGGTTTTTAAACTTTTGTTTTGTCTTAGAAGTATGGATAACTTATGAGGGGTTTTAATTCTAGCTCATATATATGGACTCTTTAATACATTTCACCTTTGTTTTTATCTGATGCCTGTCTTGGATGTCTTGAAGCTGTCAGGTTTTGTGACACTGGGTCAGAGCATGTGTCAGTAGCCAGCACAGTTGTCTGCCATCATTATTACTATACTTTGATGAATTTATCTTGTTTGATGTGTTTTTAACTCTTGTGACATGTGTCCAGTGTTGCTGCTGACCTCGGGGTGAGCAGCACAGAGCACGCTGTGTGTTTAGCATTCAGCAGTCTGAGGCTGTACTGGTGTAGGCTTAGCTGCTGTTTCTTGCCTATTAACATATTTAAGTTAGACTTTATACAGTTTTGAAGAGACATTGTGCTTTTCTACAGCTTCCATTTATTTCATGTTTTGCATGGAGTTTCCAGCCATTTAACGAGTGCTTTTCTGGGAAAGTTTTACTTTATTTATTGTGTACTTTATGATGATATTTTGAGCCATGGTATATCTCAGTTTGTCTTCATGTTTATATGACACTATGAATAGATACAGTATCTTTCTATATTTTAGATTATGTGTTTATAACACAGCACTTCTCCCTACGTTGTCTGGGAAGTAAAAGCTCCAGCTCTGATTGTGTTTTCTTCTTTCATCTTTCTTTTGGCAGAGCCACCTTTGTGTTACTGCCATCACTAACAGACTTGAGCGCTTGGAGACAGCTTCCAGGTTTTTTTTCATCCTCTAGGTCTCAGTGTAATTGTCCTGTAGCTTGCTTCCACTTGGGCTGAGATGGAGTCAAGCCCTGTGTAAGCTTCATCTTTCTTGGCTTTCCTCTGTAGTTAATGAGCCTGAACATCTGCTCTTAACACAGCTCTGTGGTTTGTGCATTGAAACCTTATAATGTAACTGTAGTGAAGGAAGGGAGAGCCACAAATAGAGGTGTTTGGATATTCCTTCTGAAAGTAGAACAGGCTGCCAAGAGTCATTTAAGTCATTAGACCTGTCATGACTTTTAGAATTGAGAAGTGGAGTCTAACTTGTCTTCAAAATTTTAAGAGAGGTCACATTGCTTAAAAAAAAAATCAAAGAATCACAGAATCATTTAGATTGGAAAAGCCCTCCAAGATTGAGTCCAACCATTTCCCTGGTAATACCCAGTACACCACTATAAACCATGTCCCCAAGTGCGACATCCACGTGTCTTTTAAAAAACTGAATAATTGCTTGAAATTATGGCTGTTGTAGAGTTGTGCATAGCAGAGCGGAAACTGGGTGTTAACAAGAAGATGAAATATTTCCAAAAGTGATTTATAAAGCCAAATGTTCCTGTTTGAAAACAGGCAAGGGAGGAAGTAGAAAAAAATGGAAATAAAGGAAAACTTCATCCAGAAACATTTTTTGCTGTGGTAGGACACCTCAGCAGTTTGTAGTACATTCCAGTGCTGTTGGGATTGGAATTTTTAGTGGTGGGCTGTCAGTGCTCACCTTGCAGAAAGTCCAGGTATTTGTTATCGATTTGTGAATCTTTCATTAGAAATGTGCTTGGGCAAATAGGAAACGCAGCCGAGATGAAGTCGGAGCCAAATGTTAATCCTGTTTTGGTGCTCAGTGTTTCAAGCTGGCAGTGCCACTGCAATGAGGGGGTACTGTGCCCTTCCATTGGCTTTCCTAAGTGTTTGTGGAGGATGTAGAGAAATGGATCAGTTCCCTGCTCTTCTGCCTGCATCAGTACTTGTGCTGGCAGAAGGGAGAGGGTGACATGGGCACAGGGAATGGTGCCACTGGGAAGCCAGGCTGCTTCTCTGGTGGGGGTAGGGATTGGCTTAGAATTGGAGTATGAAAAGCACTGTGAGCAAAATAATGCTGTGTGTCTCATGTCACCATTTTAGTCTTTAATTGTATGTATTACAGCATATAGATTCCAGATCTATCGACTGAAACTTGCTCAGAAAGTGTACATTATTGTTTTTCAATGGATTTGCTAATAAAATTTCATAAAAGTTCATCTTCAGATTGGTAACGAATTCTCAATTCAGCTTTAATTACTGCTTTGGTTTGTAACTTTTTTTCCCACGCTGAAATTTCGTTTGTTTGTCTGGTTCTGAAGTGGGAATAAAGCTACAGGTTTCATCTTAAAATACTTAGCCTTGAGGAAAAGAAATGCAAAACTGCCCAACAGGTTGCGGTTTCAGAAAAGGATGGAGGCCTGACAGCTCTGAATACACTCGCTTGCAGAAGTCCAGAGGGAACCTCGATTAATGATGTTTGTCGTGTGTAGTGCATCGTTTTTAACAGCTGTACTGTAGCTTTTTGGGGCCTGGACTTCCACAACCACCCCTGTATCAATAATGAAATCCTGTAAGGACAGCACTTCTTGGAAACCTGGTTGGAAGCATAAGAAAAACTTAGATGTGCTAGGGTGTGACAATATGGTAGCAAAGGGACATGGGAAGCACTCTTGGCAGCCAAACCAGCCCCCCCAGAGTGAGGAGAATGCCAGCCAATTTAATGGCTCAGGATGACATTGCTCAGTTTTTCTCAGGGAAGAATGAACGTTGAAATGCAGTACACGACTGTGCCCATCCTGGGAGGCTGGCGGGTAGCTGAGGGGTGCTCTGGGCTGTGTAGCTCAGGAGGTAGAAGACTCTCCCTGCCTGCACTGTGGTCTGTTTTGCTGTGTTCTTGTTGGTTCTGCAGAGCAGTTAAGGGGAAGAGTGTTTTGAAATGTCTTGGTTACCCCTTTTTACTGAAGGAGATATTGGTAATACAGAGGTAGAAATCATGGGGCTGATAGACCTATCTCTGCCAACCCCTGTAAGGGTGGAGTGCACCATGCCTTGTGTAAGATGGTAAAGGGACAGTCCCAGGGATTCCACCTGAAATCACAGCAGTCTGTTCTTATTCATTTGCAACAGCAAATTTAATACATTTTATAGGACACTATTTTCATTAGCATTAAGAGAGAGTGCACCGCAAATTTTGGGTGGGACAGCCCTCCTTCATCATTTTCCCAAGTTGCTTCCTTTTCTGGAATCTGACAAGGCTTGTCTTCTGTTTGAAGTGTAAAATACCTTATTTATCCCAATCTTCACATGTTCTTGTTTGCTCATACCTACTTCAGATCTTCGTAGCCTTAATTTTAAGTTCTGTAGTTCTTTTGTTGCTATGGATTCTTTTTACTTATCTCCTTATTTGAAGTTATGGTAGGTTTTGAAAAATACCTGGGTACTATGAGATAAGAGATGGCTGAGATACCTGCAGTGATTTGGTAACCAGCTTGTGTTGTAGTTTTGTGTAACTTTTTGGAGATGTGAATAAAAGAAAACCCACACAAACTGTAGCAGCAGAAAATGGAGTGTCCTGTTGGCACAACTGGAAAACCTTGGCAGTTCCACTGAGTGTAAATTCGTGTTCTTCCCCTTCCAATGTGTTGTCTGTGAGTACAGACATACAGGATTTCTTGTAGGTGATGTAGGTATTGTAGGTCTGCTCTAAACTGAGGGGCTGGAATCTGCAAGGCAACACCACAGCACGTGAATTGAGATTTTTGTATTTCACGTCTGAGACTTCTGGAGAGGAGAGAAGTTGACTTCTGAATGTGGAAAGAGGAGAACCAGGCATCGAATGCACCCGAAGCAGGATCCAATACCTTCCACATTCTAGGTAGTGCTAGTTAAAGCCTTTCCTTCGTTCAGCTCAATTGGAATTTCATGTTCTCATGGTAACAGCGTTAACAGCCCCAAATCTGAAGTGCTGGTTTTCTAAAGTAACATTTTCCAGTTGTTTTCTTTGCTGTTGTTGCCAGTTCTTCATTTGACTGAGGAAATCAGTTTAAATGGAAAAGGCCAGCATTCACGGGAGCTGAAAATATATCTGTGCTAGATCTGATCTGTGTGTGCAGTTTGGTTTGTGCTGTTTGTTGTTCGCTCTGGAACTTCCTCTGGAGGCACCACTGCCCGGGGCTCTGTAGCAGAGCTTGAGCCTGTGCTTTGGAGTTTCATCTTTGCTTTCACATTTGTCTTGGGCAGACTTTATGACTTTAGTGTAGCATTTTCAAGCATGTCCTTTACTGATTTATTAAAATAAAGACCTGTAAGAAGTAGATTTTTGCCTTTACTTTTGTCTCGTGTGATGTTAAAGAAGCATCTTCTCCAAGTTTAGCCTATTCAAGTCATTCTTGTTTCTGAAGAAGGCTTTGAAAGATTATCAAGTGCTTGTTTCTGTTATTACAGATTAATATATGAAGCATATTGATTGCTTAAATCTAATTTAGCTCCTGTCATGTGAATAACTTTATCATTCTTAACTTGTTTGCTGAAGGGCTGTTGGTTATTGTGTGTGAGCACAACAAGTGGAAGTGATGGTGTTCATTTAAAAAAAGAAAATAATAACTGGCCTTTGTAGATTGCCTCACAGCTACTGGTGGTACCGAGTGCCTTGTGGAATCATTACCAAATGCAAAGCTGGATTCACTGCGTGTCTTGGCTGTGGTTCCCTTGGGATGCAAAGATGGGTTGAATTAGTAAACTGAACCTCAAATCACAACACATTCAGTGAATTACCTATGTTGCTGACATCTAATTTCTAACTTGTGCAGTCTTTCACTGTAGTAAGTGGATGATAGGTTGTGTTGATGTTTTATATCAGTAACCCAAAGACTGAAAATTAATTTGGGTGACTTGTCATACAACAAAACCTAGAAGTGGTTTTAAGTTATGAAGTTTTAGGTACCTTTCAGGTACTGGTAGAATGGGGCCCGTATGTTCCCTCGTAGCCAGGGAACTGTCCTGGATGTTACTGCTGGTTTTCTTAAAACTTTCTCACAAATGTTTTCAGAAACAGGACTTCATCTTCTTTAAGGGCTTCCAGAGGTGCTGTGTGGGTAAGGAGCCATTACCCATCCTCTGCAAAGAGGCAGGAATATTTCTGTTTTCAGCAAGCTGTTACAGCTTTTTAGGTAGAGTTTTGGAATTCTGCTAACAAGAACACCTTTTGCTTTATCACCTGGAAAATTCCTCTTCAGGCAGTTTTCCTAGAGATTGATAGGGAGGTGTTAGATGCTGACCAAACTGGGTATCACTGTAAAAGCAGAGCCACATTTAATTCATTCTTCAGCCTTTTATGATAATAACAGTTACATTTGTGCAGACTTGATACAGTTGGAATCAGAAACATCCATGCTCCTGCTGTAATTGCTTCTATACCCTTCCAAGGCTATAACACAGCCTTCAGTGGTGGCTGTGCAGATGTAATTTCATTTTGAGGTGCCATTTCCTAAATGCTTTTAGAATAAAAAATATAATACTTGTTTCCAAGCCTTCTGATCTGCATGTGAAGGGAAAGATGGATTGAGGAATGTAGCTGGAATGGTCTCTGCAGGTGTGTTACTGCTCACTGTTACCGAGGTGGGGGAATTAAAGAATGAGCTTGAACAGACCAGTAGGCAAAAACCAACTTTTAAAACCCCCAAACCCTTTAGTTTATGTAACTGTAACTGCCCTGTATTTTTGTATACCAATGAGCACGCACAACTCAAAACCTGATTAAGACGGTGTAAATATTTGGCAGACATAAATAAATGCTATCTTTGAGCAGGCTTTTGATGCAGGAAAGGAGCAGCTGGACAAATTTGCATTTACAAATCATTTACCTTAGGAGAAAGCTCAAGTTCAGTACCTTATCACAAAGGCATTGCACATTAATTATTTATCGTGTGCTTTGATGCTGGGGTTCTTGCTTTAATAAACCGTTCTGGGGGAGGTGGCTGCTGCTCCTTTTAGCTCAGTTCCTCCCTCCCCTCTCCGCCGGGTAAACCCTGCAGTGCCTTTTCTCAGAGTTTACCTCCCAAGTTACTGCTAAGTTGGATTTCACAACTTTTTATTAAAATGAGAAATGTTTCTTTGATATGTATTTAATTGCTGTGGCTCTGTCATCCCTGTGTCTAACTTTGTATTCTCTGTAAAGATAGAACTGGACCTGATTTAATTTCTATCTTAAATATGTCTTTGCACTTTCAAACTTTGCTTTACAGAAAACGATCAATAAAAAACGTTCATCATGAAAGTCTGATTAGAACTGTCTGTGCCATCTGTACTTGGCTTAAAAATAGAAATTTGGTGGTCTCAACACAGAAAATGTAAACTGTTCTGATCAATACGATAGTTACTTCAAGCTTGTAAATTCTTGAGAAACTGTGCTGACAACGTGGAGGTATTTTTGAGCATGACTGTAACACCATGTAAGATCTTTCTGAAGTTGCTTCATGATTTTTGGAGTACAAAAGTAAAGATTTTTCTTGGACTGTACTTCTGGATTGTGGACATAATCTAGTTTGTGTTATCCACAAGCTAAACTTAAATAGCCATTAGGAAACTGTAAGTCTTGTAGTTAAAATCCATGCTGGAATTTTAATCAGAAATTCTCTGTATAGATCTGTTTTCTGGTGGCTTTTGTTTTCAACCCTGGAAAAATCCTGTATTTCCCTTTGCATGTCCTAGTCCACGGTGTCTTTGGGGAGGTGTATGAGATGGAGAATGTACACACAGATGTAGAGTCATGGAATTGTTTAGGTTGGGAAAGTCCTTCGCGATCACTGAGTCCAGCTGCTCCCCCAGCACTGCCAAGGCCACCACTGACCCATGTCCCCAAGTGCCACATCCACACGACTTTTAAATCCCTCCAGGGATTTAAACTCCACCACTGCCCTGGGGAGCCTGTGCAGGGCTGGACAGCCCTTTAAGTGAAGCAATTTTCCCTAGTATCCAACCTAAACCCCCCCTGGGGCAACTGGAGGCTATTTCCTCGAGTCTCTTGGGACACCTGGCTCTGCCCTCCTATCAGGGAGTTGTAGAGGGCACTAAGGTGCCCCCTGAGCCTCCTTTTCTCCAGGCTTTGTGTCTGGCTGTACATCCATGGGGCTCCGTGAGAATGCTGGAGCTGTAGGGCTCCTGAGAACTGGCGTGGGGAGGGGACAGTACTCTGCCTCCACCCCAGAATTGTTAAGGATCACATGTACACTCTTTCTAGCTGTCAGCAATTAGCTTTTCAAGTAAACATTGAAAGGATTTTTAAATATGTGAAGAGGAGTATAATGATGAGAATTTTACTACTTTAATGTGGCCTGGAAGCCACACTGGGACTGAATAATTTTATTTAAATATATTTGCTTGGCAAAGGAGGTGAATGCAAAATCCAAATCTGAATGCTGTAGTGAGGGTCTCCTTCTTCAGGACCGTTTTCTTTGTTAGCCTGGTGCTTGGAGCCTTTCTCAAGTGTTCCTCATTGTAGAAAAAATGTTTTTCCTTTCTTAATGCTTTTTTTCTAAAGCACTTTAACTGTTGACCACTCTGTATGAAGTTGAATAGGAGAAGAATAGATTAGCGGATGGGATGGAAATAGGAAGAGATGTTTTGCTTTCTAATTTTTCTTGTTCTCGTGGTTTTATTCCCTTAGTGTAAGTGCCAGAGGAGGAGTCTTCTCCTTAATGAACACTTGTAAACGTTGGCTGCATCCTGCGGGAATGTGAAAGTACCAGCAAATTTTTAGAGGTCTTAATTTGTCAGAGGCTCAACCCCCATCGTTAGCGGCTGTAATTGAGGGTCATTCCCGGTACTGTGACCCCCCGAAGCCGTCGGTGCCTTTCGTGGGCTGGGGACGTTCGCAAGCCGCTCTCTTCCCGAGGGCTGCTCTAATCCTGTTGGGGATATTTTCATTGCCTGACAGAGCAGAGGAATGTCTGAGGCCGCCGCAGGGGGCTGGGGAGAGCTCTTGGCCATCAGCGGAGCGGGCTCCAGCCGCGCCGGCAGCGGCTGCGCTGCCCTGGGAAGCACGGTCGGAGCCCGGCGCATTGTCCTTGCCAGGAGGAGCAGCAATAACCCACAGCCGGCACCGCCCGCTCGCGGCGCGGGCAGAGATGAGGGTGGATTTCTGCAGCTTGCTGTGCCTTTCTGTGACGCTGGGCACAAAGGAGCAGGATTGCACCCTTCACCTGCAGCGGCTCTTGCCCTGCCCTCCCCTCCCATGCCAGCCCTGGCTGGTACGAGTACCAAATCCACAAGTTTGCAATCCTGGTAAATTCTAGGAAGGCTGAGAACTCAAACTGCTGCTTCCAGCGTGGCTGTCAAAGACAAAGCTTTTCCCAATCCATTGTGGCAGGTTTTCTACGTGGTTATTGTTCTTAAAGCACACTTGCACTGGGAACATTTTCATAGGGAAAAGCTGTTTTGAGAAATGAATCCTGATTCTTGCATGTTGGGAAAAAAAGTATACTATGAGAGCTAAGTGAGTTTTGTTACCCCAAAGTCAAATGCAGAAAAGCCTGGAAGATGTAAATATGTTCAAATTGTATTTTAGTCAACACAATTCATGTCACTCACAACTTGCATCAAAAAAGTAATTTTTTATATTTCTGGGGCTAAATAGTTACAATATTATTTTGAAACATTGCAAAATGCTGGGTTATGCACAAGTTACAATGAAATGTAGCTGCTCATGCTTGATGTTGTTTATCCAACCCTTAATCAATGTTGGAGCTCTTTGATGCAGCCTTTGCTTGAAGAGTGTTCTGGTTCTCACTCTTAGATGTTAATGATGCCAATATTAAGTCAATTCTTTCTGAGTAGCTAATCAATATACAGAATTATTTTTTTATGTGCCAAAAATTGATTTTAATACTAATTTTCTGTCTCTAGCTTTCCTGGGTTCTCAGGACATTATTATGAGAAGCAGGTACAAAAATGTCTTTTACATGACTATTAGTTTTGTGGCATGGTATGGCTCTGACAAAGGAATTAAACTTATTAAATGTATAGTCATTGCAAGGATTTTTCATGTGGGCTAGGCAATCTAGTTTTTAATATATTAAAGCAGGAGATTTGTGGGAATATGGCACAGCAAACTGCCTCGTGTCTTGAAAGCTCCACAGAAAACTCTGTAATTATGTTCACTAACTTAGAAGAAAACAACCTGTGAATTTGACTCGACAGCTTCTGTCAGACACAGTTGTCACAAAAATATCCTAAGTCCTTTTTTTGGTACATTTGCTAGACTTTCAGTACCCATCCCAAAATCTCCATGGCACTGAAACTTTAGGGTGCTTTAAGTGGCATCAGGTAGAGATAGAGAGTACTGTGCATACACGTTTGTGCTGCTAAATTTAGAAAAAACCCTGATGTTAGCTCAAAGACCCAGATGAAAGCAGTTTAAAAACCAGACTTGTCTGTCGCTGTGGAGTGGCCCAGGTGCGCTCACGTGGTGGGGTGCAGCCTGTCTCCAGTTGCTGTTCCTGGGGTTGCTGGGCTGTTTGTTTTGCAGAAGACTGGAAATTAAAATAAGATGTTGGTCTTTTCATAACCATTCTCTTATGGAGGGAAATTGACTTGGCTTGTTACTCTGACAAATGGATTTTATTGTAATGTGTTGGTGCACCGTTGTTTTGTGCAGATTATACTATTCTTATGCATATAGTCTGGCCACATAATAGTTTATTCATCACTAAAATTGTTCTGGAAAGTGTGGGAGCTACCAGCAATTGTCACTTCCCCGAGTCTTTCAGAATGGCTTGAAATCACTGAACTCTTGAACTGTCTTTTCTTGTTCCTCGGAATATTAACTTTATCACTTGAGAAATGAGCACAGTTTGTGTGCAGAGAATACAGTATTTCATCCTTTCAATCCTCCAATTTTACTTTGCATGGAAATCAAAATAAGAAGTTCCAAAAGCCGAGTAGACTCACGTGACTGCAGGGTGTAAGGTGACCTCCTTGGCTCTGGTCCCAGTCCAGGAATGTATCGTTTCTTTGAGTTAGACTTTGAAACAGGTATTACTTTACAATTTAATTGGCTGCATACATCTCGAAAAGGATATAAACCAGTGGGTTTTTCCACTATGGAGACATAAAGGCTTGTTTCACAGGAGAGGAGGAATAAACAAGCTGGCACAAGGAGCCCTGTATGAACTGAGCTATACTGTATACTTCAGGGAGGGAAAAAAAAAGTCAGATTTTTTTTTTGCCTTGTGGGTTTTGGCAGTGTAAAACAAAACAGTCAGTGTTCTCTTGTAAAACTGAAGAATTCTTTTATATCTGGAAAACATATTTAAAGACCCCCCCCCCATGTCTTTGTGCATCACTTCAGATGTTGTTCAGCCTTAATTTTGCTGGAGGTTCTTCCTCAGTGTGGTCACTGCTGTGTTCGGTGTGTGCTGGTGACAATTTCAGAGTTGGGGCAGCAGCCAGCTGCTTTGAAACCAAAGGCCACTGCCAATTAGAGACAAGAAAAAAGAGAAATTCAGAATGTTTTGAGCGGTAAACCCTTTGTTTTGGAGGTTATTTCCTTTTCTCTTTTTTTAATAACTGAAAGTGATCTAATTAGTGTCTGTAGCTGGATCTGAAAGGCTTTCGCTGACCTATATTCAGACCCCTTTCATCAGCTCCTGTGTGGGGAAGATCTCGGTAGCAGTAATTTTGCAGTAAGGAGCCAGACGTTGCAGGGAGGGTGGATAAGCCTCTTAGTTCTTTGAATCTTGTTTTGCTAGTTGTTTGTTCATTCCTGACTTCAATATTTGTGGCTTATCTGCAATTTTAATCTGCCTTTACTGTTTTGACCCTTCCTTCTTTGTAATCTGTGGCTTTTAATGTCTAAAAGGTCCTAAATATTTGATCAAAATAAGACCTAATTCCCCTTCTGAAGGAATAAATCACTTTAAAAGTGGCAGAAAGAGAAACCATATGCAAGGAAAATGTAGTTTGAGAGGAAAGATAGAGCGTGCAAGCAGACCCAATCAATTACTGAGGCTTGGCACTAATGTTGCCTCTGCTCCCCACTCAGCCACTTGCAGCCTTCTGGTGCAACTTTAGGAGATTCCATTAATCTGTTTAACGTTGAGAGCTCTGGGCACAGAGCTTCGGCCTGTGCTTTTTCTGTACATCTCATTTTGTCCTGCCTGCCTCCATCCTGGGTGCTCCAGTTTGTGCTCCAGGTGTAAATAAAATGCTTGTTCCTGTGGCAGCTGCACCAAGGTTTGTTCTGGGATTCTTTGGAGTGGAGAATGGGGATCTCTCTGAGTTAGTGCCTCTCTGGTTCACAATTCCAAGTGGATGTTGAGATAACGTGTGTCCTTTCTAATGCTGATTCAGCAGAGTCTTCCTGCTCTCCACGTTTCACCAAAGAGAATTTTTTAAAGCTGTTGGTGAAACCACCACATCTGAGTCATTCAGACATAGGACTAGAGGATAATATTTCTCCTCTGAACTCCTGAGGGTTGCAGCACTTGACATTTTCAAAGCTCCTTAACAAAGGTGATAAGCAACCTTCATCCTGGGGCTCAGTTAATCAAACTGATAAACGCCCAAAGGAGACAGCAGGTTTGGATAACATCCATGGCAAAATGGCTCCTAGATATTTGCTGGAAGAAAGACTTTCAGTGATGAGGTTTTTCACTTGTGGATTTGGTTGCCAAGAACAAGTTGGAAAAAAATTATTAGAAATTACCACTGTTCTCCCTTTTTACACAATTTCATTTTCAAGCAATTCTTGACCCATTAGCTTCTGGAAATTTTGTTTAATCTTATCTGAATATTTTCTGGCCAAGTAGTTAAAATATTATTTAAACACAGGCTATCATTTATAGCTGATTTTTTTTTTAAATAAAAGCAAAATATTTAAAGTTTAGCCTCCTTTAAAGTCAACATTTATATTAATGCATAACTAAGTATTCTGGCAGTACAAGCCTGACATTTAAAAGAAATTCATATGAGTAGGAGGGGGAAGTCACTGGATAAGCACTGGCAGTTGAGTTTAAGTAGTAGCTGGATTCTGACAGACATCAGGCTTTATGCTGCTGTGAGGAAAGTTCAGCAGATACTTCACTCAACCTTAAAATATTCAGCAGGAACAGGAAAATCGGGGCAACTGTGTCTTCTGCTCCAGTCTGGGAGTGAAGAGGAGTGTGTGGGAAGTGGAGATCACAGCACCTCGTGATCAAAGCTCTGCAGCTCCCAACCAGAGAGGCTTTTGTTCAACACATCTCACATCTGCACAACATGGCAAAACTGCGAGTCAGGAGCCTTTAATGTGTGCTGTTTAAAAAGACTCAAACAACACCCAAACAACTTCTCCCTGTGTTTACAGCATTCCAGTTAATTCTCCAGAAAAGCAGCTTGACACTGATATTAAGTAATTTTATGTCATAAATATTTCTTTTTAATGTAATAACATGTGAAAAGTAGTACAGATGGGTTTTAAGCAGTCTGATGTACATAAAATGTCTATCTCACTCCAAAGATTAAGGTTTGGTGCTGTAATTATGGGTTATCATCTTGAAAATTATCAGCCTGGCTTTGAGGGGGAGGAACTTTGTAATAATACAGTGATGATTTTTAGAACAATCAGAGGATGGGATGACCCAGTAAAACTGTTTTCTTGTTTTTTCAGAGTAACAGAGTTTTTTTCAGGATTAACAGATTGATCCAAATAGATCAATTCTTTAGTCTGACTAAGCACTGAAGGGCCACCACCTGTGAAATCCTCACTTTAAAGTCCTGGTGATCTAGTTGTTTTATTTTCAGGTATAGCACTTCTGTGGAGAAGAAGTCTGATGGAATTTTAGTAAGTAACTGGTACATTACGTGTTTAGATCAGTTGCAGGTAAAACTTTATTGCGTAAAAAGAGAACAAAAAGGGTGTGTCACACCTTGTGTCACACGTGCAGACACATGGCTGTTTTGGACTTGAAGATGAGGGAAAAACAGGAGTTTGGAGCATGAAGTATCAGGTTAAATGCATCGTGAAAGAAATCCTTCTCCCCAGAATGACTGTGGTGATTTACTCCATATTACCTTTCTCCTTTCAGACTTGTTCCCCAGCTTGCTTTTCCATTTGTGATCGGACTCCCTGCTTACATAAAAATCAAAACCAGCCCAAAACATTGTGCATTACCTGACCAGTTCATTCCTTTTCTCCTCCTTGGAGTGAGAAGTGTGGCCAAAAGAAAAACCCATTGTTAGGGAGCCAGGAACGGATCTGTGTGTGCTATAGAAATGTGCTTTTAATATTCTTGGACAACTTGCCTTTTAACAAGAGTTGTTGGTGTTGGAGCTGCAAAGACTGAATCAACTTCCTGAGGGGAAGCAATTGTAAAATATCCAGGAAGTTGTTGGGAAATGCAAACTTCTGCTCCCGCCTGCTTGCTCTGAAGTGCTCAGCTCTCAATAGCACCAGCCTGCACGCCACACAGCTCAGGAAAATGGAGCTGTTTTTAGTGATAGAAAGCTTTCTTCCAGACTGGCTGTCAGAAATGTGACATTAGGCATCGTTAAGCTCAGGCCCTTGCAAAGGTTTGTAACCTCGCTGAGAAAAATGGCTTGTGGCAGCTCTTGGCAACATGCAGGACTCTGCACTGCTGAGAGGAGGGAATCTCGTTGTCATTATTTTTCTTGTTGGTCCAGTTTTGCTTTTGAACACCAGCTTGTCAACTTCACTGTACTTCTGTCTGGGAAAAATAGGCAAACCAGAAAAAACAGCCGAGGAGAGTGTACTGGGAGCGGCAGGTGTGAGAAGGGGCAGAAGTGAATGTTACTGTGTGTGACATCTGCTTTGACAGAGCCCTCCTGGTTTTCCTTATCTGAACTTTACCTCATCTGGAAACAGCCTTACAGTGGGGGCCTGTATTGTGCTTTCTTCACTAACACTTTTTATCAGTGGCAGAATGACATAAAGTGGTTTTTCTTGGTTTTTTCCTCCCTCCCTGCCCTGTCTCACCTCCCAGCCAGCCCTGGTTGGGCTGCAGCTGGGTGGGAGTCCCTGTGCTGCTGCACTGCTGTCCCTGCAAGCTTTATCTTCACTACATCACATGGATTTTAAAAGGAAGGAGAATCCTTTCATGTGATTAAATACC
>VYXC01009945.1:59821-90087 GCA_013397175.1 Platysteira castanea
TTTTTTTTTTAAACTGAAGTCTGTTATGATAAAGAATCTCTTAAGTGATGAAATGTGTTCTTTGGCTTCTGTAATGGGCATGAGCTCTTTTTTTGTGTTATTTAAGTAAATCAGACCTGTCAGTATGTAAGTACGTAGTCCCAGCTGGAATAAGGATTGGGTAGCAACTGCTGCAAAAGTGTATAATCAGTCTGTCCTCCTGCCTTACGATTATGTAGACAGGGAATAATTTTTTGTATTTGAGTGTGAGCATTTTCATACTTGAGCAAGTTGGAGTTCAGATTTTTCCTAAGTCTTGACAACATATAAAATTGTCTTTTGAATTTGAGAAAGTTCTTGAGGAGAACTGAAAGGCTTTTGAAGTTTTCCGGGTCGAAGGAAAAACGTTAACATGGCTTTGGATGTATATTTTGTGGCACTGCTTTCACCATTTGACAGGTGGAAGTTAACTTGTGCGAGCTGTCCGAGGTCGTTGCAGCCGTGCTGTCCCTCAGGATCCCCTCAGGAGAGGAGGGGATGCAGCCCTTGTCAGCACTGGGCACCGCGTCCCCGTGTGCTGGGCACTGCTGCTGGGGGCTGCGGGGCTGTGGCTGCAGTTTCAAAGAGCAACGTTCAGTGCTCCTGTTGCTTTGGCCTCTATAACACAACTCTGTAAGGAAGGAGGGAAGGGAAGTCATTAATAATTCTGCAAGCCACGGAATGAATACTTTCTGAACATTTATAATTAGTATCGAAATACTGTGTGGATATTTTCATGTTCTAAAAAGCGACTTTGTGGGCATTTTCATCCTGAGAGAAGCAAATCCTTCCTTGATTTGGTTTTTATTCATTTTTGGGACTTCTTTGAAATGATCTTTATCAAATGTGCTCAAGATTTGCAAATAGTCTTGGAGTTTTTGCAAGTAGGGACTGTGTGTGCTCATATATAACATAAATGTACATAATGGTGTACATAATTAATGTACATATGTACAAAACGAGCCTTTTTTTTTACTTCAAAGCAGCAGCAATATTGATACAAATATGGTTGTTTGGTGGACAGAAGGATTTTGGACTTGCTGTTTCCATCTCTGACATGCAGACAGTTTTCACTGCTTGGCTAAATTACAGTTTGAGCATGGATTTTTGGGGTTCTTTTTTTAGCCTTGGCCTCTCAGTGGGTTTGGGCATTTTCAACAGCTTGTAGAATGAGTTAGCAAATCTCAGTGTTCTGTGCAGTCTCACAGTAGCTGTCCTTGCCTGCTGGAACTGGACTAATTGGGGTCTGATTAAACTGATTTACTTCTGAAGAGAACAGAAGTCTTAAGTACATCACTAATGAACTCTAAAAGGTCATTTAATTTGTTTCTTTTCCTTCCTTCTGTGCATTTTTCTGTATAAACTAGGAACTGCAGAACTTGCAGTGAAGTATTTTTGGGCAGCACCAAATTCAGTGATAGCCAAACTTTTGAGACCTTCAGGCACAGTGCAGTGTAAGTGGTGCTTGAGCTTGAGTGTGCAGGGTTGATCTCATCCTCCCTGCCCCTCTCAGAGGTTAGGAGGTGATTTGATAAAAGAAAAGAACTTTGACAGTATTTTATTCTAGAATTAATACTGTAAGAAGTGGTGCTAGAATTTGATCCAATATTTATATATTTCTGCTATCTGAGAGTTAGAACAGTCTCATGAGAACAGGCTAACGTCCACATTTTTGGTAATCTTTTAAAGCTGAAAGATCTGTGGAGTCCTCAAGAAAAGTTTTGTAAAGAATTCAGTAGTGAGAGTTGTGCATGTTCCTGTTCTGTCTGGTTCTTTGTTTTTACTGGAAATACTTTTTTTCTGCTGCTTCAGAATTTTGCTGTTGTTCCTGCAGTATAATCCTCAGGGAAGGTAGTTGGGGTGTTACAGACCAGGTGAAACTTTGGGTGGAGAACTCCTGTACTCACCCAAACCCACCTGCTCAATCTTTAAATCCGTATCATGCGTTGCTGTCTCTTGCTGAACCTTCTCCTTGAGGGCAGTCAGTGCTTTTACTGTTGTGCTGCTGGAGTGTCAGCACCACTGTCAGCTGAAAGTGAGGAAGTTCTAATGTATCTAATGTACAGATTCATCTTTGCATGGGTCTGGTTTTTTGGTCAAGGATTGACTTCTGTGGGAATCCTCACCCAGTCCCCAAACTGGTCCCTGGGAATTAAGGACTCAGGATTGGAACATGCCGAGTATTTTCCACTCAGCTGCTTGGTACTTTGCTCATAAAATTATTGCAAAGTATTACTCACCTACATTCTGTGCGGGGCTGGAGCTTCTTGTGTCAACGAATGCAGGTCTGAAACCTGCTGGTGCTGGAAGAGGAGGGTGGTAGGGCAGCAGGAGCAGCTTTGCTGTTGAGACTTGAGCTTTCCTAAGCCCACCTGAGAGCCACAAGCACAGGGACATGGGAAAGTGTTCTTGCTGTGCTTCAATCCATGGTGTCCTTGGATTACCCAGGATCTGGGGAGCTGCTGTCTCTTGGAATTGCACTTGTGATGTGCCGAGCCTTGTAGAATCCAGTCTGACACACATCTCTGGATTTGGGATGGAAAAGCAAATCCCATGTGCAGAAGAACCCTTCAGGAGGCTGAGAGAGCCTGGTGAATGCTGGCCAGGGCGTCGCTCAGGCCCTGGGGAAGCTGCTGAGTCCCAGCAGAGGCTGCCTGGGATGCGCCCCATGGAAATGCTGTATTTCCCTGGACTGTCAGGCCGTGCTTGCACCGGTGTCCTTGGGTGACTTGGAGCCTGGCTGTGTTACAGCCAGCTCTGCCAGTGCTGGTCCAGCGCTGAGGAAACGGGCAGCAAACTTTGTCAGGACTATTTTTGGTAATTCTTAAGTAGAGAATGCCTGAGCATAAATAGACTTCCCCATCCCCTACTGAAAGCACTGGGCTTTAATTTGACTTAGCGTGCTTTCTGGTTATGCTAAATTACCTTGATGTGGCCCTTGTGGTTATATATTGAATTTTTTTTTTTTTTTTTTTTTTCCAACAAACTGGCTCCTCTGGCCTAAAGCCTGCATGGACCAATGCTGGAACAGAATTTCCTGGTAAAGCCTCAGTAGGTGTAAGGACAAGAAAGAAGACTTTGATTTATTCTACTGCAAGTCTAGTAAATATTTACTAAATGTAGTTTGGGGCAGAACGAAAGGGCAAATTGAATGAAAAGGCAAATTTCAGCCTAAAGGGAAATTTTAAATGCAGTCTCTAGTTGTGTTTAAACAAAGTCTCTGATGGTATGTGGGTAGGACTCCCTGCTGTGCAGGATTTATTTTAAATTACCACTGGACTGGAGTTTACCATGTATTGGGTTCCCAACAGTGCCAGTGTTGGGACTGCTGATTATGAAAGGTTTCCATGAGGATAAGGTCAGCTTTAGTAGGTTTCAAAAATGTTTACCCAAAATACCTTTGAATTTCCACCTGTCTGGATAAGAGTTTAGTCTGCTGTTTTCCTCCAAGCTTTGTGCCCCTTTGGAAGCCCCTCTTGATGTTTGTGTTTCAAAGTATTGGGGATTCTCCTTAGGACCTCATCCTTTTTGTCTCCATGTCAGAATGGTGCAAGAGATGTCCTCCTCTAAGAGCAGCACTTCAGGGACGGTGTCAGGTGGGCAGGGAGCCCTTTCCCCTGGAAAAGGTGGTTTTGTAAAACCTCAAGGAACTGCTGTAGCTCATCTGAGCTGCACCAAAGGCAGATGGATTCAGTTACTTCAACCTATTTATGGTGTAATTCACGGACTAAAATGTCCTGAAGTGATGCACGTTTTTAAACAGTCTGGCCTGGGATTCTTCATGAAGTAGTGGCTTGCCTTTGGAACGTATGAATAGTGCCTATCCTTATGTACTCCTCTTAATCACCACGAAGAACATAAATTATTTGCCTTTGACCATCTTGAACAATTCCCCGCCCTCCTGGTGTGTGAGTTCACTTCACCTGAGGTTTATTGAGGAGAATTGGTCCAGTCTTTATTCTTGCCAGGTGTGTGATGCCCAGAGCAGTCTGAGCTTGCACCTTGCTCTTGTAGCTGCTGTGAGGGGAAAGCAAACCTTGGAGTGGAGCTGGAGTCGTGGCTGAGTGAAGGGGTGGGAAATGCGTCTGGAAGGACAGCCAGAGCTATGGGATCTGTCACTTCACAGCTCTAGGAGTACAATAGAAATGTGTTTATTTCAGTGGGAGCCCAGTGATTAACTTTTAATACTTTGCTGCCTGGCCCTAAGTACCAGAACTGTGTCTTTATCTAAATTTGTCTCACTCTCCACGAGAGGTCTGCTATTGTCAAGGAAAGTAAAAACAGGGAGTCTGATCACCTGTTTTGAAGACTGAAAAAAGAACCTTTATGTGTTGCTTTGTAGCAGTTGCGTGGCTGGACTGCAGCATCTCATGTTCCTTGAGGCTGCAAGCATCTTTCCCAAAATCAATATGTGGACAATGATGTCAAGCAGTTGGATTTGGTCATACAAAAATTGATCTTTATCAGCTGAAGAACTTCCTGTCAAAATGAGGTGTCAGATGTGAAAATTCACAAAATAGTATTGCAGATTCCGTGCTTTTCTTGTGTCTCAGGGCGGAAATTTGTATTGTTCCAGTTCTACTGATAGCCATTGACCTCAGAAGAAATCGGGTCATGTCCTTCAGTAACAGCGGCCTCGTTAAGATGCATGCTGAACAAAACAGCTGAAATCCAGGATTATCCAGGAAGAGGGGGTTGATTTAAGAAAAATGGCATTACAAAGGATTTAATTTAGGCTCCAGCTGATTGCATGTCTGCATTTTATTTCATTGTTTGATACTTACGGTTGTTAAAACAATTTTTTAATGATCTGCTAATTTGCAAACTAATTATTTCACTTCGAAACCTTTTGCAGATTTAATAACTTCAGTAGTTGTGCATGGACAGCAATATAAACCTCCAGAGAGGGGATGGGGTGAGCATCCGGACGCTGTCCGTGGCTGTCCACAGCCAGTAATCCTGAGCAGCATTTCCATCTGATGGACATTGTGTTCTGGTCACTGCCTCAGTGCCGGGGGTAATCCCCGCGTGGAGCATGTACAGAGGGGCTGTCTCTGCTTCATCCCTCCTTCCCGAGGACGACGGATCACAGTGCCTGAGCCCGTGGAATAGCAGGGCTGCTGCCTTCGTTCATTGCTTCCCATTGGGTGCATTAGGATTCTGAAATCCCCAAGGCTTGAAAAGAACTTGTGATTAAGATCTTAGATAAGTTACAGGCCAGTTAAAAAAGATATTTACTACTATTTCAATTTATTGAATTGTTACAATAAAAATACTTATTTTATAATGCATTTCTTTAAAGGAAAGGAGGAAAAACCCCGATCCTGATGTTCAGAACTCTTACATTAAAGTCATAAATAATCTTGTCCTTTTTTAAGTCCTGTGTGTGCACATTCAGCAGGGGTAAAAGCTGGTGTCACAGCGGAAGGGATTTTGGTTAATCTAGCTTGTTGCTGAGCTTTTGCTCTACAGAGCTGTATTAATTATTGACAAGACTGGCCTAATCTGAAGTCACTGCAGACTGAGGCATTAATTTACCCTGTAGCCTGCTGTGAGTAGGGAAAAAAATGAAAATTGAGTCTTTCTATAGGTGAGTACCATACTTTTGAAGCCAGAAGCATGCTTGATGTAGTGTTGGGTGTAAGTTCGGGGTAGGCTCACCCTGGGCTGGAGTGGTGTGTCCATAGCAAAGCTCAGCTTCTCTGGCAGAGAACAACTTCCACGTTCACTGCAGAGCCACCCAGGGCAGCCACTGCTGCTGTACTTAAGAGGTGGTGAAGTTCAGAGAATTTACTGTAGAAATGGGCTTAAATGTTGGTTATTGGTAATTGTTGTAGTAGCACTCAAGTTTTGAGCCATCAGCAGTCAAAGTTAAGGTAATGTGATGTTTTGAGTCTTGACGTTCCAGAGAAATGGTTAACTGTTTTTGGAAGGTTGCATCGCCTTGGGTTTTTTTCTGTTGAGCTGTGCTATGTTCCAGAGTCCCAGAAGCTTTAAAACACTTAATTTGCATCACTGAATCAGTTATCCTCTCACTGACTTTTTAATTTGCTTCCTCCTCCCATTTTGCAGATTCACTGCTAACGTTCCCTTCATTTTGAATAAACACTCACCCCCACTACAGGATACACAGTAAACTGGTTAATCATTTCAGTTAGCTTTGTAAGAGCTACTACAGAGCTGTCACCTGTGGTTTTAGATTATCAGCAGGATATTTCTGTTTATAGATGAATTTTACAGAGTCCCCTTGTTTCATGTAAAATATTTCTTAACATCTAATCCACATCTGGGAAAAAAAGGCTTTTTGTAGAGGCTGTCAGGAAAGCACACTGCGTATTCTTTATTAGCTCTTACAAAGGGATTTGGACAAATTAGGGGAAACTGATTTGGTCTTAGTGATATTTCCATTATTTAAGTTCTTTGTAAAATTAGATTTGTAGTGTGGAACTGGTGGGTGCCTGAGGGAAGTGAGCTGTTTGCAGGTGCCTGAGTAGGTTCTCAGATCCTTAGAGGGCAATGAACTTATCTGGTGTGGGAGCTGTGGTGCTGAGGAGATTGTGCTGTTTGGGCAGGGAATGCTGTGGGGAGAAATTGCTCAGGCATCAAGAGGTGATGGGAAATAAGAGAGAAGTTTCTGCCAGGAAGTGTAAAGAGGAGGTGAATGGGAGTTGGAGCTGCTGCTGCCTCCTGTTACAGTGGGAGTTTGTGCTGCTCCATGGTCCTGCCGAGGAGCTGTGGTGCAGGTCTTGACCCTGGGCTCTTGGTTCTTAGTCTTCATCCCTGGTTACCTTTTTCCCCCCCTTGTAACACCTGTTCTGCATGAACGATCCAGTTCCTGCTTATCAGTGGTGGGAATGGTGACTGGTTGGGATCTTATCTCCTCTCCCAGCCCCCTGAATTTGGGCACTGGGTAACTCTGGTGTTCGGAAGCCACGCACACCACCCAGCCCCCTGGAGTGGCACTGCTGCCTCCACAGAAGGTATCCTACAGTCTCTGCCTGTCCTTAACTTCTTGGTGTCCTGGGGGACTTCATAAAGATCACTTCCTCTAGCAAAGCTGCTGACATGGAGCAAAAGCCATCAATGAATTATTCATATGCTGTTCATTTTCTGTGTTTAGGAATTAATGCAGCTTCACTTCAAAATTCTCTTCCGTGGCTGAAGTTGAGTGAAATTGTTGCATACTGAGTTACCATGTTTTCATTTTGGGTGAATTACTCTGCATTTTGGAGCTGTGGTTTTGAAACAAAGTTGCATAAAACCTCCCACTGTAATGTTAAATACTGTTGGTAGGTCCTATTTAAAAGGATTCATGGGGTGTACTTTAGGGAGGGCTGGTTTTTGTACAGTCACTTACATAAAATGAAGTTGTGTACTGCTTATAAGATAATTTGTGATACTGTAATATTTTATGAAGCAGTAGCTTCAAACTAGGTAATTGTGAAGTCCTAAGATGTTGCTTTCATTAAAGAACAAAAGAAAACCCACAAGCCACACACCTCAACCTCTCCAAATCCCCCAGGCCCGTGGTGTTGATTGCTTCTATCATGTTTGTCACGTTATTTTTCAGGAGCATGTTTTCTTTGTAATTTGAAGAAAGTGTGAGATTATAGTCTTTATCTCATTTTAGCAATTGTCCAAGAGGCAGACATAGCTATGCATATAACATATATATCTATATAATAATTCTGTAATACTCTCACTCTTCATTTGGCTTTGGTTCTTTTTTTTTTTTTAAGTCTTGGACTGTGCTTCTGGACTTGTGGGAAATAATCACTTTTGTTTAGATTACGGATTTAAATGTTCATGAAAATGTCCAATTTTCTTCCACAGGCACTTTATTTTAGGCACTGAAATACCAGGAAGAACACACTGTGGAGGTAGATGGGGAATTTATGTCTTTGAAATGACATAAATTTCAAAAGATGTAAAGATGTTTGAAAGCATTTTCCCTTTTGCAAGGCCAGCATATCAGCAGTGCTATTGGCCTTGCTTATGGGAAGGAGTAACAAGCATTAGTGTTTCCTGCCTGGTTACTAAAGGAGTACTTTGCAGCAGCTCAGTCATCTCAAGACTACTTTTATTTTTCAGTGTTAGCACAACTTGGTATTGTAGTTTGCATTGAATTATACAGAATAAAAGAGAGAGTCAATATTTAATTGCTGTGATGGCCCTAAAAGGGTTGTTGTGATTTGACAGCATTTGTGCTGTTACTTTGTCTGGAGGTGTTTTGCCTTGGGCACAGCATGTAATTCACTGTAGCTTTTAAACCAATTTCCTTCTCTTGTCAGGCTGAGGCTGGAGCAGAGCCAGAGGTAGACCCTGGAGTGGGATGAGTCACTTGGTGAAACCAGTATCTGTGTTAAGGAGGAGCTGCAGAGAACCACATCCCACAGTGGGGATGGAGCTCCTGGAACTTGTTGCCATGGGAAGCCCGGAGCAGATGGACGAAGGGATTGGGGGTGGCGAGGAATGGCAGCAAAAGTCTGGGCAGTGTTTTACCCCCAGCAGTTTCTGGGAGTCAGCTGTAGGTACTGGGGGAGTGCAAGGGAACGAGTTACAGAGAATGGTCAGGCTCTGGTGTTTGCACTTACAAAGTAATAACAGAAAAAAGCTGCTGTTGTATTGCTGGAACTGAACTGTAGGTCTCGCCCAGTGTGGTGTTATGTGTGTTTTCTTAATCAAAGTGGAGACAACTCTAGGAAGTGCATCCTGCTTAAACAAAAATTAGGCTTCCAGCTGGTTCTCATGCATTTCTCTGCATCCTTTTGTGTTACTGCTTCTACAGCTCTCCATTCTGGAGCTGTGTGTTTTTGTTTTGCAAGTCCCAGAGCTGTTGTACCAGTGTGCAGGTTCTCTGCTGCAAGCAGTGCTTTCTCCTTTATTAGTGCCCTTCTGTGCTGGATCACTCAGAAAACAGGAGTGGCACTCCCTCCTCTTCCTGCCTAGAACTGGGAACTGTTGATATTGCTCCTAGCTTTACAGTCTGTTTGCATTCAGTACCCGTTAACCAGCAGTTACAGGATTTATGTATTACTGCTTCCAAAGAACTTCAAACCAGTGTGTCTTTTTAGGATGCAGGGTGTTCTGTGCTGGTAAATACAGCCCTGAGAACCTTTCCAGTCTCAGTGATGGGGAGCTTTCCACACTTGCTGGTCATCCAGTCAAGAGGTCAATCATATGTTAATAACGAGGACCTCTCTAACTAAGGTTTGTGGACAAGGAATTGAAATACATTAAAATGTTTTATGGCATCATTCTGTGCAAAAAGCTACTGCTTTTGAGTTGCATTCAAATTCCTCAACCTAAAAATTAGATTTTCCTGAGGGGCTTTCTGCATCACTGACTTTTGTAGGTGTTTCTTGTGTTGACTGCTCAGTTTGTACGTTTGGCCTCTGTTGAAGGAGTTGAATCTGAATTTAGATTTCTAATAATTTCTTACCTGTATCGGGGCAGAATTCATACTTCATGTTAAATTTTTGTGGTGCTGTGACTGTAGAGGGGTTATGGAACACACATTTCCATTTGTACTGGCAGCACTGGACTGTGTGGCACTTGGGGACGTGATTTAGTGCTGGTTAGGGTCAATCTTAACTGTCTTGTACAACCTAAATGATTCTATGATTTTGTGAATGCTCAGGATTTGAGGTTTTTTGAGCACTAGCAGATTGATGCCCGTATTCTCCAGGTTAATGTAAGAGGAGAGGTGTGAAAGGTTGGCCATGTCTTTCATTAAATAGTTTGAAACCTGTATTTGTCTTAATCACAAAGCTGTTATTTTGTGCCCTTTTCGAAGTGTTTAGAGTCATTGCCAAGTGCACCAGAGAGCTCTGTCTCTACGGAATGAGAAATTGGTATCCACGGGCTCTGAGGTTACAGCTGAAGCTGTTGGGAGGGCAGGCATCAGCCAGGGATCGTCTCTGACACCAGCAGATCCCACATTGCCTTTGGCTGAAGCGCCTGTCGTGTTTTTCCTGGGAGGGGGGAAGGTGTGGCAGTTGTGCTCGGTGTCTGTCACGGAGATGGGCGTTGGGCAGGTCTGACATGGATGGAGCTGTTCCACTCTCAGGCCTCAAGCAGTGCTTAGTGCACAGTGTCTTTGAGAGCAGGAGATACATTTCCAGTGATTGGTGCTAATAACAGGGTGGATTTGAAATGGAGCTTCTACATCTAGAGCAGGATGAGAAGAGTAGTTGTGTTTTCTGGGAGTAGTTGTGTTCAGCTCTGTGCACAGACACTGTGCAGAGCTCAGGGTGATGGGAGGTGCAGTGCCACTTGTCAACACCCAGCTGTAAATTGGGGGAGCTCAGTGTGTGCCCTCTTACAGGGGAGAAAATGTGAGTCAATTCTGAATTCTGGTGGAATTACCCACTGTGTGACCTCACTGAAGGACCACCACTTCCGTGGTGGGGCGATCTGTTTGTCAGGAAAACCAGTGCTCTTGTTCTGGAGTACTGGAAAGATTTGGAGCTAAGGCCTGGGCCCTGTTAAACATGGTGCAGTTTCATGGTGCAAACACGTCACATCCCTGCCAAAGAGTTAAATAAGGAGAGAATAGGCCTTGGGAATGGCATTGAAGTTGTAGAAGAATTTAGCAGAGTAAGCCCCCAAGTCTTTCCTTTTTATGTTTGGAAAAATGCTGGTGTTTTTGTATAAACATCTGGCTGTTTTGTGTTTGCTGGTGCAGCCTCACAGATACGGCGTCTGCTGCTTTTATTTAAATTTCCCCTGAAGACGCAAATTAAAATGAAAACCCCACAAACTTCCAACCATTCCTACTGCTTGTTGCTGTGGAATTCTGCTCTTGAAGAGCTTGCTCTTAGGCTTTTATGAATTCTTTTCCTGCAGGGACTAAAGAACATGCAAGTCTGAAATGCATGAGAGGAAGTTGGAGCGACTGTAGGAACAGGCTTGTGGGACCGGGAGTGTTCCATAGCAAACACTTCCATCCTGGGGTGGGAAGGAATCTACTCCTCTTAGGGGACAAACTGGAGGGAGTCAAAGGAGAGTTTGGGGTTATTTTGGGGGACTCTAATGGAAGCACATCTTTGAGGAACACATTTAGCTGAGTTTGGAGGGGAGATTTGCTCCTGGGAAGGGCAAGCTTGGCCTTGGAAAGAGCTGGAAATGTGTGACTTGCAGCAATGTCTTTCTAGCTGACACAGGATTAATTTGTCAACAGCAGCATTACAAAGCTACTTTATTTTATGAAATTTTCAAGCTTCAAGAATATCTGTTTCCTGGATGTGGAAGATTAATGCTGTTTGCATTGATGATTCCCATCTTTGCAGATGGCTTGTTTAAGAACATTTGTTGGATTGATTTTAATTTTTGTTTAAATTGGTTAAGTAATAGCTTCAGCTTTTTCAGTGAGACTCTTTTAAAGGCAAACTGGCATCCTGGGAAAACGAGCAGCTCGCAGTAGCCTTCAGTTTGTACCCAGGAGCTGAGAAATCACTTTCCTTGAAGTGTGTGGTGGTGTTGTTAATCCACATCTGGCAGTTCCCTTCTGTATACAGTTAAAATCCCATCACTGTTCTGTGGAGGGTGGAAGCAAAGTATCCCAAACACCATTATTGAAACTCCTACCATGGAAAGCTTGCTGCTGCTATCTCCTAATCTGTTATGTTCTTTCATTTTTTGAAATTGCACAGCTTAACCCCATTTTTAAAAATAGTATTTGAATTATATAAACCTGTTGAACTTGCTAGATATCATTATAAATGTAATTTCAAATGGAAAATACTCTAAGCTTTATCTTTTTCAAGAGTCTCTTCTTACTTCAGTTAATAACTGTTTTATCCTGTCTCTTTCCCAGAGGTTTTTTTTTATTTTTAAATAAAAACAGCAAACCAAATTGTTTGGTTTGGAATCAACCTGATGGAAGAGGGACAGATAAATCCGCCAGATAAAGCAGGTAAAGGGGAAAGTCTGATAAAACAAACATGGACATTTTAGGTTGGTATCTGCAGGAAGGTGACTGTCAACAAGGAGTGCAAGTGCTACCTCTTTGCAGCCTCTTCTCTTTCTGCTCACACCTTGGGGAAAGGAGAGGTTGTCCAGCACTGGAGAGGGAAGATTGATTATTTTAAAGTGCTTAAAGCAGTGGCCTTTCGTAGCAGTAATTGGGATATATCTGAGTTTCCATCCAGTCTTACTGCCCCTGGAACATCCCAAGCATCTCAGCCAAGAAGAGTAGGGGAGGGGAAGAATTGTTTCTAAGCTGAACTGGTTTTGTGTTTACCTTGATTTCATACACCAGATTTTGTGCTCAGCACCTTTGCTGTCCAAATCCATTTTCTTTCTCGTTGTTGACCTGATTTTGTTTCCTTTGTGGAGCTGCAGTACTTCTCTGGACTGTGTCAGTTTTCATCCAGAGCGCTCTTAAGTTTGTTAGAACACATGGTCTGAGGGCTTCCTTTGACATTTTACAAAATTCTATGTAAGTCTGGTTTTAATTTTGACTACTGCTTTCAGGTTGAGAGAGACAGGAATTCAGTCAAGTATTTAATTACTTTGTCCTGTTTTGACACTATTTTGTCTCTCCTTGTTCTCTCAGTCTTGCCTTTCTCAAAAGTAGGATTACTTCTGGGAGACCTGCCTGGCACAAGATGATGAGAGCCACTGCCTGAAGATAGTTGGTTTTGTTGACTGGAGTGTCTTGGGAAATGCCTATCTGTAACCCCTATTCCCGTATGTTTTTCAGCTTATAAGCCTCCCAAAAAATAATAAAACACCATCAATCTGGTGAAAGCTCAATGTACAGAAATTGCAGGTGGTCCCGTGTCTGTAACACAGCGTTGCTGTGTTTTTAAGCCCCACAGCTGGGGAGGGGGAGGCAGTTTCCAGAACCCTTTTCCCCCAGCAGAGCCATTTTGCAGAATGAGGAGCATTCCTCACAGAGGGCACAGCCCGTTGTGTTGTGTTGTGTTGTTCTTGGGACTTGTGAAGTGCTCCAGGGAAGAGAGAAGAGCTTCCTGATGATTGTGGCATCCCCGTGCCGAGCCCCTGAATGGCTCAGGTCTGAAAGGAATTCCCTCTTTCCCCCTGCTTGGTCTGTGTAGGAGGCCAGGCTGTTCCTGACCCGGAGCAGGCTGTGCTCACACACCAGCACACAGAAGAGGGCTGCAGCAGCCAGTGCCGGTGGTGCACCTCTGCAGGAGTGTCCTGGAGCAGGAACAGGACCTTCCCTGACGAGAACCCTGCTGCAACAGTAGGAACTCAGTCGTTTTCCCCACAAGAGAATTCCTAGGGTAGATTTTCCTTTCCTCCTTGCAGTCGCTAGAGCTGCATTTGTCACTCACGTGGGAGCTTTGGGCCTCTTTGGGAAAAACCTGGAGTTTGTTTCTCCTAATGTTGCTGTGAGACACGTTGAAATTGCTTTCCATTGCGTAAAATGAAGAGCATAGGAAATCTGCAGACTTGTGCTTTATTTTGGATATGCTCTCCTGACCCCAGTGGAGGATCCCAAACCTCAGAGGAGTTGGTTTTGGTTCTTTCTAAGGGAATTTGCTCTCGGAATGTCACCTGCTGTTGTTCAGCTTTGTGCAGATACAAAGATGCTGGTGGTGGAGAGCTGTGTTACAACTGCAGGGGGGAAACCCACCCCAGCCCTGCCCTTCCTCTGGGAAAGGGATGCTGTGGGGAGCTGCAGGCAGGGAAGAGTGTGTGGTGACAGGAGAGCACATCAGCCTTTCACAAGGATCTTCTGGAAATCACCTTCCAGACACAGCCATGGATGTGGGGCTGAGGCTGCTCCAGCTTGAGCAGGAGGTGGAGACTGGGGGATTGGTTTCCCTTAAAAGCTGCCAGGATTTCGCTAAGTGGAGCTGTGGAGACTGAAAAGATGAAGGGATTCATTTTTCTTGCATTTCATTGCTTTTCCTACTAAAGAGTTTTTTTGGGCAACTTCCCCAAAGACCATTAGTGTTAATAAAGTGGCCCTTGCTTTTTATCCCAGTTTGGAGAATTTTGCTTTTTTGCTCTTATGTTCTGTAAGAGAAACTCCTTGGCTCTGCTCAGTCAGGGGATACATGCTACCACCTTCCCTGCCTGCTATTATGGAATCATTAAATGTTCATATTTTATAGGTGACTGGCCAGAAAGGAGTCCTAGAATTCTCAATGCTAGACAGTTATAATAGTATGGAATCATCTCAGTTTAATTGAACTAGAAACATTTTTTCTTATTCTGATATAGAGTTGCTGAAGCTTACCTCGCTTCTCCTGCATAATTTATTGTTCATAATCGTATGTAACCTTATGAACAGTAAGGTTTTTTTGTAAGAGAATGGGTTTGCTCCCAGTTTGATTTTCAAGGAGCTGGTTACACACACGGGTTGTACTGTAACAATGTACAATAAAACAGTTCAACACGAGTGTGAACTCATACATCTGCTTTACCTGGATTTATCCTAAAGCTTTATTCAAGTGTGTTTTATTCTGATTACTTCTTGTGCTGATAACTCTTGTGGTTTTTTAATGTACTCACAGCATTGCAAGCTGGTCTGTAGCTGTCTGGTGAGTTAAACTGTACATATTTTCTAAGAGTGTTTTCAAAACCATAATTTTTTTTTCTTTTTTTTTGGTAAATAAGGTGTGTGTGAGATTTGTTTATCGTCTTCCTGGACTATAGCTTCAGTTATGCCTTTCTTCTTCCAGTTGTAATGAATGAGTCACTTCTGTTTATAAGGATTTGGTTGTTTACTCTGACAAACCCTTGATAGGAGACACTCGACAAGATCTCAGTAAATCAATTTGTTCAGGATCTATAAGCATCTCATTAGCATTTATTTGCAATGTTCATTTTAAGCTCAGCTGCAGCTGTTGAACACCCTGAATCTCCCAAAGATTTCCAGGATTGTAAGCATATGCTTTGAGATTGTGCTTTAAGTGGAGGAATTTTGTGGGCTTTTTTTCCCTCTTGTCATTGCTGCTGCTAACAAAGATCTTTTTGAATGGAACTGCAGGCTCTGTGTCTATAATCTTTCCCATTTCTGACTGCTGAAAGCTTCATTGGAAAAAACATTATTGCTGGAGTGGCATGACTGAGAGACCATTCTTCTGCCCGTCTTGCTTTTCATTTCCCCACTGGCGGCAGGACAAGGCTCACATTTTAGCTGTAGTTTCTGCAATGATGGTGAAAAGGAATGGCCAGGCTTTTACCTTGCCCGGATCCTGTGTGGAGCTGAGTGATGTCACTGTTTGGGCCGTGTGGCCGGGATTGCCGGGCACCGTCGGACGGGACCGCTTTGCTTCAGCTTGGTCCTGTGTGCTGGCAGCACAAAAGGAGGCCAGGGCTACCTGCAGCTCCTCAGCAGTGATTTCCTATACAGATCTCACAATGGGCTCTTCTAAAGGAGTGCAGCAGAAAACCAGGCAGATCCCAGCAGCTCAAATGGAACTAATTGCCCAAGTTATCTCTTGCAAGATTTTTACAAGGAGAAGATATTCTGGGTTTTATTTTTATTTCGCAAATGAGGCTACAGGGAAGGAGAAAATCAAGTGAAAAAGCAGCTTTCTGAGAGAGCAAGTGGGGAATTGAAGTAGTGCTCAGCCCAGCTTGGAGCCAGTGCTGTGTCCAGAGCACTTAGGGATCACACTGGTGGCTATTAAAGCTTCACTGTAACTTCTGTCAGTGCCGGTCCTGGGAAGGAACATGTGTGCAAAATGGTTCTTTTTTCCTCTTTTGCCATAGCAAATGGCAATGCCTTACTGGCAAGGCAAACGTGGTGATTTCACACTTATCCATAATATTTAAATTCCCCTGACGCCCTGCCATCCCTACCCCCCCTTAACTGAGATAACCTGAGTTTATTTTCATTTTCAGGCTAGGGATCTGGGGCAGGCTGCCTGCTGCTCAGGAAGCAGGCTTCAAAAATCACCTTTGTTTCTCCAAGTGGGGATCACATTCTTTCACTGTAATCAGAACCTGATCTGCTGACGCTCTCCTAGTAGCCTGCACTCCAGCAAGCTGTTTAAATATTATTTTCTGAGTTCCTTTCCATGTATGGCATCGGAAATACCATGGCTCATTCCAGCTGCTTGCTTGTAGATTCCTGGTACTCCATGTATCTTGCTAGGCTTGACCTCACGTGATCAATAGTTGAGTGAAAATTGATAGTGTGTTTTCAGCGTGGCTTGATAATGGATCAATGATTTGGGGAGACTCAAAATACCACCCGTACAAAATACTTCTCATGGAAAAAAAGAGTATTTATGGCTGTTCCATTTATGCTGAGAAAATGAACTAATAAGAAGCTTGAGGTGGAATTGCAGGGCAGGATGCTGAATGCTGAATCCGAATGTACAGCTTTGGAGTGAAGACGAAAACATTTATGACTTAGACTGTGTCAGTATTCCTTCTCCTGCAGTGTAACACCAAAGGGAGTGGAGTTTGGAACGGGCGCAGAACTCCAAGGTTGTACTTCAGAAGATTGAACCGAAGTAGCTGTGAAGACAAAGGGCAGGTGTCCATTTCTTGAAGTAAAGAAGTCAAAAAGGCCTGCCCTGAACCTCCAGGAATGGCCACGTGGGAAAGATTCCTGTCCCAGAGTGGTGCTCCTGTTCACCTGAAGCAGCAGAGGAGTTTTCCAAAGCCTTCCCCAAACCTGTGCTGTTCTCTGCCACTCTTGTTTGCTGGCCTCAGTCCTTTCCCTTGGGATCTCTACGCAGGCAGTGGCTTGAGATCCCCCAGCCAGCACAGAGCCTGCCTGGATTCCTGCCTGACCTCTCACACCTCCAGGCTGTCCTGCTTGGCTACCTGGCATTAGCCAAGGGCTTTTTCCATCCTGGAGGTTGGAAAAGTTAATTCTGGTTGCAGTCATGACCTAATATTATCTTCCAGACTTTGGGAGCAGTAGCACACCTTCCTCTCAGAGATAATCCCTATTGCCTCTTCCGCTTTGCTGTTTTAGTCCAGAAGTGTCTTTGTGTATTAAATCACCATTTTTAAAAGTCCCATTGAATTGTGAAATGCCAGAGAGTAGATTTGTCCCACCACCACCCACAAGTGACGGAAGGGTGGCCAAATCCAGCCATGGCACTTGATGGTGGAGGTAAGCCTAGGAATTGTTCTGTCCTGACACTGAGATCACAAAAAGGTGATGACAAGCATGTGGCTAAAAGTGCAGCTTGAATTTAATTTAAATTTAAGCTTCAAAATAGTGTAGTCTGGTCAGATACTCTAATTGTAGCTTGAAATAATCTCCTTTTTTTAAGCCCCTTTGTCTTTCTTTTAGTAGCTCCACCTCTCCTCCGTTCAAGGTTACCGGTGTAAGCTGGGAGGAGGAGCTGGCTGATGGGGGAAATTTGGAGTGAATGAAATAGAGGGGGTTTTGTGTGGTGACTGAAAGTGAGAGTCTGAGGCAGTTCTTAATAGTCCTTGGTGAGCTGCAGTTTAACCTTGAATTCTGTAGTGGGGGAAGAGCTCCCATTTCCCATCTGATCACTTAATGAAGACTCAATTAGATTTTTGGCATAGCATTTAGAGAATGATCTATGAGTTGCATGCAAAATTAATGATATTTAATTTAATCGATGAGATATCAAAGACACCTTAGTCTAATAGTAAGTTTTGACCATGATTTTTTCCCCTATGAACTAAAAGCAAGTTCTGCAGACTTAACGAGCTGCTCTTGCAATGTTCTCAACTTGCTGCTTGGTCATGAGTTTGGCATCTGCTGGGCTTTGGATTGGTGGGGCAGTTTGTGGTCACTAGCCCTTCAGACAGCTGGGTTTGGTGCAGAAAGAACTCGGGACAGCTCGTTGTGCCTTGTGGTTGTGGGATCTTGCTGTTCTCACTCACGTGTTCCAGACAGAGCCCTCATTACAGTGTCCTGTATTCTCTGTTTGTTCCGTTGTGTGGTCCTGCAGCGCAGCCCCAGATTTTCAGTATCTCTAGATAATTACTGTTCTCAGATCTCTGATTAAATATCCTCTGGTAAAAATAGCTCACCTAGATTACCAGTTTAAAGAGGTAGCACTGGTATCCAGAGTTACCTTTGTATTTGTTAACAGTTAGCTGGGGAGATGAACCCCAGGGACCGGAGACATGCCAGAAGTGGTGCTTCGTGCTGAGAAGCCCTTGGCCAGCTCAGCTCCTGCCTCCCTCAGCAGGCTCATGAGGAGCACTCGGACTGCTGGAGCAGCAGAATTAATTTGGATGCCGAGATGGATCTAATGCCACTATTGGTTAAGTCTCAAATGATCTTGTCTATTCTTACCAAAGCCTGTGGGTTTATCAGCTGCCCTGTTGATACGTCTGAATTTTTGCTTTGGAAATCAGCAGGTACATCCACTTGCACAGCTATGCTGATGTGCATGCTTTTATATGTGAGTATATAAAAATAAGTCAGTATGTAACTCAGTGTAAGATCTTTAAATGCTTGGGTTTGGGCTGTCTGCATCGTGTGCAGCTGGGAAGATGCAGGTGACCCAACTCTGGGTGCCCAGATTTGATATTGTTATATAATGTCTCATTTCATAAGATTCCTGACACACTTCAGCCCATGGCTCGCTGAGCTCTGGCCCATCTGCCTGCCCTGGTTGTGGTTCCTTCATTGTTGTTATTGGCACAAACTCCTGTGATGAGTATTTAAGAGTCCCCTCAGCCAAAGCAGGGATGAAACTCTCCATGCATTGCTGTGGCTGGGGAGGAGGTGCTGCTAGAGCTGAAACTGCTAAGCAGAAAAATGTGAATAATTTTCCCCTCCCTCTCTTACTTCATGTTTACAAAGATAAAAACAACTTCTGTATATGCAAGTCATGTATTTGAAAACTTTGGGAGACAAAGTAATTACATTTTAATATTGGCTGTAAGAAATCTGTGCTGCAGAGAAACCCTGATGAAATAAAGGCAAAGCATCTTACTTTGCTTAATATTCAGTGATTTATATTCCCTGTGATGTGCAAGCAAGGTAATAGTGCAGCGAGGCAAGGAGGACCTTGGTAGTGCCTAGTATCGAGACAAAGCCAGAAAATCCAAGAAAAGCAACATTTTACACCAACCTAACAGGTTTTGAATTTAACAAAAAAAAAGGAACATGCTCAGGTTTTGTTTGTATTTGCAGAATTTGCTGCTTAAGTGCATCACCTCACCGATGCTGCTGCCTGTGACCAGTTCCTGACCTTGGTTTTCCCCCCTCCTCTCATAATCCCATCTTGTAGCATGGATGTTTCTGTTATGGAGCCAATACAATGATTTTACATGCTCTTGTCTGGGGCTTTTTCATGGTTGATGGTGACACGTGTGCTTGGTTTCCCCTGGAAAGCTGCATTTCACCCTTCTTACGGCTGAAAGGAGCTGGTTCAATAGCTCTGTTTTCTGCTTGTAGTTCCTAAAGCAAACAAAAAAAACCCACTAAGAAAAACGAGATGTAAAAACCCCACCACACATTATATGACAATTTTTCTCTTGAATTTTTTTGTTTAGAAAGTGTAAATTACTCTGCTAGAAAATAGAGCTTCCCCTTTGTGATAGTCATCATGTGCTGTGAATTACTTGAAATAAAGCTTTTTTATCCCCTTAAACATAGCTTGGAAGTGCTAATAGCAGACTTAGAGGGACCGCAATCTAATTATCTGATTATACCGTGATTTAGGTAGGTTTGGGCTGGGAGAGTTTCTCAGGAGAAGGCTGTGCAGGCTATTTACATAAACCCTCGGAATGGACAGGGAAAACGAGACCAAAGGAATTTTTAGCTTTCTAATGGTGTCTGGTGGTGGTCAGTGGTGGCTCTGTGGAGGCTCTGCCCTGCGGCTCCAAGTGTTTGTGGCTTTCTCTGAAAAATAGTGCTCGGGGACTGGGACAAATTACAGGAGGAGTTCTGACAGAACCTGGGAAAGGCTGCGCCGTAGCATCTTCTGGAACTGTGTAAACGCCTTATATTTTAATGCAGTTGTATTGATGAGCAGTATTTAAAATTAAAAGCTTGTTGTGGCAGGCACTGACCGTGATGCAAACGGGAAGGATGTGCCAAAAACATTACACTGACGCTGCCAGGGACCTCAGGTGGACAAAAAAGGCAGCCCTGGCAGTATGGGGAAGGTTGGATTTAAAGGGAATGAACCAGAGATGGCAGTGGAAGGGTGTTGAGGTCCTTGTGGCTGTGCTGACCCGGAACAGAGCAGTTGCATCAGAAGTTGTAGCAACTCCTCCCAAATGTGCAGCTGAGGAGTGGGATCAGCCTGTGCGGTTTGGAGCTGGGCTGGAGGCAGGAGCTGAAGGATGTTTGGGAATGCTGGGGGGACGTTATGGCAGTAATGAACGGTTCCATGTCAAGTTTCTCAAGCTCCAAGCCGTGGCTCCATCTGTCTCTTGGTCACTGGACTCGTGTGCTGGGCTCCAGGAGCCGGAACAGCCGAGGTTGTTGGTGGTACAGACAAACCCATCATGGCAATGTCAGCCAGCTCCACCGTGGAGAGATTGTGTCCAGGTTGGGTGAAGTGTCCCAGCGCCTTGGCTCCTCCAAAAGCGATCGCTTTGTTCAAACTGGAGTTGGAAACCCACACCTGGGGTGGCCAGCCCGGGCAGGTTAGTGGGGATCAGAGCTGTCCTTTCCTCACCCCTCTGAGCACCTGGAAGGTGGGATTTTCACAGTGTATGTGGGGGTTGTGTCGTCCTCTTTGTTTCTAAGTGTGGTGACAGATGGACCAGGCGCTTTGTGTAGCTTTTACTGCTGGATTCCTCAAAACAGATCTTCCCTAATGTTGCCATTATTGTGGCTTTTTGCTGCTTTCTGTGGCTTTGGGACTTGCAATTTGTGGATGTTTAACTAAAGCTCACAGTTACAATAGGTCAGGAAGGAAATAATGGAAAGCCAGTTTGGGGGTGTATCTCTCACTGTGCTTTCCTGCTTTGGATGCTCACACGCTTCTTGCTTGCTCTCTTCTATTGCTGGGAAATTGTTCCTTGGGGAAGTTTGAAGCTTGGCTGGCCAGATCTCTGAGCAACCTGATCTAAACAGACCTGCTTGGGGCAGGTGGCTGGGTTAGATGAGCTCCAGAAGACTCTTCCATGCAAAGAATTGCATTCAAGTGATGTTTTATGAATTATTATCATCCAAAATTTTTGTTTTGGGCAGTGAGTTGCCAGGTAGTTTGTGTCTACTGTCCAAGCAGGTCGAAGAGCTTTAGCTGAAAAGTAAATGTTTGTCTTGTGTTGTGAAAACACTTTGGATTTGGTTGCAGTCTATGAACTGGAAGAACTGTTGAGTGGGAGATGCTTTGTGTGCTGTCTTTCCCTGAAAGCCCTGTTCAGTAGGTCACACGTAGGCTCTTGCTACCCAGGGGAGCCTTTGCATCTTCCAGCCGGAGAGAGCTGAGCCAAAGCTGGGGCCAGCATGGTGTGCCAGGCCTTGGGAGCCATCTGCCACACGTCTGGGACTCGGGCAGTTGGCACTGCTGCCAACAGGTACTGCTGTCTTTCTGTGGAGTTGTCACTTCCTTCTGAGTGCTGTTGCCATAATTAGTCAAATTAATACTTTATCAGGTCTGTCTGTTTGTTTAACAGCTTAGGAGTGAAGTGTGGGAATCGAGTGCTGTTCTCCTATGTGATACGCACAGTGCAGGTCTGGGGCCTGTTCTGATATTATTATTTCAGCTGAAAAATTCTGCTTCGTGTTAAGCAGAGCAAAACCTTGCAGAGGACCCTTTCAAATACCCACCCAAGTAGCTGTCAGTGCGTGCCAATCCATAACACAGCCAGGATTAGCTGGAGCAGAGGCTGAGGGAAGCAGCATATCCAGAACTGTGCGTCCAGTAATACCCATATCTATATGATAATTCAGTTAATACCTGCAGTAATTGTATTTCCACTCTTACGTAAGTTCTTTTGAAACGTACTTTCCCACTTTGAAATAATCTGTTATATAAATGAACAGATAAATCTGTGTTTTTCCCCTCACATCTTTAAAACATTTGTCAAGCTAATACTTGCAAATGTTTTTGCTAATATATTTGCAAAGCTACAGTCGAGCTTTTTCTTTCATTCTGACAAAAGCTGCGCCAATCAAAGCTCCAGTGGTGCCTGGGAATCGGGGAGGTGAAGGCAGTAAACAGGGGAGATGAAAGGTGCTGCTTGTCTTCACACACTGCCACAGGAAGTGTTTTCATTAATGCGCTTTGAGGAGAGACAAGAATCTGTGTAAAGCTTTTAAAACTGCTCTTTCACTTCATTTTACTGTACTTTCAACTGAGATCAAATGGGGCAGGGGTGGCGGTTCCACACGCTCCAGTCACAGCCAGGGTTGTGTAACCCGTCCGAGGCAGACGGGCAGCTCCAGTGCTGTGGGATGCTGTGGGAATGGCAGTGATGTCCTGGGGGTTCCCTCACCCCTTTCCCTACCAGAGATTGAGAGATAGCTGTGTACCACCCACGCCCCTTGGGGAAAAGGAGACCCTGAGAATCGGGAGTTAAATTGAGGCATTTGGCTCTTTTTCTTGTAGCTTTTCTTGGCTTTTGAGGCTTATGAGCACTCGCAGCTTAGTAGAAATCTGTTACGGAAAGATGTCAGCTGGGTAAAATAACACAGCTGCAAAGTTACTGTAAAGGATTAGTGCAATTAGATTTTTTTATAGATCTGTTTAGAATACAAATACGCTGTTAATAGGCTGCAGTTGCCTTCCCAAAGTGTAGTTCTTGATTTCTTATATAGAAAATAATAAACAAAAATCCAATAATTTGCTCTGCTCCACATATGTTCACCGCACTTGAAATAATTAAGTTGTGGTAAATAAGACTTGGGGATGTTTTGGGTTTTATTCCAGATCATTTTTATGCATTTCGTGATGAAGGGTCAGGAAGATTTGCAGACACTCCCTCGGGGAGGAGGTACTGGGCCAGGCAGGGCCCGTGGCGTTGGTGATCGGGAGCAGGCAAAGCGTGTAAAAGGCATTAAACGTTTCAGGATCAATATGCAGAGTTCACAGCTGAGAGGATGAAAAAAGCCAAACAAACCACGGCTTGTTGTGGAGGTGGCACAAATGGAGAGTTTTATCCACTGCTCAGTGTAAAGAATGAATAACTTGAAGGAGCTGTTGACTCCACAACATGTTGGAGTTCCTGCTTAAACTGCCATTCTGGTGGGCACAGGTCTGGGATGTCATTTCTTTGCTTCTTTTTCTAACTTGCACAGTTAAAATGGTGCTCATTTGAATATTAGAGCTGATCTGGATATCAAATTTAAATTTCTGCATCTGCAAATATTATATACATTTTTACTAGTGCTGGATCTGCCGAGTCTTCCTGAACTCTGGTGCAGTAACATACTGGTTTTGTAAGCCATGTTATATATTTTTTCTTTTATATGGCTCATTCATTGATGATACTATTCTGATATTTTTGATGGGTTTTGTAATTTTTAAATGGTCTCAATGCTGTGCTCTGGTCACTGACCAGAATGCACATCTCTGAGGGCTTTAGCTTTGCACTTCACAGCTTTTAGTTTCGGCTTCTCAAACACAGACACAAACCCTTATGCTCAGTGGAAATCCCAGAAAACTGGGGATACTGCTGGCTCTCTCTTACTTCCTCAGCTTCCCCAGGGTACTACCTTGGTAGTGCTGTGACTAAAATCTGCCCCAGTTGTCCGTGTCATTGAGGCCACCTGCTGCATCCCTCTTTTCCTGCGACTGGTGATGTGCCTGTCATCCCACTCTATCCTCTTCTGCTAAAAAAGTGTCAGTTTGGGGCTCTCTAGTTGGGCAGCTCACTTTTCCAGGAGCATTACGAGTTAAATTTGTGAGGGGCAGGTTTTATTGCACCTGATTTATCCCTGGGTTAAACCACAACAGCACTTGATGAACTCGGCAAATAATGTTGAATTTTATGGGATAGAAAACTAGTGCAAATATGTTCTTAAAATAAGATTCTTGGTAACATTGTAGCATGTTTATAGTAGGGTGTATGTGCATCGTTCCACCTTCTACTGTTCCTGTTTTTTCACTACTGCCCTGAAAGATCAATAAAACCCTCATTAGCACACTGCTGAGGTCATTATAATTTTATGTATTGTGGATCAGTGGCGTGATTGGGCAGTGGTTGGTAGGGAATCAGAGAAGGGAAGGGTTGTACAATTAGTTGTGCCAAGCGTACAGAATTTACTGATTATCCTGATGTTTTTGCACTAGTCCCCTAACTTAGGGACCCTCGAATCAAGTGCTGAGCTCATATGTGTTTTCCCTCTCCCCTTCCTCCTTCCCTCTCTCCCCCAGAGCAGCTCTGAGGTGCTGGCAGAGGTTATGGGTTGTGCTTTTCCTCCAGGAGCTGTTGAGCCGAGGAACAAACGCTGGTGTCCCTGTGCTGTGAGAGGGAGGTGCTGGGGCTGACTCTGGGGAGCTTTGCTGCTGTTGGTTCTGCCCTTGGGTGCTCCCCAGCATCTGCTCTCAGCTGCTGCCACAGGATGCTGAGTTAAAGGGGTTCTGTTTGCTCTGATCCAGTGCTGCTGTTCTGTTTCCAGGTCCTCTCAGATATTCCTTGCTTGATCTGACATTAAAGGTATTTGTTCAGAGTTTTTTTTCCTCTTTCATGAAGTGTGACAAAGGTCTTAGTTTTTAGGAGGCTACTGGAAATGATGTTCAGCAACTCTCCATTTGATTTGTCTTTGCATCTCTTTTTTCATGTTTGTCCTTTTTTTCATTTTGGGCTTCCTATAGAAACCAAGTTTTTTTCTTTTCCTCCCAATATTTCTTTCTATGTGGCTTTTCTGGCCACTGCTGTGATTGGAGCCCTCTGACTTGGTAGCAGCATTCCCCCTGCCCTTCACACCTGTGAGCATCCCTTGGCACCTCCATGGTCCCCCTGGAGCTCTGGATTGAAGAGGTGGCCTGGGGGAAGGAGATTGTTCACTGAGTGCAAAGCTTGCCTCACTTAAAGAGCATCTTAAACTGAATCAGTTCTGTTGGGTGCCCCATAACCTCCCTGGCATCTGAGAAGTGGTAAAGCTGCTTTCCCCTCAATGCACAGTTCTTGGATTTTGCAGCGTGTTTACACTTGGGAAATATTTAAGTAATTGGTTTCAGCAAATAATTCTATTGTGATGTGCGGGAATTTTTTTCTGTATTTATATTCTGAACCATTTTTGAAATACCAGTCTGGCAAAAAAACCCACCCTGTCTTAAGCAAGCAATCTGTTCTCTGATTATCTGGGCTTGGTTTGCAAACCAGCAGGGCATCTCCATAGGGAGCTCAAGGTCTTGTCTGGCCCTGGGAGAGTTTGGGGAACCAGTTCCTCGGGTCTGAGCAGGGTGGTTTGAGTGGAACCCAGACAGGGGCAGTAGGGCAGGATGAGCAAACTCCTTCCATGGTGTGCAGTGTGTATTTTGAGCCTTACAAGTGGATTTTCTGTTTGTCCTTATCCCATGGAAAGCCACTCTCTTTCACATCTCTGAAGAGGTAAATTAGGTGCCTGAGTGCTCCGAAGAGTGGAACTCTGGGATAGGAAATCCATTACTCCAGGAAAAACAGAAATTCCTCTTCACCTGCTGTAACAACTGTAGTGTTGTCAGGAGCCAACATCTGGGAGCTATTTCTGGGGAAAAATCAAAGTACTATTGTTCACCGGAGGAACAGAGATGCATTTTCTTCCTTTTGTAGGTGTCTTTACAGTGCCCTCTAGTAAACTTGTGGAGAAATGCTGGAGGGATGTTTCTGAGCCCGGGTGGAGAAAATAATGAAAATAGTCCCTGGAAGAATTAAAAATTAAATAAATAGTGGAGCTCTGGTCCCCTGGGACTGAGGTGCTTTGTGAAGGAAGCACTGCTGATACGAAAAAGTGATAGTTGCTTGAAATGAGAGAAATGGCTTTAGTAATTCCACAAAAAAGGGAAAAGGCGGATAAAATTGTTTAAACTCTCTTTCTGAAATGGTTACGAGAAGGAATTTTGCAGTTAGGACCTTCAGAGAGGTTCCCTCATTGGCTTAATTCAAATATGTGGTGTTAGATGGCTCCACTTGTGTTTCCTTTGATTTATAAAAGCAAAATGGCCTTAAAAGAGTGTTCCTCGCACAAGGTTAGAGGTTTGTGGGGCTCAGCTTCTGCATGCAAATTCTGTAAAACCCAAGGATATTTTTAAACAACCTGAAAGAAATGCACATTTTTGGGCTTGGTGCTTATAAAAGATTTCTTTTCCTGGCACACCAGGAGGAACAAAAAGTGCACCAGAAGTTGTTTTTGAAGCATAGCTGGTAGGCAGCTTTTTATTTTCCTTTTTTGAGTGTGGGTTTAAGGCAGATGAAGAGATCCTTGCTGAGTTGGAAACAGTTTAAGGGTGGGAATATGGACTGGACATGAGAAGCACCTCCTTGGTGGGGATTTTTTTGGGACAAGTTGCACAGGAGTACCACAAGAAGTGGTTCCAGTGAGTCCTGCTTTAGGGGAGGAGGAGTTGGTGCCATCTCTTCTCCTGCAGTTTTCCAAGCTGAACAGAGCTGCAGCCCCACAGTAAAGCCACAGAGGGGTTGTGACCCGGTGTGACAATGCTTGGGAGCAGTTGCTGAGGGGAGCCATGGCACAGCACCTGGGACAATTAACTGTAAATAATAAAATCACTTCCACGTGTTCCAAATCCAGGTAAAAATGTCCGACTCTCTAGAGGTGTTTGAAAGGCCGTGGAACTGAGCAGCAGATAAATGCATCTCCACAGACATCTGATCTTGGAGATTACAATCTGTGTTTGGATTTGGCTGCCGATCGTTATCATGTTGTTCTTGCCATTATTTAATAATATATGAGGTGATGTTATTGCTTACAGAGGGAGTGGCTGGAGTGGGTGCAGGGATGCTTCCTTGCAGTGATTTACTGCAGACACACCACACCATTTGGAGACTTCTTCATTCTATTCCTGCACACTTTTTTAATGGGCTAATTTTTTAAAATACAATTTTGTGCTTGAGGTCCATCAAGAAGGCCAGTTAAGATTAAGCCAACAATAATTTGTTATTTAACAAACAAAAGCTAACTGGGAATATAAACAAAGCTCTAAAGGCATCATTGCAAAATACAGTTTACTTTACTCGACTGGTTCTTTGTTTATTGACTGTGCTGTGTGGATACTCTTGGGTTACTGCGGCCAAGTCCTGAAACATATTATGTCTCTCTGTGTTCCAGTAATGCTGTAATTATGGGGACTGTCTCGATTTTTGTGTTCTTTTTCTTATGTGATGTCAAAAACCTTCTCAGCTGAATAACATCATAGAATCTGGAAGTGGTTTGGGTTGGAGAGGACTTGAAGGATTATCCAGTCCCACCCCCTGCCATGGGCAGGGACACCTTGCACTAGCCCAGGCTGCTCCCAGCCGGCCTTGGACACTGCCAGGGATCCAGGGGCAGCCACAGCTCCTCTGGGAACTTGTGCCAGGGCCTCCCCACCCTCACAGGGTGGAATTTCTTCCACAGGTGCTCCTCCATCCTGAAAGGGGAAAATCCCCTTGAGGGTTCCAGAACAGCCCTTTCCCTTGTGGGCGGGGGGGTGGAATCTGAGGCACCGCAGCATTCCTCAAGCACCATTCCTAGCCCACAATTCCCAACGATTCTGGGTGAAGAGGAGTTACTCTTTGTGATGGATATCTTTGTTACAGTGTATTAAATCATCAGAGGAGGAAATCTGCTTGAGCTGAAGGAGAAAGGAGTCTACTAAGTCTGGGAAAGTCTGGATTTATACAAGGCATTACTTATCTTATAATGTTCCGTCCCTTGCTCTGCCAGGTTCCACTGTCAGCTCACCGCTGGAGTTATGGAAATACCAGCAGGATTTATACTGTACACTGCAGTCAGGGGTAGCTCTTACACTCCCTCCTTTTTTTTCTTGATGCTTAAGTGCAATTTAATTTTTGTCTGGTATAATTTGTGGATTGCAGAGTCTTTGTGAAGCAGGAGCTCAAGTGGTGTTTAGAGAACACAGTTTAGAAATATGACCTTGGTTTTTGAGTGTGGTGAACTTGCCAAGCACCATGTGTATGGTTGGGCTTTGGAGGTGCGTTTTGAAAGTAAAATCTAAAGGTGTTTGGCTGGTGTATATTGCTGTCATAGTTTAATTTGGTCACGTGGTCTATAATCTCTATTGCCTAGAAGAGAAAAATGTAATATTAAGCAGAAAATACATCTTTGTCTAGCCATTGGTACATTATACTATCATAGATAAATGTTGCATATTGGGGAATGCAAAATGCTTCTGATGTTGTCAAGGGAAATAAATTACCAAGCTGGTAATATTTACATTTATTTAGAGATTACCACATGCAGCAATTTGCCCATATAGATAACGTGCTTCTTAGCCATGAATATGTGAACAAAACCACAGAACAAGTTCCCTGTGAGCTCCTGCTGGCAGCCTGCAGGGAATGGTGTGGGGAATGTCTTCACTTAAGCTACATCTGGCTGATTCTGGAGGCAGGTTTTTGTAATGATGTGGGTTAGGAAGGGCATGACACTGTCTTTAGGATTACAGAGGCCATTGGGAACATTAATTAAATTCTGGGTAAAAGCCTTTTAAAAGTGCACTCCTGCAGCCAGAGAGCTTGGAGCTTTTATCACTGACTCGCAGTACTGGAGAAGGGGCTGTGTAACAACAGCTCCTGCCAGTCTGAGCAGGATTCCAAATGCTTCTGTTTTATATGTCAGGTTTGAAGGGTGTCATATCCCTGCTCCTAAATTGCCTTGGAGTCAGAAGGACAGGTATCACCCCCGGTCCCACGTCATTCCTCAGCTCTGAACAGTGAGTGATCTTCCTTCATCAAAGCCTGGTTTGACTCCTTCCAAACCAAAGCCTGACTGCTAATCTCAAGTCAGCTAATTGTGATGTAAGGTGCGTTTGGCTGCCTTAATTTATCATCCTGTTGGGAAAAAGGAGTTCCGAAATGATACCTGTGCTTCACATTTTCCTTCTGGATGGTTGTTGTGTTTGGGCCTTGTAAAATGGGATGTGGTGTTGGAGTCCTTTGTTTGGGATGCAGCTGATGCTGGTCCTCAGGAGAGCATCACAACTGAACAGTTCTGGTGGCAGCACCGAATCCAAGTCAGGTCTGTGGCACTGCTGGTAAAAATCTCAAGACACATTACTGTGCACCAGTTTGAGGTGATTTATGTGGAGTCAGTAGGACTGAGATCAGAGTGGTTTTGTCTGGAGTTATTTTCCTAAGTGTTGTAATTTCTGATGAGCTTGAGGCAGACGGTTGTTAAAGGACACATTTCAGTGATTTAAGGAGGATATTGGAGTGCTTGTGTCTTCCAGAAATTAACTGGATAGTGAAGGGAAGCTTCTTCCCACTTGTGCAGCTGCTTGATGTTTACTGTTCTACACACTGCTCATCCAAGGCCTTATAAAGATGCACCTCTGCACAGAAGAGGGTGCAGGACAGGCTGGAAGCACTTCCTGGTTAAATACTGTCAGGTCACTGACAGTGAAGGGTTTTGTCTTGGCTGAAACAGTGTCAGAACTGATGGTTAATTGTGAGAATTTGAGGAGAGAGGAGCTACAAGGAGGACAAGGACATCCCAGAGTATTTTCAGTAGTAAGGGGTAGGAATGTACAAAAGTAGTCATCTGGGCATCAGTTCCTGGACAAACTGGGTGAGGTGAACAAACTTTGATTTCCCTAATTTAGAATCACAGAATCCTGGCATGGTNGCTGTTTTGTGGGGATTTTGCACTCATGTGTTTTAAGTGAACTTGTATTTGCTGTCTTTCACTCACAGAGTGGTTGATGGAGTAAACTGTATTTATTACATTTTCACGCCACTTAGGGAAGAGCAAGGACAAGGTTAGAGTTCAAATTTGGTAAACGTTTCCTTGGAAGGTGGAAAAATCTGGAGAAGCCAAGTGCAAGTTAATACAGTGAGGCAGGAATAATCAGTTAGTGTAACATTAAATTGAAAGTACCAAGCCTTACAGCAGCTTCCAAGAACAGGATCTGGGGATTATGATAGTGATGTAGTCAGCAGTGCCATGCTGCTGAGATAAACCCGAGTGTGTGTGTGCTGGGGTGGGCACAGGAGTGCTAAACCTGGGTGCCTGTGAGCTGGGATGGGCACAGGAGTGCTAAACCTGAGTGCCTGTGAGCTGGGATGGGCACAGGAGTGCTAAACCCGAGTGCCTGTGTGCTGGGGTGGGCACAGGAGTGCTGAACTGGAGTGTGCGTGTGCTGGGATGGGCACAGGAGTGCTAAACCCGAGTGCCTGTGTGCTGGGATGGGCACAGGAGTGCTAAACCCGGGTGCCTGTGTGCTGGGATGGGCACAGGAGTGCTAAACCCG
>VYXC01009945.1:90310-176890 GCA_013397175.1 Platysteira castanea
CGCTACACCCGGGTTCCTGTGTGCTGGGATGGGCACAGGAGTGCTAAACCGGAGTGCCTGTGTGCTGGGATGGGCACAGGAGTGCTAAACCGGAGTGCCTGTGTGCTGGGATGGGCACAGGAGTGCTAAACCCGAGTGCGTGTGTGCTGGCAGGGCTGAGGAACAGAGTTGTGGAGCTTCCAGGACATGAGAAATGACTCCGTGTCTGTGGCTGACACAGATCTTGTCTGTGCCAGGGCACTCTGTTGTGTTTTGGCACATCTGGCTCCCTGCCACTCATCTCCAGAGCAGATCTGCAGAGAAATGAACTCCAGCCTGGTGGGAATGAGTGAGATTTACCTGTTTCTGTTCCCGAGCAGGGAGACAGACTTGTCTGGCTTTAGCATAAGCTCCCTGGGCCAGTATTAGCACCAAGAGAGGCAGTGGTGTGTGCACGCCTGTGTGTAAGTGTGTGGAGAGGGGAAGGACTCCCTGCAGCACATAACACCCATTCTGCCCGAAATAGGGTGCTGTCATCGAGCTCAGTGACCACTAGGCTGATGGAGTGAGAGAAATGGCTTGTTGGTAGAAATAGAAGTTTACTGAGGTCCAGCATGTACAAAGGCTTTTGTGCCGAATGGAGGCTTGAAGGCGGCACGCGCTCAGCTGGCTGCAGTGTGGTTCTCCAGAGTGCCCCAAACCCCCCTGCAGATCCTCTGGAAAAAAGGTCTCTGTTCTGGTTTAACTTCCCTCAAACTGGAATGGAGTTACTCACCAGCACTTCACGCTTTTCCCCCACTGCTTTCAGTGCAGGAGCACAGTGGTATCCCAGGACAAAGCAGCTTGTGCTGTGTCTTCCCAGGGCTCTTGGCAGGAGTTTGGTACCTCTGAAGCCTGGCTTGAGAATCTGCTTCCCATTCTTCCTCAAGACTTATAATCCCCGTTGAGCTGCTCTTGGTGTGACCTCTCTTGATGTCCTCTGCTCTGCTCCATTTCCTTGGACACCTTGTTGCTTCCATGGCAAGAACGATCTTACTCTATCAATGGACTTGTTCTGCTCCAGTCTGCACTGGGGACAGGCAGGGCAAACAAAAAGCTGCCATTCCTCTTTTAAAGGTTTTCTGGGTTTTATTTGAAAAGCCAGAGTGAAGCAAAACTCACACTAGTGTATTTTGTTCTCATAGGGGTCTGGATTTATATTGGAAAAACTCAGAGAAGCTTGTAACTGAGGTGGGGGGGGAAAGGGGATAGCCTGGGGAGAATGCTTTCCTTGGAAAACCCAGAGACTGTACAGCTCAATCTTTAATTTTAAAAAGAACTGCAGGTTCTGTGGCACTGGAAGAGATTATAGTGGTAAACAGGTCAAAGATGGCCCTGCTGCCCATGGCACTTGTTTCTGCTCTGCCTTTTGCTGCATGAGAGCTGACACTCAGGATCTCAGAGGCACCGAGAATCGCGAACATCCACTCATAGGTGCCCTTGGACAAACCAGGGTAACATAAGCAGCTTCTCGAAATTTTGAAAGGTTTATTGATATTTTTTTTTGTTCTGAATATTTGGTTTTGGGGATTTTTTGGGGATGTCTCTATTATCCTCAAGAAAGACAATCCCGAGGATTTGGATCCCAACCTAACAGGTCTCAAGCCTGACACTGTCAGTAGGGAAACTTCAATCTTTCTAGAATGTTTTCCTTTATTTCCTCTTTGAATTCTTAAAGGTAAAAGAGGTTTGAATGCTATCAGCTGCAAAAGCCCCGTTTATCTGTTGTTTCTTTCACACCACTCCTGCCTTATCTCCAAGCTGCTGTGAATTGTGAGTAGCAGAGTCAATGGGCTCCGTGCAGGAAGGCTGGAGTCCCTCTGCGGGGAAGCTGGGGGTTTTTCAGAGACCAGGGACTCTGTGTAGTTCAGTGATAGAGGGAATCATATCAATTTGTTAATTAAGGTCATTTTAGAAGGTAAATCCGATTTTAAAAACTCCACAAACAACCAAGCAATGGGAGAAGCTGCAATGCTTCCAGGACAGCCTTTGTTTGCAAGTAAAGGTCGCCTTCAGAGCTGAGCTTTTTCCTCAAACCCCAGAATTATCCTGTAGCTTAATAAAACAGATCTTGTTATTAAATGCATATTTGTCTTTAAGGTGGTCTTAAAATATTTCAGCATTTTTTTATTGACTGTGAGATGAAATGGTCAGTGGTGAGAGATGAAATGGTTTTGAGATGAGTGCAGGAGTTTGTTATTTTTACATGAGTGTTGTTTCTGAGGTGGGCTTTAAAAACTGAGCTCCCCTTTTTCCTGAACCCACTGTTATGCTGATTGGAAAACTGTGCTTCCCTGGAAGAATTTGTCTTCTGTTTTCTACAGATGATTAAGTCAAGACAAGTCAAAGTGATATTGACACACAATCATTCTGCTTGACCAAATATACCAGAAAGACAGTAATTAAAATTCACTTCTTAATGCAAAGTAGATGTTAATTACAGAACTCTTTGGGGAATACTTAAAATGGAAAAGTAATCATGTTTATCCTGGGCTAGAATGGAAGTAAAAAAACACTGTATGACACTTGCAAGATGTGTTAAGCTCAGAACGGGAGACTTTCTCTTGAGGGCTGAATTGTTCTTGATGGTTCCTGATCTTGGTTACACAAACCCAAGGACAGCACTGCTGTGAGGGCACCCACCCCACAGAGGCCGAGAGCAGAGCAGGGAAATACATTTTAGGGATGAAAATGTCTTGGAATCTAAAGGGTCCATGATGTGAATGGTCAAAGCAGAAAACCCTGTGTTACAGACCCAGCTGGTTTCATCTGTCCAGGGAGAGGGTGGGAGCGGTGGTAGCGCTTGTGCTTGCTATGGTAACTTGAAGGAGGGTGCATTTCACGTTAAAAACTGTGGAAAACTAACCCAAAATTGTGATGTTTTACAGAATCGTTGGTGAGAACCTTCACTCCTTTCTACTTCGTGGTGGAGCCCCTGGATGTGCTGTCAGTGCGTGGGGCGTCAGTGATCATGAACTGCTCGGCTCACTGCGAGACCCCTCCCAGAATCGAGTGGAAGAAGGATGGCACTTTCCTGAACTTGGTGTCGGACGACCGCCGCCAGCTGCTGCCAGATGGATCTTTATTAATTAACAGTGTGGTGCATTCCAAGCACAATAAACCTGATGAAGGATATTATCAGTGTGTGGCAACTGTGGACAGCCTGGGGACCATCGTGAGCAGGACAGCAAAGCTCACCGTGGCAGGTAAGGCTCTGGTTTGTGAGTGTGGCTGAGAAGATGGTGATGGAAAGGAATACTTACTCTGCCCTTGGAAAAACGGGAAGGTGTTTCCCAAGGAACGTGAGCTGGTTCCATCAGCTGCCAGGGAAACTGGGACTGTGTCTCTCATTTTACTGGTTGGGAGTTGGCATGTGTTCTGTTCATGTAAGCAGCTTAATGTGTGAGTATTTCTCAGGAAGTGCTGGAGATCAGGAAAGCTGCAATGAATGGATTAAGAGAAGTCACAGGTGTCTGAAATCACAATGGAGATACACCACAGCTTAGAAGGGGGAAGAAAACAGGATTTTTATTAAATAACTTTAATAATTTTCTTTAATAAATAACCTTAAAATAACTTTCTGTGCGTGTATGTGGAGAATTACCTGCTCTGTCTGAAACATTTGGGGAGCTCCTAACAGCAGTGAGTACACTCCTTGCAGGACTGAGAGGTGGGTAGAGAATGGAGTGCTGGTGAGTTGTATTTTTCTGTTTCTTGAGTATCAGGTGTGAACAAGAAAGTCTGAAAAGTAACAACCAACCAAATGCGTAAAATTTTCCATTTAGAAGCCCAAGTAATAACCTCAGCTTTGGTGTTTCGAGTACTCTTTAGACTTGATAGGTGATAGCTTTATTTTGGGGGGTAGAAAGCAGTGAGGGAGTGAAGTTTGCATGTGGAAATAAAGATTATGGTTGTGGAAAGTGATCTGTTCTGTCACGTGCTTATTTCTCAGGGCTTGGGACTATCAGTTTGTGTCTTGTAAACAGTAAAGCAGGAAGAGACTTGTAATTACTGAGTAAGGGTGAGACTTCAAAAGCCAACCAAAAGGAAAAAAACAAGGTAAACTAAGACACTGTAACTAGGAAAAAAAACCTAGGAAGCAATTTTCCTTTGTTTCTCTAATGATGTTTGCCAGCCTTTTTCAAACAGTTTTTTTTCCTTCACTTAATAAATGTCTCAAGGTAATGAATTCTTCTGGAATGGTGCTCCTGCATCTCCCAGAGCTGCCGCTTCCATCGTTTGTATTCCGATGTTGTTCCCATTAACTTGGCTTGTAGCATCGTTGTGAAACATCAGCAGTGTCAGACATAGAAAAATTGGGGTTTTATACCTTAAAAGAGTGACTTTGAGAATCTCTTAATGAGGAGTAGATTTCTGAGCTTCTTGGCAATGAGGACAATAAAGGCAGTTCTCCCACACTTCTCTCGAGCAATTACCACCTCCTTGCATCGCTGCTATCGGGATTAATTCTGCTGCTTTCCACATGAGAGCCTTCAGCCTCCTGCCTCTGCTATCAGCCTGCTCTATATGATCGTTAGGTGAGGTTAATGGGGTTAAAAATGAAGGTAAGCCAAAATGTCTGCCGAATTTCCACTTCCATTTTCTCCTGTCTAGGTAGAAGGTACTGTTTCAATTTATATTTTCTAAAATGATACAAGCTTTAAGAGCCTTTTAGTATTCGAAAGAGAACCCAAGTAGTTGAAAAAAAAACCCCAAGAGCCTCCTTTAAAAAAACCCACAGCAAACAACAATGCAGTTCTGGTGGGTTTTTTTCCCAAACAATCCTAACTAGAAAACAGAACAAATACAGTCTAGCCCAAGACAATATGGACTTCCCCACACAACCACTTGCCCCTTTGGCACACACTGGCCTGACAGCTGTATATTAAGGTTATTGATTGATTCCATGCAATAAAAATGGTACTTTTATTGCCCAAACTAGAGGAAATGCTGGTGACATGTTGCGCATTGCCTTTTGCCATCCTGTGCTTGGAAACCTGCCCCAGAGCATCCTCTGGCTGCACTGCTGCAGAGGGTTTGGCAGATGTGGGTGTGTGAAAACCCATTTACCACCCCAGTCAAGTGCCAAGAGCTGGGCAAGACCACACTGAGTTTAATCCTCTTGCAGGGAGAAGGGCACTTTGATTGCTGAAGGCTTTGGAGTAAGAGGTGGAATATTTAAATTCTGGTTTAGCCTATTGCTTTTCTCATCCTCATTTGAATCCCTCAGTTTTAACAGTGGTTTTTAATATTCTTTCCCACTCTCTTTGTTTTAATTGGCAGCTTTTGGGCTGTGGTGAGCGTGGGCATTGTTAGCATAGGAAGGGCTCCCCTTGGCCTCAAAATTCCAGTGGGAGGGAGGTAATTCCCCTCTTAATTGAGCAGTGATATGTGGGGTTCTTCTGCTGTGTGTGTGTGGTGCTGCCACCACATAAGGGAACATTATGAAGTGTAGGTTGCATGTTTTAACAGCTTCTTACTCATTAAATAACTCTTGAAAATGACAAGTTCTGGTGAGTCATGGAGGCCAGGGCAAGGAAAATCCAGTAAAAACATGTTGTGTTCCATCACATGGATACAGGGTTGGAATTTTCAGTCTTGGAACTGCATGGCTGGTGGATGATGCTGAGCAATCTACCTGCAGAAAGATGGGCAAATTTGGATAAGTTTCTCAAGTTATTCAAAGGACTTTCTATATATTCTAGGTTGAGTGATCTAAAGTTTTTAGGTGTTGGAATCTGAAGCTCTTTTGTTGCCGTAGGGTCCCAGGGGTTTAGTGAACCACTGTATGGAAAACTCAACCCAAGCCACGCACTCGGAGTGCCTGGGCAGAGCGTGCGGGGTCAGTGATGGAAGGAATTACACCAGAGGCAGACTGGCTTGGGTTTGCATCAGTCTGAGTGTTTGACCCTGCTGTGAACCTGCCGGGGTGGGAGTGGGTCCCAGCAGCTTCACGGTGCGCTTGGCAGTGTCCCTCTGAAGGACCTTCTCCGTACGTGGTGATCCATGAGAGGACTTTGCTCTTAGGGTTTTTGGAGGTGTGATGATCAAGAGGTTCTGTGGCCACTGAGCCTCTTAAAGAAGCTGATCTTTGCTGCCTTAGGATTTAAAAAACAAGTCAGAGGATATGATAAAATATTCCATTGTGAAGAACACTTGTATTAGTCTGTAACTTGAAGCTGTGTGCTGCTACACCTTGGTAGTAAAGTGTTTGCTGTTCTACCAGACTTGTAGTAGTAAATCCTTGATTTCTAGGAACTGCAAACAACGATAAGTGATGGTTTCCTTTAATGAGCAGCAGTTTGGGGATATGAGTATCTCTGTCCCATTCAGTGTGAGCCTCCACAGTTTGGTTCCTTCAAGCAAATGAAGATGAATTTGTCATCACCATGTTCTTAGGGCAGTGGAGGGAGAGGGCGTGGTGGTCATACAGTCCGTGTAATGTGTAGGATTTGCCCATTGTTATGGATTTGAAGTAGGGAAAGTTAAAGGAGCTGCCTAATTTATGTAAAGCCACAACACTTTAATCAGTGCCTTGGTACAGCATGTTTTTTAATTGGCTTTTGAAATGCAGATTTGTCTTTGATACTTAAGTGCCAGTTAGATCTTAAGAAGGGTAGAAGGTTTAAAAAGCTGCTGTAAAACATAGATTAAAAATAGATTTGCAAAGTTTTGAGATCTGTGTCTGTAATTCATCTTGGAAAAATAAATATGTATGTATTTTAATAAAAAGTATAATGACACAAGCTGAAAATATTCCTGGGATGATCTTTCCCCAGTCACTGGTTACTGTGGCTTGGTTAAAGCTTTTATTGAGAGGACAGATACACAAGGATCTAAAAGTTGGGAAGTGTGACAGGGGCACTGAGTTTGATCATGCAGATTTATTTGCTCTGTACATCCATTAAAGACTGCTCTTTAAATTATTTGTTTCACCTCTTGAAATCTTCTTTCCCCAAGCGAATCCAGATGTTTTTCTTCCTTTTCTTCCACTTATCCTTGCATTTGATAATTCTTGGCTTTGAGTTTTGTGTCATTCACTCAGCTGTGATGAGGCAGCTGTGGCACTGCCTTGGTACGAACTTCAGGTGTGTCTGAGTTTCAATAATTCAAAAGCACTTGGTGATAACTTCTGACTTGTTTTTTCTCACCTCAGCTAAATTATCTCCTTGAATTATTATTTCTCATTTAAATATTCACAGAAATTTTATTTTCAAGCTTTCATTTTGTAATTACTTTTAGAGAAAGTACAGACAAATATTACGTGCTCCTGCCACGTAATGTCAAACTCTAAAATGGTTCAGGAACCAGGAAAATTTGGTATGTACTTAGTAAAAGTTTGGAACCATTGAGCACATTGCAGGGACAGCAAAGCCGAGGAGGAGAGTGTTCCTGAAGAGTGGCTCTGGAAATGCCATGGTGAAATTTCATGTGTTGTGTTGAAACCTTGAGGGACTTCCTGCTTTTCCACTTACAACTGGGGACAGTGGAGTGGGCCGAGGCCCATCGTGTCCATACTTGGAGGAAGGATTTGGAGTTTCATTCCAGGTGCACCCGAGCACTTTGTGCTCCTCGGCACGGTGTTCTCTGCTCTCCTGACCTGGGTAATTCCCTCCTCCTGCTGGTTCATCCAGCTCATCCATGGCTCCGGCTCCTCGGGATTGCTGTGCCGGGCACGGAGCTGGGGCAGGGTCACGGATGGAATGTGTGCTCTCAGAAGGGCATCTGAAGCCTGAGCGTAGCCTGCTCTGTGTGCGAGGTCGGTGTCCCCAGGTGGGTGTGACCCTGCCAGGAGTCATATGAGTGCTGCGGGGAGGAGGGACCCACCCTCGGCTGGGTTTCACTGCTGAGAGTTCCTCCAGACATCAGATAGAGGGAATGCACTTCACCTGGGAAACTGCCCCAGTTTTTAGGTGACCACATTGTGTTTTCAATATTTATTTGCATCTTGAGCATGTCCGGTTTGAGGCTTCCAAACTGATAACTGGGAGAGCTGTCCCTGGAATTGCAGGTGGCCTGGATGGGCTGTGCTGGTTCCTGTGGCTTAGAGGAGTTAAATGAGTTCTGAGCCAGGAGATGCTAGGGCCCAATCCTGCTTCTGGTGCAGCTCATGACACCAGCTCCAGATCTCCACGCTTTGCCTTTTCTCCATGGGCTAGTGAAGAATTTCTCTCCAATAAATTTTAAGTATTACTTTTTATAATGCACCAAGATGCTGCAAATGAGGAGGGCAGGTAGAGATAAGGAATTCTGTATCCATTACAGACTTTGGATGATAGACAGTGGGTGAAGTTGTGGCCAAGAAATCATTATCCAGGCCATTCCCTGAACACAGGCTGTGGGAGGGAGCAGCACCTGGAGGGATGTGGGCTTGCAGTTCAGGGTAGAGCTGTGCAAAGCCCAGCAGCAGAGGTGTGCTGTGTTTCCTTCTGGGGTGTTAGAGTGCTTAGCTATTTAATATCAGTCACTTATTTCTGTATAAATAATGGTGAATAGATAAGGGTTTTTTTCAAACATTAATTTGAGCTGAAATTTTATCTTTGTGTTTTGCCGTAACTACAAGGAACTGCACGGAAGTAGCCAGGTCGTTTGGTTCTGTTTGCTCTTGTCCTCTGAGAAGTTTGCCAAGCTTTAAAGATTAGAGCTGAGCAGCAGAGGCTTTTTCACTGGACTCTGTCTGTGCCATCCCAAAGGGTGAGAGTAAGGACAAACTGTCAGGACAAACTGTCCCGGCTCCTTGGAGATGGGGTTAGGTTAGAAATGACAGCACGTTTTTACCCAGGATTGCACATTTCCTTTAACAGCAGGGAGAAAAAAGTAATCTTGATCAGATCTTTATGAATAAAGAACATTCTGTACCTTGAAATTGGAAAAATCTTCAGAGCAGAGATACTTCAGAGGAGGGTACTTAAGAGCACTTAGCCAGTAAGTGACACGGGTGATAAAGTTTCCTTGCAGAAATACATTTTTCTATGAAGAAAGCATCTGAGTTTTTCATAAATTGGCTTAGATCAAAATGCATTTCTTCATGACAGGTAAATGGGAAAGGTGGTTTTAACACAACTGCAGTTTGTACAGGTTCTGTCAGCTGTTACTGAGAGTGGGAGAGTTTAGACATTTAAGATAATAAATGTTCTACCTTATTTGTCAGTCTCAATTCTTGCAGTCCGCATTTGTCCAGTTAAAGTAGGGAAGAAAATCTCTGTGAGCCTTTGAACTTGTCTTCAGTTCTTGGACTGAAGGCAAAGGCCCGGTTTCAAAACAATTACAAATTTTTAGTCTCAGATTGGGGTTTAATAGCAGAGCCTCTTGCCATGTCCAGGGTAGAGAAGGGCAGGACGTGCCTGCACTGGATTGCCACTGGAACCCTGGGGAAGGCCCGCAGCAGGGAATATGACCTGCTTGTTTTGAAACTCTTCATTGGCATCTAATGACCAAGTCAGAGCCTAGGTGAAGAGACTCTTAATTTGCTTGCTTAAACTAGTTCCTATTGAAAAATGCAGGTTTTCTTAAGCTTTTGTATTTCAAGTTTATTACACCTTGTATCAAACCAAATCCAACTGCTCATTGTGACTAATACTATCCCTGTCCCGAATTCCGTGGGTCAGTGAGCCAGTTAAAGCTTATTTGTGCTCGCTGGATGGTGACAAATGCTCTGCTGAAGCTGGAGCAGAGGGGGCACAGGGGGATGTGGCACTCGTGCCTGAGCTCCCTGCTTTTGTAATGATGTAATAGCACTGCTCAGAGAAAAACTCATGTGTTATCTAGGCTGAAATTCAAGTCCAGTGCAATGCAAGTCTTGTAACTGGCGAAGGGAATATCCTTTGTGCATTTAGTTCATGGGCAAAGTTATGTTCATATACTTCAGAATAATATAAACTTACTGTAAATCATAAGAAATGGGAGCTCTTTGCAGCATACATTCCATCTTGACCTTTGCCTTTGAAAATATGGCAGGTGATAGAGTTAATCTGTGGAGAAACAGGAATTCTGTGGAAGGGAGCTGGGGGCCAAATCCCTGAAATCCCTTGGGCTGATGCTCGGCTGGGGGGTCTGGGTGGTGAGACAAGGACAAAGTGACACCCTACTGATGGTGCATCAACACCCCTAAGCAAGAAACTTGGCTGAACTTTGTTTAGATTGGATTCTCATTTGTTAATATTTTGACTCGGAGCAGATTTTCCCCTCTTTCTGCTCTGCATGTCAGCCCCAGCAATCCCTGTGTAATTCTGTTTGACAAGTTTGCATGGAGCTTGCTCGGAATCCCGAGCTGTCAGCAGAGTGATGGTTACATCTGCAAGCCTGTGCTCTGCACTCCCTGCCTGCTCCAGTGTGCACTCAGCAAGAGATTTCAGCTTCATTAGAGTACAGTGAAGGCTCTGTGTGCTGACATTGTTCAGGTTTCTGATTGACTGAGTACTGCTTTTTGAAAACAATCAGAACCTGTACTATTGCCCCAAGCGAAAGGTGACACAAAAGCAGCACGGCTAAGAAGTATCAAGGCACAAGGGTGTCTCTGATTAATGCTTTCTTTTTTCCATAACAAAAATTCAAGATGAAGTTTAATGACCCTGAAAAGGAAGCAAAATGGAGGAAAATTATTTTGAATAAGGAAAAATTAGGTTACAACATTTGGTAGGGTTGATTGCCGTGAGGCTAGTTCTTAGTGACATTCTTAAAAGCAGGGAGTATGTCTCACCATTCACATAAATGAAATAAAGATGTTCAAAATTATTAAAAACTCTCCAAGCCCTATTTATTTGCATATAGAAACCCCTATTTTGGGGGAAACATGAGGAAATGTCTCTAAATAATTTGTTTCTGTAAAGGTGTTGCTCTTCCTTCTGTAACAGCCTCTGAAGTCAAGCCCTGGCTTGGATACACAGTCAATCTGCTCTTGAATTAAACAGAGTAAAAATTAGGCAAAGAAAGGCTCTGTTATGGAGAGACCTCTAAAAATCTATTCCTCATGACTCTGAGGTTGATGGCCAGCAGCTGCTGGAGGGGTCAGTGGTGTGCTGATCCCACCTGAGCTGTGCTGTGCTGGGTAGTTCGCAGTTACACGGCTGTTAGTGTTTGCCTTTATCCTGCCCCGCACCCGTGTTGTCTCCAGACATGTCTTTGAGCTGCATGTTTGTGTCTGCAGAAGTTCTCTGTGCTTTGTGTTTGTCTGCTGTTGTGTCAGCCTTCAAGCAGCATGGTCTTGTGGGTTTTCTTTGCTATTCATGCATCCCAAGGAGTTTGCAGTGAAATTGTTGATTATTTCCTGTCTCTAAATGCCTGTTGTCAGGTACCAGCTGTCTTTGTCACTGTCTATAGAGTTGCCTGGAAAAGTTTTTCAGATCTTTCCTTTCTTCCAGTTTCGTGATAAATTTATCCTGACAGTCCTCTCTGTGCATTAATCTTCTTTGAATAGCTTGTTCACATGAGCTTCCGTAATTGATAGCCTCGCCTGGAACTAAAATTATTTAACCTGTCAAGCTCCTTTCTTTCACCACAACCCTCAGATTTTATTCTTCTTTTGTTATGGCTCTCGATTTTGTTTTAGAAAGAGTAATTGTGGGCCTGTAGGGTTCTTATTTTTAGGCAGTCTATTGATGAAGACCTGAAGTTCCTTAAATGATGAGGCAATCTGTGTGTCTTATCTTTAGGGCTTCTCTTGAAATCCCACAGGGGTTTCATTGGCCTTGCTATTAGAATGATCTTCAACAGTAGCAAATAAATGACTCCATGGTTTGCATGCCCTCAATTCATTTTTTCTGGCACTAGAATGTTGTTTTAGCTGTTTCTTGATGTCTGTGGAGATCAGATTCATTGTGGCTGCTGCAGCTTTTCCTGCTGCTGCTGCTGGAGCATTTGTGTTGTTTGGCCCTTGAACTGCCAGTCCTGTGTCCAATTTTCCTGGTTGTCCCGGTTTGAGAAGTCACCCCAAGACAGTGGTACTGTTTCACCTCCTCCATCAGCAGATCTCTTTTTTCTGCATTTCTGTGCTATTCCTGACAGCACATCCTGAGCCCGACCATGTGCCATGGACTGACGTCCCCACCTCACCCTCACTGCTTTTATTGTGGTTGTGGTTGTCAGCAGTGACCTCTGTATTTTTGAGGATCTTCCTTCAATCATTTTTGTTGCTCTCATTTCATTCCTGGAATAATTCATTGATCTCTTTTTCATATCACCTGACTAGAATTTGGATTTGCTTGTTTTGCCAGGTAGAACATCATATTATGCTGTTGTGTTTTCCTTGTCCAAACACTCAGAAATTTTTGGATGTGTAGTAGATGTAAGGGAGAAATTGTTCCTGGCTGTGAGGGTGCTGAGGCCCAGGGTGCCCAGAGAAGCTGTGGCTGCCCCTGGATCCCCAGAAGTGTCCAAGGCCAGGTTGGACAATATTTTGTGCAGTATTTTGCTATTTCACACTATGGTTTTTGTGTACCTTCCCCATGTCATTGGATAATTGAGCTTGGAAGGGGCCTTGGGAGATCTGGAGTTCGGTTGCTTGTTCAGAACAGCTCTGAGGTGCCACCAGATCACTCTGGGTGTTCCTGTGTGTGTGTGTTACTGCTGTGTCCAGTGATATCCTCTCCCTTCATTCCAGCCGAGGGACACTGCTTTTAATCAGCACATGCCCTGCTGTCCGTGCTGTCACAGCTGTGTTTAACCAAGTCAGGATTCTGGTTATGCGCTGACATTTCTCATTTGCGTTCTGTATTCCACGTACTTCCCACTTCAGCAAGGACATTTGGAAGGTTTTCCTCTCTCCATGTTACAATCCTTGTAAAAATCCTCTTCCCTTCCTGGAGGTGCTGTATCTCCTGCCTGGATTTTTGGGTGCGTTCTCCCCTGCCTGGTTTGCCTAAAGCAAGGGGAGAGAATGATGTGCTGCTTGGTGCTTGTAGCAAGGACTGGAAGCATCTGGCCTTACCCTAATTCAGGTGGTGCTGGACTTGTGTTCTCCAGGAGTGTTTGTAATTACAAAGTCTGCTCCATTTGCCAATGAGATCCATGAAATATGTCTCATTAACAGGAGTGTATTTTAAGCCGTTTCACACCTCTGCCACTCCAACAAATGATGCTGAATAATGTTGGAGAGAGGGAGCTGTGATAATTTAATGAAGTGTCCACAGATGGCTGGACTTACTAATTTTTCAGCAGGGTTGGGGTGAGGAGCTGATGCACTAACAAAACAGGCGGCATCTTTGTGATCCTCTGCGTTGCTGAAGGGGAGCAGATGTTGGAGCTGTCCTGACAATAAGGGATTATGTTCCCATTCTCCAGTACCTCCTCATGGTGCTGAAATCTCCACACTTCCCAAGAGGCTGTTTGGGGAAAGGAGTCGTAGTTATGGATTTGTCATGAGTTCAAATTCGATCAGGCAGACAGGAATGGGGGAAAATTCAAGTGCTGAAAATTGTGAGCAGTTTGTGGGATCGTTTACAGACCAGCTGGATGAATTTCAGATTGAGAGTGGAAGCTGTAGGGTGGAATGTTTGGAGCTGGTGCTGCTGAAGTTAGTTTAGAGTTGGGTAAGTTAGGAGAAACTTGAGTAGAAGTTAACTCTGGGCAGCAAAGGCTTTTCACAGATGGTATCCAGGAGGGAACAGGATGGAAAACCTGCCAGCTGCTCCCGTGCTTTACTTTTTCCATATTGCAATAGAAATGGGGGAAAAAACGGAAAACATTTGCTGAGCACATCAAGATGTCACAATTAAGCCTGAAAGCAGCTTTGGGAAAATGTTAATTGCACAAACATGTGATGTGTGTGTGTTTAGAGCAGTTTAATGCTTGTACAAAGTATTATCCTAAATTCCAGTCAGAGCAGTGGCACAGAGGGGAGACAAGTGAGGAAAACCCTCACAAAGGTTTGTGACCCCTCGTAAAGGTACAGCCCTGCCACAGCAGGAGAAGGGGATTCCTCCACAGCTTTCTCTTCCCTAGAGACAAGGAGATGGTTCTGTCTGCTCACTTTCCTTTTGGAGTGTTGATTTGGTGAGATGGGGCCCAGAAGGTTGGTAGGACTCTGTGGGGATTAAACGTGTGTATGGCAGTGGCACCCACGTTCAGTGGAGCAGCGTTTGCAGCGGGGCTGGCAGGCTGCCCAGCAGAGGCAGGTGGGACTCTGGAGCTGCTACACTCAGATGAGCGAGTTCTTTAGTAATGGTTGATAAGGAAGGGTTTTTTTTCTTTCAGTCTCCTTGGAAGTGATTGGCACTGGCTGCAGTCACAGGGAGGCTGCTGAACTAGATTGGCATCTGGCTCAGGGCAGTGAATTCCCTGATTCTGCAGACTCCAGGAGATGAAATACTGGCTCCATTGAGGGCAGGAGACTACAGCCAGAATTTTAACTGTCTGTGTTTTCCAGGAGCATGGGAATTATTGCTCTTCTAGGCACATCTTTTTCAGAAATGGAGACAATGGGCCACAAATCTCAGTAACGCTGAGACTGGGAATGCTGATTGAATGTACCACATTTGCATTAATAGATTGTTCATTCACATTCCTACCATTGCTCTGGGCTTGGATGATGGGAAGGGAGAGACAAAAGGGAAGGAGAAAAGAGGGACAGAGTTGACTTCCCTCCCTCTCTGCAATTTGCATTGTCCTAGCAGAAATGAGGAGTTTGGGATGCATCTAATCCTTGTAATATGCATGTGAGTGCACTGTTGCTTGTGTGTTTAGAGAAAATTCCAAATGGAAAATCATTCTTCCTAAATTGAATTTATTAACCTGCATTCTTGCTACGTCGGTAGTATTTTCCTTTGGTGTCCTAAAATCCATACCTAATGCATGTGCACAGAATGATTAATGTGTATACAAACATGGAAAGAATTGTCTTTCATGTCAGAAGCCCAAAGTGTCATTTATCATGACGTTCATTTACCAGAAGGTGGGCTGATGTCTTCAGCTGATTGCCCTGCCACACATGGGTGAGGAGTGGGGGCTGCTTCCTCATTAGGAGTGTATCTTCCATCCCTGGAAGTGCCCAAGGCCAGGTTCAGTGGGATTTGGAGCTCCCTGGGACAGTGGGAGGTGTCCCTGCCCATGGCAGGGGTGGCGCTGGATGGGCTTTAAGGTCCCTTCCACCCCAAACCATCCTGGGATTCTACTCATCATTAGAACTTCTTGCTCAGCCTTCTCGATTGAAGTGTTTGGGAAATACAAACCACTGAGAAAAAAGTATCAACTTCTAAAAAAGTTAACTTCAAAAATGGTTTTAAAAGTGTTTGTAGTTTAACTAGACTGAGCAGGCTTATATGGTAATGCCTTTAAAAATGATTATAGAAAGTTCAGGAAATGCTGGCTGAGAAGTTGATAATTGATATTTCCAAGACAGAAAGAGCAGCTCTGTAATGGAAATGTTTTGGGCTGGGAGATGAAGGGGTATTTTCTAGTGGCTCACTGCTGCAGGAGGTGTGCCAGCACTCTGATATCTGCTCCTGGATTTATAAACAGGTCTCTGAATTAATGATAATTAAGGCCTGGATTTGGAGTGCTTTTTATAATGCATCATGACTGGATTGTGGTTGTTTATTGGCTAAAGCAAGGGGTCCTCGTCCATAATGGAGGCTTTTAAGCAGTGCAAATTGCCAATAATTGTAGAATAAGAGAATATTATTCTTTAGGACAAAATTATAGGCTAGGTTAAAATGTATATTTTAAAAACACATGGGACTATGATGAAATACAGGTTTTAGTGGCATTTGAGATGACTTGGAAAATGAACTGTAATTTCATTTCTAGTGAGTAATGAAACCATCTTGAATAAAGCTTATTTAACCTCAGTAGAGTACCTGCACACAACAGAAGGGACCAGGTCTGTCTTGTCCAGGAAATGAACAGTACTTGTAAGGGATTGAAATTAAACCATATTTGAGCTGTATGTGAGAAATCGCAGGACGTCAGTCCTCTAGGAACGTTCTTACTTGTGCCTGAAGTTGCCAGTGTGGGGCTGTAGCAGTGGTAGTTGCTGGGAGCAAAGAGATGGCAACAGGTGAGGTGCAAACAGAAGTCACGGGGTCACCTGGCTGAAGGAGGAGACCCAGGATTCCCTCCCAGGCTGCAGAGAGAACTGGCTCAATATGCAGGGCTCTTAATAAATGGGAATATTAAGAGAGATAAGAATCAGAGGTAATTATGAACATTTAATGGGTTCTGTCAAGAAGGAGATTTTCAGAAAGGACAGATGCCTCAGAGACTGGAGTTCAGAGGCTCAGGGTTAACAGCCTCATCAGCTGTAGGAACAACCTATTTACCCACAGAATTAGTGAGTGTGGCAAACGAGGAGACCTTCTTGCCCTTGCTGTGGCCTCCGTGGTCTCACAGGAAGAATTAAATGATGCTCCAGACTGACTAATGATGGAACTTCTGAGCCAAGTGTGCGAAGTCAGGCAGGTGCAGAGATACCTTGGGATTGTGCTGGGACAAGAGGGATGCGTGATTCAGGAGAGGAGAAGGTTACTTGGGTTCTAGGATTGATTGTGCAGAGCCACTAAGATGGTTCTTCTTTTGAGGTCTTTTTGATAGACAGAGAAGCAGTTTTGTAATATTTCCATGGATGTTTGTGATCTTAAGTTACTCTAGTTACTTGGGTTTGTCGTTCTGCCAGGGGTGCTTGGTTGGGAGAGCAGGAGGCGTTGGGGATCAGTTGGAGCAAAGGAGGTTCTGGCTGGGTTTAAGGAGGAAGTTCTGCTCCATGAGGTAGAACAGATTGCCCAAGAGTTGTGCAGTCTCCATCCTTGAGGATTTTTGAGGTTTGACTGGACAAATCCCTAAGTAACCAGCTCCAACCTCGCAGCTGACTCTGCTCTGTTTGGGTCCCTTCCTTCCCAAATTCTCCTGCCATTCTGCATCTTGAAAGGTGGATAGGATGTTAGGGAAGTGAGGGAGAGAAACTAAAGGTCGTAGCTTCATTAAGCAGAAGGAAAGTTGAAAGAAAGAAATTGGATTTTTTGTTCCTGTGAATACCTTGGAGGGACTGGTAGATAAATATCAAAGATGCAAAATAATACCAAAACAAGGTCAAGATCAAAGGACTACAAGTTAGTTGGAAGTACACTGGGAGGGGAAACTAGAAACAGAAAGTTTCTCAGAGGAATGAAGTTATGGAAGGAGTCCCCAGGTAGGATTCTGAGAGAGGAGAAAATATGTAACAGTTGGAGATGAACTGTACCAGGTTATGAAAGGAACTTGACAGGACAGAAGTGATTTATCTGTTAGGAATCTCCTCTGTTAGGGTTCAGTCTGGCTGTCCTGAAGGATTGGTCCTTCTACTGGTACATTCCCAGGGCATCTGTGATAGGTATTAAGTGAGACTTGTAAAAACAGTGGGTTGAACTGTGGCAGATTTGATCATTTCCCTGTGCAAAATACTTGGGATGGGGTGGTTGTGGCTGGCTGCCCATTTAGCTGTGCCCTCACTCTGCTCCTCAGCAGGATGGAGAGGAAATATGAATAAAGTTACTGAGTCAAGATGGGATCACTGCCAGTTACTCTAATGGCAGAACAACCTTGACTTGGGGAAAATAAATTTAATTTCTTGACAACTAAAGTAATTTGAGTGGTAAGAAAACAAAACCAAACTAAATCACCTCTCCCTGCCCCCTCCCCATTTTCCAGGCTCAACTCCCTGCCTTCATTCCCTATTCTTCAGCCTCATGCTCTACCCTGGTCTCCCCAGGGCAACACCCAAAGCTGCCCTTCCTCCTCTCCCTCCTCCTCCTCCTCTGACTTGCCCACTCAGGGCTGTGCCTCACACTTTCCTCGCTGCTGTCCCACGATTTTCCCTGTCTTGGATGTGCTTCATGGATGTGCTCCCAGCTTCACTGGCTGCCTCAGCTGTGGCTCCATGAACCAGCTCCAGCTGTGTCCCAGCCTCTCCCCATGGCTCCCCCAGGGGTGTGGCCTGCCCAGCCCAACTGTGAAGCTGTTAAGTGGGCTCTGGGTGTTTCTGGAGAACATTTTTATGGAAAAGGTGACACAGGGGTTGTGCAGTGCTGTTGGCTCAGCTCTGTGGTGTGCCCTGGAGAAACTTGCGTCTCGGCCACACTGAGAACGTTCATATGCAAATATTTATCTCAATAATATTTATCTCAATATTTACCTTGTGGCACTGTAGAGGCTTTTGTAGCTGGAGGTGGTAAATGAAGGTGGTGTGTAGGCTGCATTGTAGAAGCTGTGTCTGCCCCATCCCTGGAAGTGTCCCAGGCCAGGCTGGATGGGGCTTGGAGCAGCCTGGGACAGTGGAAGGTGTCCTGCCTGTACAGGGGGTGGCACTGGATGAGCTTTAAGGGCCCTTCCAACCCATACCAGTCTGGGATTCTGTGATTATTGGGATTATTTGCCTTTACACCATCCATGTTAAGCTTTGTCCTGTCAGCTATTAAGGTTTTTAAAGAGTCGGAGAGCAGCTTAATTTATTAAAAACTACATTCACAAATCTTGACTTGGACTTCCAAGCTTTGGCCTCATCATCAAACGATGTTTCGAAGCACCTGAACTTTGTTGTTCTTTCTGTTTCCTCGCAGGTCTGCCCAGGTTCACGAGCCAGCCGGAGCCCAGCTCGGTGCCCAGAGGCGGCAGCGCCGTGCTGGGCTGCGAGGTGACGGCGGAGCTGGCGCCGCTGCTGCGCTGGGAGCGCGACCGCCAGGCGCTGGCCCCGGAGCGGCGCGTGCTGCAGCTGCCCAGCGGGGCCCTGCTCATCACCAACGCCTCGGATGCGGACGCGGGGCTCTACCGCTGCGCCCTGGACGCCGGGGGCACCCCCAAGTACAGCGACGAGGCTGAGCTCAAAGTGCTGCCAGGTACCCGCTGCTGCTGCTCTCTGTGCCCAGCTGGTTCTGGGGCTCCGGGCTCTGAGCTCTTCCGCGGTGGAGACGGGCTGGAGACACTCACGGGCTGCCTTGCCATATTTAATGGTTCCGTTTTTAAAGCATTTTGGGGAAAAATTTTTAAAAGCCACCAGTAATACACTTCTATTGTGATGTGAACTGACTGTTTCTTTGAGTGTGAATGTATGGGGGATGTGTGCATTTTTTCAGGTTGAATCTCATGTTTCAAGCCCTGTGGAAGTTTCCCCCAAAAAATTGGTGCTTACCCCCCTGCTCTTGGGATGCTTAAGCTGAGGTGCTTTTAATTGTCCCAGTATTCAGGAAATTCTGATTGTCTAAGCAATGGGACCTTTTGGGAAGTCTCCAGCCCCCAGAGGAGGTGACGTTTTATTTTGGAAGGTTCAGCTTTGCCCGTTATGCTGAAATGTTGAGATATTTTTGTTAGAACAGAAGTCCACTGCTGATGTAAACTTGGCACATTCAGTGTGTTCTGTTCCCAGTGACACTTGTGTCACCAGCTGTCCTAACACAAAGGTTTTAAAAGTGACCAAAATAGGACAGGAGTGTGAGTTGTGCTTTCCCAAACTAGGGAAATACAATCTGTGTTTCATACGAGGTTCCTTAATTGTTCTCAGAGCTGTCTCTTCTGGATTAGTGTCCATGTTAGAGTTCTCACTCAGCTGCTACTCTTGGAAAGCTGCTGGAGGGAGTTGCTGAGTTTCCATCTCAGGAAGCTCTCAGGATTAGACTGAACAATGTCATGGTTGGCCGGAGCTGGTGTGGGCAGCTGGTGGACTTCAGGCAAGTGGGGGCACCTTCAGGGGTCCCTTTCAAGGAATAGTGCTGTTTTGTGTGACTATGTCCCTTCTCTACTTAAAATACTAAATTATTCTGTAAAATACCCCAATTTTTACAGTTATAGCTCTCTTTTGAAATTGGCGTGTTGGAAATGAATCACGCTTAAAGTAGGACTTTGTTCCATTCAGTTATTTAGCCTTTCCAGAGCCTTGTCTCTTCTCCAGCTAAGGATATAGGGTTTGAAGAAAAGTGCTTTTGGAAAAGGTGCTTCATTGAATTTCTGTAGTTTGCCTTCATCTTTCTGCAGCCCTTCAAATGCTGAGGATTTTGCTGGTTTTTTTGGAAACTGAAGATTTCTTGATAAACTTCTATATTACACTGATCTTTTGAATTCTTTTGGCTCCACCTGTAGTTTCCTTGCTTTTGTAATGCTTTGCAGAAGGTGATGAAATAGAGCTGTGTTAGGGGATTCAAATGATGCTGTTTCTTTGCTCGGTCATGAATCCAGAAGTATCGATAGTCAAGTTTGGTAAAATCCATCCCAGCAGGCTTTTTTAAAAAAGTGGGATTAAGCTGTTGAAGGGAAAGCTCCCTTAGTCTTGAGTGGCCCCATAATTGATTGTTTGGCCTGAGATGTATTTGAAAGAAGGATTTGAATTAATCTGTTCTTTATTCAGTTTATTCCCCTTTTAAATGGTTATCTGATGTGTGGCTGACAGTGAACCCACCGCTGCTTCCCAGGCTTTGAAACACACCCAGCACACTCCTGCATCCCAGGGATTTGCATTCACAGACAATGTTCTGCTGCTTAAACATTCTGCTTTGTCTGATACCGGGCTGCCACTGAGCAGGAGGGTGCATTTCTGAGCTCTGCCGCTTCACAGCAGGTGTCTTCAAACATAGGAGTGCAAGGGAAAAATGTCACTTAAATTTTGGATCCAGTTTCCATTTACCTGTGAGCTGAACTCCCTTCTGGGAGCTTGGAGCGGTCAGAGTCGTGTCTCCAGGGAATCACTGGGGCTCCTCTCCGTGTAAGGATGGCTGCCTGGAGGTGCTGTGTCCCTGCTTTGCAGCCTGGCTGGCTCCACGTGCTGCTCCAGGTCCCTGTCACGGTGTTATCCTCCCGTGCACAGCAGGGCAGGCAGGGCAGTTCCTGCAAGGAATGCAGGCAGAGCTGCAGGAATGGGGCTGGCTGATCCAGGACTGCTCCAAGCTTGGCTGCCTCTGTCTGTGCCTACTCCCACAAGGGATTTCCACCTGTTCTGCTTCCCTCAAGTGTCCTGGCACCTCCTCGTGTTGTGCCTTGGGGCTCTTCCGTGCCCTAAGCTCAGTGCTGTTTATTTACTGGGGATTGTTTTTAGTGGTTTGAGCTGAAGAGCACCAAAACAACAACTTCCAGAAATCCCTGCAAGTATCACCTCAGGCCCGAGTGAGAGAGCAGCCAAATATGTGTGTGATCACAGAGACACAGAATGTGCTTCTTTCAGGGAGCAGGAGTAGAGTAGGTACAGAATACTCTGTCCCCGTTTTAGGTGGCCAGAAATAGTTTGAGGGCTTGTCCAGTTGTGGAGCTTTGCTGCTGTAACACCTCCAAACACCCCTCAGAGTGCTGGGAATGCAGGAATTAGTGCAGGGTGAGCAGGGGTAACTCAGCCCCAACTGCAGCTACTCTGTGGACCTCATTTCCTCTGGGTACGGTGCAGGGCACACTCAGAGGGTACACACAGTAGTAGGGACTGAGTAAACATGCACTTAGCTTGTGCTTCTTCCTAATGGGGGTAGAAAAAGGAACAAAGCCCTCTCCAGCCTAATTCAATGCAAGACTACTTCAAGAGGATTCCCTGTTTTCATAAGGGTGGAAAGCCGTGGTGAGGCGTTTTTGTTCTGTGTTACTTCAGCGTGCACATTCCTTGGTTGCTGTATTTTACTTGGGATGAGTCTCTGTTGCAATAACTTAATTTTCCAACGTGTAAAAGCACTTCCTCAGGCAGCTCCCTGATGAAGCCCAAGACTGGCTGGACAAACTCAAACCTGACCCTTTCTTTCCTAAACCTCTACTACCTGGTGGAAGTTCCAGTTTCAGGGCTGTAGTTTTGAGCTGGAATAGTTTCCCAGGGAGCTGGAAAAGTGAGAATCCTAGAAGTGGGGAATCAGTTTGCATGTCTGGAGGAAATGGTAACGAGGCTGGGAGAGGCTGTGGGTGAGGTGGGGATGGAATCCTGCAGAGGGACAGGAAAGGAATTCGAGGCTTCATTTGTGATTTTCTTTGGCCGGTTGGGTTTTGGTTCAGGGGGTTGGTGGTGGTTTTTACCTGACCATCCTCTCACGCTGCATCTGTGGTGTGCTGTGTGCAGATGCGGAGGAGCCGCCGCGCCTGGCGCTGCTGAAGCCGCCCTCGTCCCTGACGCGGCTGCCGGGGCAGAGCGCGCTGTTCCCCTGCGTCGCCGCGGGATCCCCTCCTCCCCTCGTCAGGTGGGCAAGGAACGAGGAGGAGCTGCCCACAGATGGGTGAGTAATGGCCGGCAGCCCTGTCCTCGTCCGGTGGCAGGAATCCCGCTGGAGTCAGGATTTGGGATTAGTGCACACCTTCCTTTGGGCTTGAAACCCAGAGGCTGATCCCAAATGCTGGAGGGCTCCAAGGCTCAGTGTTGGGACAAAGGAGCTCCTTCAGGAGACTTTGGAACACACTCGGGGGATTTTTTTTGCAGCCATTTGAAACCAAGAAATCTTGTGTGAAGCAGGGAGGTTATTAAGAATAGGTTACTTTTAGATTGGCACTGGAGTAAAAGCAGCAATGAAATGAGTAAGGACACTGCAGGAAAAGGAGGATGACCTGGGGTATTTTGAGTGTGAAGCCCTGCACTCATTCTTTCTGCAGTGGAAATGTCCACTCTGTGTCAGAATGTCCCACAGGAATCGAAGAATAAGTGTTTAAAAAGAAATGACACATTTTCTCATTAAAATAGAACATTAAAATGGTGGGCACAATGGCAAAAAGTCAGTGGGCTTTCAGAAATGCATTGAGTGAAAACCTATACATTGTCATTGCTGTAATCAGTCAGAATAATGTGGTAGAAAATCTATATAAAAAAAGCAGAACAAATCTTATCAAGCCCATTTTTGTCCATGTAATGAACGTACTTCCTAGAGGCAGGATTACAAACAGATATTTGAATGTTTTCCATGTCCCTCAAAGTCAGCAGTGAGATTAATGGGGAGCCAAGTTAATCATGGAACAAGGAGAGGTAAATTGTGGCGTGGCTGATGCAGAAAGCAGCCAGAGCAATGCACAAGTCTCTGCAGCACCAGGGATATAATATATCTTTTTTTTGGCAACTCTTAAATTAAAAGAATCCAGGGGCTGGTAATCTGAACTGTCTTTGTTAGGAGACTGCTGTGGAAAATGACAAACAGCCCTGTGCCCCTGAGAGATGGTGCTGGTGTCAGTCTGAAGGCACATGATTTAAATTCAGGGTTTTTTATAAATGTAAGAAATCACTCCCTTATGAAGGCTGGTACAGACTCATTAGAGCAGCACAGTCAAATGGGATGAAATGGCAGAATAAATGTGCCTGGTAAGATCTGAATTTGTTTTTCTTGTCTGTAAAGTGATGTCACATCACGTCTTTAGGAAGTTTTGCCGCCCCATCCTTCTCTAGGTTGTGGCACATTCAGGGCACAGGAGGTTAAAGCTCTCCTTTTATTTTCTTGGGTTTTGAGACAGAAAGCCCAGATTTTCCCACCCCTGAATACAGTGCTGTTAATTCCCTTAGGAATTCGCTTCTCTCGTTCCATGAGGTTGCCATGATAACTTCTTAGGGCTTCACAGGTATTTTCTTTTTCTCAAAATTCAGAGTGAGAAATGGTTCTGGAGGGCTGGGGGATAATATTAGTAAATATACTTGATCTGCAAATGCCCACAATTTGAACCAGGTCTAAGCTGATTTTTCAGAATATTTAGCATTAGTTTTTAATGTTATGGCCCTTTTTTACAAGAACAGGTTCCAGTTGACTTTTTTCTTCTTGCAGCACTTAGCTCTTCTTTTCTTGCAGTGAAACGTGTGCTCATTGTAGACTTGAGTTTTAAGGTGGGTCGAGGTGGAAATTTGATCTTTTTCCCCTCTGTGGGGGTAAACTTCTTTCATTGTTCCTTCAAGTGATCAAACTGTGCCAAAGCTCCCAAGTCTGCTGCTCGTGACTGTGGCTGAACAGGGCAGAGATTCAAAGAGCAGAGAACAGAAACCTCTTAAACTCCATTTACCCTCCAGCTATTGTGTTATTGGTGTGAATAGAATAACTGGAATACCTCCAGAAATTAAGATTCTTTGTTGGAGAAAAGCCTGCAGTTACTGTTGCTAAATAGCTACCTTAGCTTGTTATGCATGGTCTGTTAATGTAATTACAAATTAAATCACATTTAATTTGTATTAAAATTCTCTCTTGATATAAAAGTACGACTTTCTTAGTGTGGCTTTTCTTTATCCCAAGAAAAAACTGATTCTTTTCATCTGGGCAGGTTTTAATGTCCCTTCTGCCTGGGAAGAGCTCTGAAATCCTGGGTTTGTTTATGCACACCCCACCCCAGACATTACCATGCATATATGGAGGTATAGCCACATATACTGGGACATTTCTCTCTGTGTGTCTGGGCTTAGGAAACAAAACTCAGACAGCAGGGGCAGGTTTATCCCTAATTTTGACCCCGTTGTTAAAGGGTTTTACACAAAGCCTTATTTTTACTTTTGTTGTAACTGTGGTAATTAATTAATACAGAATTGAATGTTTGCCTTTCAAGTTGTATTCTTAAGGAGAATATGGATAGGAGCCTGTATTTATAGGAAAATAGATTCATTTTAAGGCTGGGGAGTGGTGGGGTTTTGGAATTAAATGTTTGTTATAAGATGTGGAGAAAAGGGAAGGCGATTAAATTTGATAGATTATTTGTTGAGGACTGCAGTAAGATTTATGTTAATGGATATATGAGTAAACTTGAGTGATGGCAGCCTTGGCAGTTGTTCAGACAGCCTGTAATGCAATATATTGTGAAATTAGTTGCTGTGATAAAATATTTTCCAAATTAATTAGAGTGCGAGAGAAGGAAGCTTCGGGTGTTGGGTGAAAAACGGAAGTTAACTCAGTGCTCCAAGTTTCCATTGGAACAAGGCTGTGAGAACTCCAAGGAATCCTTCAGAACTCATTAATTTAATCTTAACTCATTAAGATTTTTAAAGAAATCTGATGGACAGACTGCTGACTGCTTGGTTCTCCATAAAGAATGCCACTACAGACTAAGAAGCTTTCCCTTGAATTGGTTCACTGGTCCAGCTTGTAATCTTTGTGTTTTATAATTTTCCCATAACTCCACTGTCTCTACAGAAAGGAAAAGACTAAACCCTGCTCTAGGTTGAGATGTAGCTCCAAATTAGAGCTCCAGAATCCAAAGGAAGGCTCCAGCCTCGTGTATGATCCATGGTGGAGGGTGGGCACCTCGCTGGTCTTCAGCGTTGGCGTGTGGACAGGCATCATCCTGGGCTCAGCACCGGGAATATCCTCCTGCTCTTCCAGCTGGATCTCCGAGTCATTGGTGTCTCTGCCAGGAATGTGAAGAATGCTGAGGGAAATGGAAGGAAGCAGGGAAGGCACTGAAGTATGAGCTTATTGGAATAAATCCTAGGCCCTTGATAGAAAACTTCCTAGAGTAAAATCTCCTGTAGTGTCAGCACTGCTTGGTACAGAAGGTTAGAATGGAGATGTTGCATTCAGGCCGAGTGGTGCTTCAGGTTTGAGCCAACTTGGAGCCTTCCTTACCTAGTGAATATTTGTTATTTCAGTCTCTGGTCTGGCTGAGGATCCTGCTGTGTGAGGGTCTGTTCTTCAGCAAGTGCAGGAGTCACTTTGTGCTTTTGACAATTCCTAACTTGGAAAGGGAAGTTCCAGGTGGCTGCCAAGGTGGATTTTCAGAGCTTGGGACACAGGCACAGAGTTGGAAACATTTGAAGATGATCTGCTCTGAAAACTTTGCAGTGTGTGGATCAGTATGTGCTCCAACAGCATATATTGTGTATCTTCATTTATACTGGGACCTTTCTGTGGGAGAAAGAACAAATGCAGGTGCCACAGGTTCTTAAGAAACTGCCGTAGATGAGGTGATTAATCTGAAATTAAACCTTTGAAAGGACTTGAGCAGTAACATTTTAATAAGTCTGTAAAGTCCAGCAAACCCTGCAGCAGGTTTGGGCCATTCAGTTTATCAGAATTTCATGTAATTTCAAAGCTCCTGCAGAAGCACGGTTGTACAGGTAATACTTTCCTACAGTGAGGGGATGACAGCTGAGGGCACTGGTGCTGTGTTCATTTCTGCTCTGCTGCCTGTGTTCACATGAAGTCTGGGATGATAGGATCACATCCACATCCCTAATGCAGGGTTTTCCTCAGTGCTTCCCACAAATGTGTGATATTCCCATTACTACACATTTCTGTTTGCAGGGCTCTGAGTGATTGGTACCAAGTGAATTACACTTGCCCAGCTCAGGAAAGGTTAAGCATAGCAGAGTAATTATGGAGATTTTTCTGGTAGTAGATCCCACAAAATAATCTAATTTACTGTCTAATTTTATCTGCTGTACTTTACTGAGACAGCAAATAGATTATAAGATGTTTGGGGAATAGTAATTTAAAAGAGGGGGAAAAAAAGCCCAAACCTCAGGGTATAACTGCCAGTTTGACTACAGTAAATTAATAAAGGCTCACTATATTTTGTGATAATGAAACACAAAGAGCCTGTGAGTGAGGCATCTGGAGCAGCTCAGTAATTGTGTGTTAAGGGGGTGCAAGTGAGAGCTGTATGGAATGCATATAAAAGGCTGCAATTTGATTTTCCTCTTCCCTGACATCTGAGTGATCAATCTTTGTTGTTTTTAATGACACTTCAAATTATGTTATCACTTTTATATTAAGCTGATTCTTTGTCTCCAGCGTCTGAAATCTGATTGGTTCACTCTTTGGTGAAAATGCTTCATTGTCCTTACAAAATTAAGGTGTTTTGCTTTATTACAAAAGCAGCTTCTCTTTAAGCCCAGGATTTTTCCAGAGCTGATTCATACAGAGGGAATCACCAAGGAGTCTGGCAGATTAATTGTTTTCTTCCATTAAACTTCCACTGAATCACCTATTGGGAAATTGAACTCAGCTCTGGGTTTTCTGGAGGAAAATAATCAAAAAGAATATGAACATGGCACATATTGAGATGGCTGAGCAGGAGAATTCCCATAAATATTCCCATGCTACAAGTAGTCTGTGAGATCCCCCAGGACAAACCTCTGTTGCCTAAAGTGACAAGGAGGAGTAATTTTTAATAGTTTTAGTAACACCTTAACTGCTGTCAGTAACTTTTCCAGAGGCTGGCAGTGGCAAAAGGAGCATCCTAAGGCACGTGTTGCTTTTAGAGGGTAACAGTGGATATCCTGGAAAAGGCATTAATGTCCTCAAAATGCCACGGACATCCCAATGGCCTTTGATCATTCCTTCAGGATGTGACAGTCGCAGTTCTTGGGGCTCAGCTCCCTCCCTGCTCCATGTCCCGCTGTCCCTGGCAGATCCAGCTCCCTGCTTTCATCCCAGCCCTCAGCACATCCCCTGCTGCAAGAACAAAAAGTCAAAGCAGCTCTTTTGCCTAACAAAAGAAGGCAGAAACTTCGTGGATGGATGTGCCAAGGTCCAGGCTTGTCTTACTCTGGTGTTTTTCTTTAGGCCTGGTTTCAGAGCGTGTCTGATGTGCCGTTCCCACGCAAGCCTGGGACATTTCCCCCAGCATTTGGGAAGCTCTTAATATGATTTTTCAAACCTGCATCTTCACTCACATTCCCCGTACTTCTTCCAAGCCAGCCTTTCTGTAGTCCTGGTGTTACTCATGGGAACAGGTTGGCTTTCCTTATGGAGCACCTGGATAGGTGGATAGCACCTGGACATCTCTTTAGATGCTTTTTAACACTTAATGCCAGTTATGGTTTTGTTTGCTCTGCTTTTAAATGTATTAACCAGAAATTTGATCAGTTATAGTAGGATCATAAATCAGTATTTATGTGATAAATAATAGTGAGATGAGGCAAAAGTCTGTGTCCCAACAGTTTACCTCTCCAAGCAGGTCAGGATTGGTCCTACTGCTGTAATTCTAGGGAGATTTCAAATGGAGAAAGCACCGAGGTTGACTTTTGTCCATTGGCCACTCCAAATAGAGACTGAAAAAGGCACTTGTTGTAATGTTCATATATTGACAGAATTCAGTCCCTTCCTGCCCACAAGCCATGGCTTGAGAATGCCAGGCAGGAAGCCACCAGGCTCCCTTCCTTTTCCCCCAGACTCTTCCTTTTCCAGCAGCAAATAAGAATGGCTCTGGGTCAGCATCCAGGCACAACTTGTTGTCCTGGCTTGGGGTTTTTGGCCCAGCTTTATTGAAAAATTTATTTGGCATTTTATGTGGAAACTTGGAGTGTTGAAGGACCTTGGAAAAGTCGTGTACCAGTTTGTATCGTGTGAAGGGCAGTGGTGGCTGCAGTGAGAGGAGAGGATGTGGCTGGAGGCTGAGGGTGCTGCATTGAGCAGAAAGTGCCACCTTTAGCAGCAAAAGCAGGTAGTTTGTAAGGGCTGGGTTAGAAACCCTTCCCTGCCCTTTACAAGTCAAAGGGGGAGGTTCTGTGCAGACCCTTTGTCACCTGATGACTATATTTTGAATTTCTTTTAACCCGTGTCTTATTCTGAAATATTTCATCTCTCAGGGATGGCTTACCTTTTGATAAAAATTCAGTTCCTGTACATTGCATGATGTGCATTGCTGTCCTTGTGTTGGAAAGGCACAGTCCCTCCTGCTGGACTTCCCTCAGCTTTCCAAGCAATAACTCATTCCAACTGGATCTGCAAAATGCCTTTTTTTAATTATGTGATTACAATACTTCATTTTTCTTCAGTTCTGGCCGCTCTTGTCTAAATACCTTGGATCACATTTAATTAAGAACAAGTGAAGCTGCAAGTGCAAAAAGATGAGCTGCTCTTGTGGAATTGATAGGGTTGAACTTAATTTCCATCACGGAGCCGAAGTGTGGGACGCGATGGTGTAATTAAAGCTCCTCTGTGTCCCCCGGTGCTGGGCTGGTGTCCGTGGAATGACCCTGTCCCTGTGTGTGCAGGTCTGGGCGGTTCCAGCTGCTGGCAGGGGGTACCCTGGAGATCCGGGACGTGGCCGAGGCTGACGCCGGCACCTTCACCTGCATCGCCGAGAGCGGCAACGACACCCTGGAGGCCCAGGCTGAGCTGGCAGTCCAAGGTAGGCCAGAGGTTTTCATTTTCACAGAGAACACTGCTCCAGATGAAGAAATACCGAGTTTATCCTGTCATCAGTTCTGTGCCTCGTTAAAAACCAAGCCCCCTTCAGTTCTGTTATAAATACTGTTACTCTGATTTATGAGTCAAACTGGTTATAATTGCCCAAGTAGCCAGATGAGCAAGGTGCTCATATAATACAACTCAGGGATGCTTAAAAGCTGCTCTATCTGCTCCTATAATATGAAATGTGGTTGATGTCATGTCCTTGAAGGGGGGCCAAGGCCACCGTGTGGCTGATCCCTTCTGAAAGTCAGTCTGTGGTCCTGCAACCTGGTTGTCTTTGGAAAGGACATCTCTGATGCATTTTTCATAATCTTTAAAGATCTTGTTTTCAGTGAGCTTGCGAGAAGATAAAAGCAGAGCTATTTGGTAATATGCTGGTTTATTGTGTGTGTAACTGTTTTGCTTACTCTTGCAAGCTATTTTTACTAGAAAAAGCACTGTAATATCGATAATGTAGTTTTTAAAGCATCTTACTATATATAAAATAGTAAATAAAGCAGGCTGGGTAAGCAAAGAAAGTAGACTTGGTACGGAGTGGGAAAAACTTCAGGCAGAAGTTTAGCTTCCCTTTCTAGGAAATCTGTCTTTTTTATTGATTGGACCCTAATAGGGGTTTCCAGTTCTTTCTCTGGAGTTTCATATATGCAGGGTCCTTGCAAGAGCTGAACTGACCTGGTTTACTGTGGATTGTGGTGCTACAAAGGTGGTCTGAAAAGTCGTTCTGAGATGAGAAATTTATTCACTGAACATCCATAAATGAAGGGTTTTCTCTAGACAAGAGGAAGGGTTTTCTGACCAAAAGGAAGTGCTCTGACTCCATCTGGTCATGCAGAAAACCCCACATTTTTCTTACCTTGTATTTTGGCCAAAAGAATAAAGATTTGGTGCTCTGACTTTGGAAATACCTCCAAACTTGAGGCTTCAGAGCACTTTATGATGGCTTCTAACAGCTCACTGTGTGCTGTGTTGAATTTCAGTTCCAGCCTCTCTATTTTACAGAATTGGTTTTGTGTTTTATGAGCAGTGACAGCAATTAATAACATTAATGATGTGATACAATTAAGCAGGTCGTGGATAAAGCTGAGAGGAGCCTTAGTGCAGGACATCCAGCCAGGTCACCTGGGGATGGAAGTGAACTGGAGACAGCTCCTTTGCTCCTTATCTGAACCAGTGTAAAGGATTTCTTTGTTTGGTTGTGAAGATTTAGAATGTATTCTGCCAGTCCTTCCGTGCTGAATTTTTGTTACACACCTGGCACTAGAAAGAAAATACTTTAATGCTCAAATATTAAAATATATTAAAGATTCTACAGAATGCGTTTTGGATACTGGCATTTCTGATTTTACTTCTTAGTTCTAATCTTAATTCTACTTTCCTTGGGAGGTCACTGTAGGGAGTAATTGTATTTCTGCATTACTGTAATTTGGTGCAGGGTTGAATAGCTTGAATAACTGTTACCTGATCCCTGGATCATTTTCTTCTAGACCAGAGAAACTGTCATCCCTCCCCACCTAATAACAGCATGATTTTGCTTAATTTAAGTTCTTTCTGCCATTTTTGGAAATTCTTCTGGCAGCGTTTCAGACAAAAACCCCATTTTTTGGGTACTATCTCCCTTCTCCTGTTTTTCTGCAGCTCTCCTTGAAGCCCGTGTTTTTGCTAAGGGGGTTCACTCTGTGCTGGGGGTTATGCTCAGGCAGCCAATGTTTTTCCTTCTATTAACATTTCCCCATGGCAGCTCAGACATGGCATTCTGTGCCGGGAGGTGCTGCCATTGCTTGGCAGTGTTAGGGCAGTGAAACTGGAGGGGTGTTCCTGTGGCTGCCTCTTGACTGAGATTTCCTGGCAGGGCCAGGTGTGGGCTGACAAACTTGCAGGCAGCAACAACCTGCTTTATCCACTTGTAAGTCTGACCTGTGCATGGACTCAGAGGAATGCTCTTAAAGGTCACTTTGCTCCATGACCAGCTTTCCTGTGCCCTCTGACCAGGATACAAAACCCTGCAAGCAAACGAGTGTCTCTGGTGTGGTACCAGCCACTGTCTGGGCTGGCCCCTGGAATTACTCCTTCTATGGCAGTGGGGATGAAATTCCTGACCATGCCTGGAGGGAGGGTGCCCTCGGGTGGGTCACACTGAGGCTGTGCTCAGCTGGCAGGAAAACACCGGGGTTTTGCTGTGGGTTTGTGTAAGGTACGAGGGAGGTGGTTGGGGAAAACTTACTCCAGCTGATATGGGACTGCACAGCCACCCATCCTGGGAGTCCCGGGGTGCTTGTGTCACTTCTGGCACCATTTTCAGTTGGGATCAATGGTACCTTCAGTGCAGTTACTCAGATCCTGTTGGTGGCACTTAAGGATGTCACCAGTTTCACATACCTGGAAATAGGTGAACCCCTGTGTCACAAATAAAAGGTGATAGAGGAGCCTTCTATTGCCCTAATAGTGGGTTTCAAAAATGATTGGCATTTATTTCCCTACATACATCATAACAGAACTGAATCAGGACAATGACCTTTAACTTGACTAGAGAGGTACTAAAGGGTCCAGAAGAATTCTACACAAATTTCTGTCCTCGGTCTCTTTACCTGCATTGTGTATCTGGGAGGTAGAGTCAAGAAATTTGCTTAACTTGGAAGGAAGTTTTGGCTGCCCCATCCCTGGAAGTGCCCAAGGCTGGGTTGGACAGGGCTTGGAGCACCCTGGGCTAGTGGAAGGTGTCCCTGGGAATGTGATGACCTGCAGGGTCCCTTCCAGCCCAAACCATTGTAGGTTCAGTGATTGTCTGTATCTGCAGATTGGAGGTTTCATGGACCTGCTGGTCACACGCTGAATCCTCGCCCGGTGTGTCTGAGCAGTGGTTTAATGTGGAGGAGCACAGGAGTGTCCCAGGGAAAGCCTGTGGCTGAGACAGTCCCAGCCCCTGAAGCTGGATGTTGCTGAATCCTGCCCACCATGGAGGCAGTCCGTGGGGCAAAACGCTGAATGGATAAATGCATATGTGCACCTTTGTATCCAGAACATCAGAATATGGATGGGGAAGGGGCCTCCTCGCTTTTCCTTGGGTGCCAAAGGCACTGTCACCACAGGCCAGGCTGAGCAAGGGCAGGGCACTCCCATGGTGGAGGCAAGAATTTGGTGCCTGGAAAGTCACTTCTCTCTTGGCTGGACTGACAGTGCTCTCCACTTGTTGTAAGTGCTGGTACCAGCTTATTTGCAACACCTCTAATGAATCGAGAGCACTGGAAAAATTTGTTTTTCTCTCCCCAGCCATGAAAGAATCTGTAGCATTTCCCTCAGATAAGAGTGGGAAGTGATGACAGCAGAGCTGGGGAAACAGGCAGTGACTGTATTTAATCTGCTCGGCCTGGGAGAGCCAGAGTGGCAGTTAAATACTGGGAAGGTCGTAAGTTCAGTCTTCATCTGGGCAATATTTCAGATTTATGGCTGTGCCCAGCGCCCCGGGGGCTTTGTGCAGGGGCTGGGACTGAGTGAGGTTGCCACAGGGGCTTCCTGTGGCCTGCCTTGGTGCTGGGGTGGGGACTAGCAGCTTGGGGGGACTTTCTCTCCCTATTGAAATATTTATTGCAGTTAATAATGAACCAGAAAATAATAAACAAAAAAAATTTCCATTTTCATTCTCCTGTAAAATTCCTATGGCAGGTCTGAAGTCTCTAAAATAAATAAATCCCTGTGTTTGTGGGAGAAGAGTCAGAGTTGCTCTTTGCTGTTGTTAGTTATTCCCTTTCAGTGAGTTTTTGGGATAGCAGAAAGTCAGCTTCTGAGTTGTCTAGGACAGCATTCAGTGTCTGATAGTGTGTCTTAAGTGTTATGCATTAAATGTCTCGCTGTGTTAATGTTAATTTAAAAACAAAACAAAAGAAGCTTGTTGGGATATCTGTAGTGATAAATCAGAACTTGCACGAGGCAATTGGCTGATCACAGCCTCCCTCGTGCTGCCAGAGCAAATTGTATGGAAAAATTCAAACGCAGAAGTGTTTTGATGGAATTGTCCCCTTTGTGCTTTAAAAGGAAGTGCTGGAAATATTTTCAGTAGAGCTGACAAGGCTTCTAGCAATGGCAAAGCCTTATTCCAGCAGCAAGTAGGTGTATTGCAGTGTGGGTCCTGCAGTGTCAGGGAGCAGTGATTTCTGTGTTCCGGGGGTGCTGGCAGGAATGCCTCACCTTGATTTCCCTGTTCCCTTTGCTCTTGCTGGGATGGGGTCTCTCGTACTTTGATTACTCATGGCAGGTAATTATTTTAATTTTTTTATTTGAAGATTTAAAAATTAGTTGTGATTATACATCTATTAACATATGACTTGTTATTAAAATGAAGTGAGAATGTGTCAGAATGTGTGAGGCAAGTCAAGACGTTCTTTAAAACAAAACCAAGACAGCTTCAGAAGGAAGAGGCTGAATGTGAAGAACCCTGGGCTTGTTTTCCAGGGTTCTGTGGGGCAGCAGCTTTGATAAAAGCTGATGCCATCCTGCCCCAGAAATTGTAGCTGTTTGCAAAGCACATTAGGTCCTGCAGCAGCAGAGTGATATGTCTGGGTAACTCTTGTTTTTGCATTAAGCTTTCATTATTATTGGAAACAATTCCAGCCAAGAAATTTGAACTGTCACTGAAAATTGCTCAAACCTTTCTCATACCTTCTAGATGATCTTCATCGATTTCCCTCTCTAATTAAGCTCAGTGCTGTATCTTGATAATGGGCTGCCCCGCAATTAGAGATTCAGGAGATGCTGCACGAACCTGAAGCTGTCAAAGGCTCACGTGGGGGACAAAGTATTGTCCTTTTGGGGGGTCTCAGAATGTGCTGCTTGGGGGAGGAAGCTCTTGGAAGTAAAAACAACTCCTTGGCTACATAGGAGTTATTTCTTACCCTGAGAATGTAATGAGTAATTAGTGACCTTTTTTCTGTAGTGATGCAAACAAGGGCAGTGAGTCTGGGAGTCTGGTGTGGGGAAGGTGGATGAGCTGAACCCCCTGGAATTTGGGTCTCTACCACTGCACTTCACTGCACTGTTTGTCTGAAAAGGCTTTCTGAAAGTCCTCACTGCTGCTCCTTGGTGTAGTTTGATGTGGATGGAGTTCATCGTTTGCTTGTGAGTTCAGCTAACTGGGAATTTTTGCCTCTCACATTTGTATTCAAGGCAAGTGTCCTTGGTGGAAAAGTTATAAACAGATACTCAGACAGATATATGGGAGAGGAAGGACATGGGAGTGTTATTTTAAGGCTACATCACTTGTGCAGGGTGTACCTGGACACCAGGAAAGGCCATCTTCAGGAGAGGTGTCGTTTTTAATACTAAAGGTAAACTTCCCCAAAAAGAAAATGATCTTTGCATCATGCAAAAGTCCCACTCGTGCGTTCAAGACTGAGAACTGTTCTCAGGGCTTGGGCCCGGCAGAACCTCTGCTTTTCCTGCTCAGTGTCTAAATCTTGGTCTGTAGTTGAACTGGTGTAAGTTTGTGGGTTTTTTGGTCTTTCGTGATGTTTGCATAAGACCAGGAGGAACATTTGTGCAGCCCTTGAAACATTGAAGAGAGCTTGCTGTGGCTCTTGCTGGGGACACCAACATTTGTTTTCTGTAGTTGTATTTCCAAAAGTCACCGAGGAGCTTTGCTGGAATGTAAAGGAGGATTCCCTGGTAGCAGTGCAGATGTTTAACATTCCGTGTCAGAGAGCAGTGGAATGTGCTGCAGGAGAAGCTCAGGGGAGCCCTGGCAGGCCGTGATCTCTGCCTTGCTGCCATGTTCCAGGCGGGCAGGCACTCGGCAGCTCAGGGCTGGGAGGCTTTTCCAGCCTTTCCTGGGGTCGGGGCTGAGCAGGGGCAGCTGCCGTGTGTGCCCAGTGCCGCGTGTGCCCGGTGCTGTGCGTGTGGTCAGTGGCATCCCTGTGGCAGGAGAAGGCAGGGAGGATCCCAGGATGATCCTGGTGGTGAGGACAGGGATGATGTGCAGCCCCTCTGTATGGACCATCCCCAGGACCATGGGGTGTGGAGGTCCCAGATAATCCTGCTGCAAGGGAGGCTTTTCCTCTTGCCAAGTCTCTTTTCCAAAGACCTGACAACCTTTAATCATGAGGTTCTTGTACATGAAGCATCTGGAATTCCCTGGACAGTCTGTCTGGAAAAGTTGTCTTTGTGTGGCAGAGGTGCTGCAGAGTTTTCAAACAGATTTTTGTGGCGCTGAAAAAACAGTTACAAAACAGCCCCAAGATGGGCAGGGGTTAATGAGGACAGGGATGAGATCCTTTGGGATGGAAGTCCATAATGGAATGGCATGTGGATTTGGGAGGTAAGATCCAGAACTGCACATGCCAGGAAGATGAGGTACACGTGGAATTTAAAAAAAGCTCTTTGTGAGATATATATATTTATAAAAAATACCATTAAGAAAGACAAAACCAAATGATCAGTAACCCATACAATTCACACAAATGGTTTTCCTTGTAAATGTTCTTGAGTAATCCTTGGGGATAATGAAAATGTTACTAAATTAAGCGGGAGTGTCTTAAGTATCTACAATGTCGAAAGTGATATTGAACTGAGGGAATTGTAAAAGCTGGTTTCTCTTTCGGCCAGAGTTTCTAACAAATGAGGATCATATTAACAGGGGTTTGAACCAGCTGCTGCTTTAGGGAAAGAAATCCTTCTCCCCCAAAATGGCTTTTAAAACAATAAGCTGAGCCTGTGCCTTTGGCCTAGACAGGCAGTTACAGAAAATGCAGTGTCTGCCCAAGGTTCATATTTAGGGGTGGTTTTTGGTTTGGTCTCCAGAATAAAAATGTGCTTTTAGCTTGGACCAGGCTTTGCCCAGCACGGGATCTGCTGGATTTGCAGTGTATTTTTCATCCAATGCTGTAGGAAAGGTAAGCCCAGCTCCTGGTCCCAAGTGCTCTTGGATGCTTGTAAGGCTTCAAGAAAACAGTAGATATATGTACTGGAGATAAGCTATAGGGGTTTTGATGCTGGTTTTACTCCCCATCAAAGGGAGATGACAGAATTTCATTTGCAAACTAAAAGCTGAAAGATTCAGTAGTAATTTTTAAGTTGCACATGCCAGGGACTTCCAAGAAATGTGAATGTGTGAGTTAAGCAGCTCATTAAAATGCCTTTTTCCTCGAAGTGAGAGCTCTTTTTATAGGAGTTGTGCCCTAAATGGCGAGTACTCTTCTCTGTGCATCAGGGTCATCCTTCCATTTTAATTGATTGAATCAAGCTCCAAGTTTAATTTTTGAATTTATGGGATTTAATTTTTTTTCCTATTTCAGCAGAAAGTTTTGCGCTGTTTTCACACCACCAAATTTCGTGATGAAAGCCGAGGATGATTGTTAAGTGGAAGTGCTGAGGAACACCACACATCAAGCAGCCTTGAGAGAGAGCCCATACCATAAAGCGACCATAGACTTTCTTTCAAGTTAAATTTTTATGATGGTTCAGTTGACTCTCATCCACCAGATAATTGATTTCTCCAGTGGGAGCCAGATTATTGCCATTACTGGATGTCTCATTATCCAAACTCTAGTCCTTGGCAGGGACGTTTCTCCCGAAGTTGCAGGGATGAAACAATCCAGTAATTTGTGGGAAGGAGGAGGGCTCTTATCTGTGGTGGCTGGTTCCCTACGCAGTCTTGCAGTTAATTAGTTTGTCTTCGTGAGGAGAATGACTTAAAGGAAAACCACGGTGGAGTTTGGGTTCCTGGAGTAAACAGAGTTTGGTTGTGGTGCCAGGGGAAGTTCAATAGCTCAGTGTTCTGTAGGAGATGGGCAGCCTTGGAGGCAGGCGTGAGCTGCCAAGGAAGGTTTTGTGCTCCTGGAGGTGCCCTCTCCAGAGGGGTGCTGGGGGCAGGCCTGGAGGGAAATGGGACCAGGATCCAGGATACTCACAGAAGGAAACCAGGCTCAAAGCTGGCTGGTTAATGGTTAATGAGGGGCAGAATGGTATTTTTATATGGAATATTCTTCTAAGCAGTCCTGAATTCTGGCAGCTCTGCTGGTCTTGTTTGTTTTGAAGTGCTGACTCAAAGGTTGTGTCTATGATCTCTCTTTTTCACATCCTTATGAACTTAAACAGTCTCAAGATAACAGGAACCGAAGCACTTTGCAGGTGAGGATATAAATTGCTGTTCTGTGGTGCCTCAAAGCACCCTGTGCTCTGCAAGTGCCATTCCCCAGGTTGTGTGTCTCTCACAGCAGGTGGTTTTAGCTCAGTAAAGCACTTGGTTCTGTGAACACAACTTGAATAAAAGGAATTTGTGCTCAGCCTGAGTTACAACTCTTGGAAGGCCCCCTGGAACCTCCCCATCACTGGTGGGTTACTGCAGAGAATTAGGATTGCTCAGGATTTCTCGTTATATATTGCCTGCAGTGGGTGTGGTCATGCAAGTTGCAGAACCTTCCCAAAAAGTGCTACTTATCAGTCAGGAGCTGCGTCTGTAAGCCCAAGGAGCAGTTCCCTTTGCAGGACAATGTATTTTTTCCATAGCAGTGTGGAATGGGACTTGTAGGAGACGCCAAAGTTTTGGCAGCTTTTAAAAATAATTGTGCTTCGTGCTCCGTAACTCAGTGAGCTCTGTAGTGTTTTGGAGCTCCAGCCTCAAATTATTGCTCCTTCTTTATCCTGATGGAAAAATGTTCATGAAAGTCCCTGGGAGCCACAGGGAGTCAGTGCCACCTCTGTGCCCAGCAGGGTCATGGAGCAGATCCTGCTGGAAGCTGCACTAAGGCACAAGGGAAATGAGGAGGTGGCTGAGGGGAGAGCCACAGAACCATCTGCCTGGGCTTGTGCGAGGCACCAGAGCCTGCCTGGGTGATCCCAGTCTCAGCAGAGCCGTGGAACTGCCACTGGGTGAGTGAGGAATTGTGCTCAACAGCTTCCCTGTGAGGGTGGGGAGGCCCTGGGACAGGGTGCCCAGAGCAGCTGTGGCTGCCCCGTCCCTGGCAGTGCCCAAGGCCAGGCTGAGTGGGGCTCTGGGGGGTTGGAACTGGCCCCTTCCTCACCCCACCCTGGCTCTGTGACAGGGATGGAGCTGGTGTTGGCTGGGAAGCTCAGGGAGGCTTTTTACACAGGGAAGAACCAAAGAGACTGAAGTAGAACTTCAAATACGTCACTTTTCTGTACTGAAGGTCTCTTTTGAGGTGGGTTTATAGCAGCTCACAGCTCTGAGAGCTGAGTCAGGGCTGCAGAACAAACATTTCACTAAATTCTAATGATTTACTATAAGCTGTGTGCCACGCTTTGGAGAGAATCTTTAAAATATAATTTTGCCATTCCTTTCCCCTTTGGGCAAATAATTTTTCTTCCGCTTTCCCAGTACCTGTATAATTAATAACTTTGTTTGCTGACAATGTCAACACTAACACAGCTCTGATTTATAGTTTTTATCTTTCGCCTGTTTCCTGTAGCACATCCTGAGATGCCACACAGAGAAGAAACTGTATTTTAGGAGGGTGCTTCCAGTGGGAAGATAATAGAAAAATAAGAGTTTGTGACCACCATCCTGTTAAGTTCTCCTGGCTGCAGAAAAAAGCCTAAGGCTCAAATCATGGTGCTTTAAATAATTAGCTGAAACGTTGCCTTGCTCTCTGGGAATTTATATGGGGTGGGAAGGGAGAAGAAGCACTGGAGGCTTTGTGGGGCTGGAAAGGAGGCTCAGTTCTGTGAGCTCAGGTTTCTGGGGCTGGAGGAGCTGTGGGCTCTGTCCTTGGCACTGGCTGTGCTTTTGCTCCCAGCCACACACTCAATCTGCACGGTGCATGCTTCTTGCTCTGCTAATTTGCTTAAACGATCATTAGTGTGATTAACCACGAGAGGAGTGATTTCAGAGCTGCTCATCTCCCTGCTGCTGCCTCAGACTGCAGCTGGAATGGTCCAGGCAGGCAGCAGAGGGCTGTGAGCAGGAGGAGCCAGCGTTTCCACAATTAACCTGTTAACTCCTGTAACATCTCACCGGCTGGGAGCCAGTGCAGGAGCACAAGGAGTGAAGCTGTTGTGGAGCCTCAGAGGGTGTGCTTGGACTGCTGGTGCTGTTAGCAGAGCTCTGCATCATCACATCACCCCCAGTGATGTTAAATAGGGCTTGGAGTACTTGGGTAAAGGGTTGTGTTCAAATGTTAAGCTGCTTCTCTTGGAACACTCGAACTTGGCTTCTTCAGTTTCGCATGGGATTGTAATTGGTGATTGTTGTTTTCCAAGGAAAAGAGAAAATTCTTTGAAATGCAGGAAGATGTTATGGATTAAAGGGAATATTTGAACTGTGGATGTGGCACTTGGGGTGTGGTTTAGTGATGGATCTGGCAGTGCTGGGTTAATGATGGAACTCAATGATCCTGGAGGTCATTTCCAACCTAATGGACTCTTTGGTTTGGCTGGAACAGCTCAGATGGGTAAAACTTCATTTGGAAGAGCATCTTTCCCTTGTAGGGATCCATTGTTGTACCACCTTTCCAAAACTACTGTTATAAGATAGTCTTTCAGAATTATTGACCAGTGTTTCTCTAGGGAGGCTCCAATGCTTTGCCTCTGTTAAGTGGTCACTGTTTAATTTACTAATTTAAAATCCAAGTACTGGAGACTCTCAGACCTTCCTACTTTATTAACTGTTACTAATTTGTAGTTTAGTGTGTGAATGCTCTGCAGTCTGTTTCTCTTTGAGAGAAAAATTCTTTTCTAGAGTATCACAAACTTGAACTATTAAAAACTTCCCTGGATTTGAGGTGTGCACCTGATCCATAATACCCATCTCAATTTCTTTACCTAAAGGAACCCAAATTACTGGATTTTATTTAAGAAAAAAGAGCATTACTGGGGTCTGTGCTTTCCTGAATTTCCATTCTGGATTCCTGCTGCTGTCACTGGCAGCAGTGCCTTGTGTGCTGGGCCAAGTTTCAACAAAGGCAGATTTGTACCTGTGCAGTGTGGGAAGAAACAGCCCCAGATTCCACCTTCAGTAATTCTGGAAAGCTGAAAGATTAATTAGGAGATTTTTTGTGCAATTAATGGCACAGTTTACATAGGTTGCCTCAAGTTTATTTTGTATCTTTCTGTACTTCAGTGGTTAGACTCCATTTAAAGATAAAAAGATGTCCCAGGGAAATGAGAATCTCTTTTGGTGGAGCACCCCAGGAGCTGCTGTTGGATGGCGCTGCCCGGGCAGGTCCCGCAGCCACTCTGGGACAGGGAATGTGCAGGATCCCGAGCTCTGGCAGTGTCTAGAGGCAGATGGCTGAGGGGATTGCAGTGGAGGGCAGGAGCAGTTGTTATTTCCCCTGAGTGATGGCTCATTCTCCAGGCAGAGTGGGGTTTCCTCAGCGGTTTCTCCATTATTTATCAATCCCCCATAGATTTCTTTTCATTATTCCATTTTCCTCTCCCACCTCCCCTTGGAAATGTCTTGTATTGCCCTCATCCCATGGTTCTGAGAAGAACAGCACCTTTTTCCTTTCTTTTGTGCCAATCTGTTAAATTTATTTGGTTTTTCTTTTCCCAGCTTTCATGGGAAAGGCTGAGCCAGTCTACCCTTATTCCCCCACTATTCCAGGCATGCTTTTGGGGCCCTTCGAGTCCTTTGAGTTGTTTCTTTTCAGGCTGCAGAGTCTTGTTTGCTTCTTCCTTGCACAGAAGCTATTATTGAAGTGGGTTGTAATTAGGGTTATTTTTGGGATTTGTAAATTAGAAGGGACTTTGATGTGAAGATGGGCCTGCATTCACTGAGCTGGAAGGGAATTGGAATTGATGTGTAAAGCCAGCCTGCAGAATTTGTGTCATTACAAGACAAAAACATGGAAAAGCAGTAACCCTCTATATTTTCTTTTGAACTTGATCAGAAAAAAGGTATTTTTCCTAGTGCCAGGATGTGCCTGGATCCTGCAGCAGCCATTGGTGAGCATGAGAGGGGCTTAGTTGATCCCATAAATTATTTTTACTGTTCCCAGCCCTGGTTTGTCTTTTCCCCAAGTGATTGGAGGCAATCTGTATTCAGTGAACAAACAGCCTAAAATTTGAAATGATCTTAAAATGTGTGTCCTTCCTGGCCTTTGGAGCTCCTCAGTCTGCAGCACACAAATGAACCCCCCCACTGCGAGGGCTGCACTGGGAAATATTCAAAGATATGGGATGTCAAGGCTTGCTGGCTTTAATTTGTCACGTCCTCTTTCCCCTTCTTATGGGATGGAGTTAGGAAATTCTTAAATCTGTGTTCTCCTGCTGTTTCTCCCCAGGATCTCACTGCCTCGTGCACTGCACAAACTTCACAGTGCTACTTTATTGAGAAAATATTCAATATTTGATATTTTTCCTTATTCAGGGGATAGTCCCATGATTTATTTATAATGCTTGGTTCAAATCCATATTTATTCCTGTTTTGGTATTCAGCTCCATGGCACCTGAATCATTCATAACCTCTAATGAATGTATTTTTGCACTCTGCTGAAATGAAGTGGCATCGAATCCATTTAAAAAATTGACTGGGACACAGAAAAATTAAGAGGAAATGTATCCAGCTGTTTCAGTGCCCAGTGTGAGACACTTCAGCATTGATTTTTCGGAATATGCATCTCATAATCTGTCCCTTCAGAGCTATGACTGCCCTGCAGAAGGGGCTGATGGGCCACACTCACCTCTGAAAAATGGGATTTGCTCCGTGAACATCCACCCAATCCCACCAGAGAGGTGGAGCCGGGGAAGGCACCTGGGATTCCAGGGCACTGTCAGATCCAGGAGCATTCATTCCCTCCTCCCGGTGCCTTTGCCAGCCTCCAGCCCCTCTCTGCTCTCCAGGCAGCTTTCTGTCATCTTTGACAAAGCCAACCATTTTATTATTATTATTTTTTAATCTTCACATATCAAAATCATTCGAACAATTGTAAACTTAGGATTTGAGTTTTTGAAAGACTCAAGGAAGAAAATACCAGTGGAAAATGTGCCATATTCCCAATTTGTCCAGTTCCAAAGCACTTCTTACCAGGGCGTTTAGGTGTCATTCCCTGCAGGGGCAGGACAGCCCTACAGCCACTGTATATATCCATAAATATCCAGAATAAACATCCCTAAATCCTGCAGTAACACTTGGTTGTTCACAGTGATTGCAGCAGTGCTTCAGATCCTTCCACTAAATGGTCCCAGGGTAGGTGGAGGATCCCTGGTGGAGTTTTGTTTTGGAAGGGGCAGGAGGGATCTAAACAGACACGAGAGGCAGCATAATGGGAACTGGGAATGAGGGTTTTGCCTGGAAATAGCTGGAAATGGGAAACAAGGCCCCAAAGACTCTGGGCCCTGTCATGCCCAGGGCTGTCTGAGGCCTCTTCTCCAGCTCAGCTTTGTGCAGAAAATGAGGGCTCAGGAATTCAATAAAAATTTCATTGCCTTTGGCGCTGCTGTAAGAAGTTTAAATTTTGATGAGCGTTCTTGTTATTCACATGTTTCCATGGTACTTGGAGTAGATTCAGGGTCAAACAGGGGAGATTTCTCTGAGAAGGGCTGGGGAGGGAGAGCTTAGTAAAACAGAGAAATAATGAATGTAACAGTTTTACATTATTGATGCCTAGATTAAGGTTTTTACTTCTAAAAATCACCCAAGAAGTTGCTTGGAAGACTCGCTTCAAATGATAATCAGTAATATCCTCTGATAAGCATTGAGTGAGCTGTGCTTTAGTTTATTACAATCGATAAGCTTTTCCATATGATCTGGTTGTCTCATTTCCATCTAGAAATCTCTTTTGTTATCTGCTCTTTGTCTGAGATCCTCCATAACTGGGGAGCTCTCCCCAGAGCAGCAGGTTAAGCAGCAGAGCAGCAGCCTGTGCCTACACAGGTTTTTGGAGATGTCCTCGCACAGAGGGCGGGCTCGTTCTGCACAAGAAGGAAATAAAGCTTTGGTGTCTTTGGTCATGGAGGGCTTCTACTGGGAGCACTGGAGGGGAGGTGACAAGTGCAGGAGGTACTGAGGCCAAACCTCTCCCACAGAAGGGAACAGGAGTCTGTAAATTTGTACCTCTTCAGTCCACAGGTGGTTTGAGTTTTCCCTTGTGTGTTCCCTGCTGTGGGTGAAACATCACGGTTTAGGTTAGTGCAGGACAGACACTCACTGGTGGGGCCAAATACTCCTGAGACAGCCTCACCCAACAGTTGGGATTGGAAGGGACCTCTGGACACCATGCAGTCTGTCCAGGGTCATCCAGGTGGGTGTGGGATGTCTCCAGACAAGGAGACTCCACGCCCTCCTGGGCAGCTGTTTCAGGGTTCTGCCACCCCCATGGAAAGCAGTTCCTTCTCACAGGGAGGTGGAACCTGAGATTTAATTTTTATGCCCATTGCTTCTCGTCCTGTTGCTGAATACCACTGAAAAGTGTTATGGAAGCAGCTTTTCACTGATGCTGGACGAAGTTCAGTGTTTCATCCCTGCAGGGAATAGCTGGGGGAGCTCTGGCACATCTTCCCAGAGCTCAGGATGGGGGGGATGCCACTGTACACCCCCGAGCCCTGGGGATGCTGTGGGTCAGAGCAGCAGCCCCCAGATGTCCGTCACCCTGGGACACACAGGGGTTCCTCCTGCTGTTCCTACACCTGCTCCTGCACCTCTGTGGGCCCCAGGTGTGGCTGTCCCCCAGGAGCAGCCCTTCCCCGGCAGTACAGGCACAGGACGTGGTTTGTGTGTGTTTGTGGGGCCACAGAGGTTCCCCAGCCCAGCTTCCCTCGCCCCTCTGTTCCTGATGGAGCTCAGCACCATTGTGTCACTGAGGATCCATCCCTGCCCAGGCCTCATCAGCCTCTGCCCAAACATCAACGCTCCCACCCCCACACCAGAGGTGATGCCTTGTAGTCATGGGAAACATGGAGAATCCAGGCTCAAACCCCAAGTTTATCTGGGTGTTAGGGCAGTAAACTGATGGCCATTCCAGGATGGTGACATCCATCATCACCATCAGCATGTAGTCTTGTAGAGAGGGATCTGTGTAATAGAAGTTTACTAAAAACGCAAAGCAAAGGCATGGCCAAAGAGGTTAAATAAATACAGGGCGTGTGGCGTTTGTGTTCACAGGGAGTGCCCAACACCAGTGAGAAGTTACCCTGGAAAGATAAAAACCCACTTCCAAACCTCCCCAGAGATCTCCAAGGACAAGGAAAGGAACTATTATTCTCCTGTTTATTTGCAAGGAAATTAATACAAAGCTTTCAGTCATTTGCTAATAACATAAAAATCTTGTGATCGTTTTTTCCGAGCCTGTCAGAGCTGGGACATCTGCCAGGGTCAGCACGTGATAGAGTGTGAGGAGAAAGGGGTGAGAAGATGGCCTGAAGCAGAAAAGTAAATTCCTGCTGTCTGTGTTCTCTGCAAAATTGGAGACTTTTGTCTTAAATTGTATTTTATCTTTTCAAATAGAGGGAGCTGGAGGGAGGCCGTACCTGAGCTTGCAATGTTAGTAAAATCTATTTCAGAGCAAACCCCTGAAGTGAACTGTGAGGAATCATCGGGACCAGATGGTCTTCACTCCCCATTTCTCGAGGAGCTGAAGTGTGAAATCCCGAGTTCCCAAGTGTGCTGTGTAACCTAGCACCTAAATCAGCAGACTGAACAAAATCAGACTAAGGAGATTTGGTCAGTGTGACATGAGGGTTTTAGAAGCCTTTTGGGGGAGATCTGGGAAGCTGTGGGTGAGTTAATCTGATGTCTGGACCCATTAAAATGACAACAATTACAATAAAATATAGTGTTGATAGATGTTTGAATCCATGCATGTGTCTTTTGTGTGGGAAAAGCCACCGTTTGCTATGGAGAACCTTTTGCAGGATGTTGGTGCCATTCCTTCCCCAGAACCCTTCTGACCGTGTCACTCACTCAGAGCGCTGACCAGTAGTGCTGGGAGTCAGAGCCAATTCCTTCCTGCAGGAAAAAGGAAATGAATTCATTATTTAATAGGAAATGTGAGTGGGAATAAGGTGTTGCTTTTATCAGTGGGGCTGAGTCTGCACTGCTCAGTGTGGAAAAGGGGATTTGGGGTGTCCTGAGTTCATCTGGGTTGTGGAAACAAATGATGCTGGTGAAGAACCTTGGGAACACCTTGTGGTGTAAGGAACATCGAGGTAATTAAATGTCAGTGGAGTTCAGTGCACTGCACATGGATCACACAGGGAAATGCAGCTCTATCAGTTCCTGTAATACAGCCGTGGTCTCTGACCTGGGGCTTGGCATGGCCCTGAAATACTGAAGTTGGAAGATGTAGGTCTTGGGGAAATGCAAGATCTTAAAAACCAAATGAAAGGCTAGGAATTGTTAGGAAAGGAACAGACACCTGAGCAGAAAAATCCCTGTGGGACTGTCTAAATCTGTGCTGGTCCTGGATATCAGATGGGGCAAGCAGTTCTTGTTCCATCCTCTCTTAAACATGGCAAAGCTCTTGGGTGCAGTAAAGCCCAGAGTAGGTGTGGGATGTAGCAGGGACCATGGAGTGGGTGTGGGATGTAGCAGGGACCATGGAGTGGTCTGGGTGGGAAGGGACCTTAAAGCCCATCCAGTGCCACTCCCTGCCCTGGGCAGGGACACCTCCCACTGTCCCAGGGTGCTCAGGGCTGTGTCCAAACCAGTTCTGTTCTGTAAATCATGAGTGCTTTGTGGGGAGAAGGAGGGAAAGGAATGCTTGTTTCTCCTCATTGGCAAGAACCACGAGACATCCCGTGGTTGACTGACTCCAAAACACACAAAAGTTGGTAAATTTTCTCCCGAGGTGTCTCATGGAGCTCATCCCTGTGAGCTTTAGGGCTGCTGAAGGCTCACCTGGAGCCAAAATGCAGCTTTATAAAGGCCAAATCTAACCAGGAACAGAAAACACAAAGGTATCTCCTGTTTCTCAGGAAATCCCACAGCCAGGGATTGCTCAGTCCTGGGGGAATATCCAGAGGTATTTTGCTTTTCTGCCCTTCTTCTGTTCCCTCCCGGACACCTGGCCTTGGCTGCCAGGTGGCACCGTGCCCCCTTGGTGTGTCGGTGTCCCTGGGTGTGTCCTGCTCACGAGGAGCCTCTGAGGAAGGACCTGGGGGCTGTGGCACGGTGGGCACCACACCTGCAGCAGGTGCCCGTTGGCTCCGCGGCTGAGCAGGGCAGTCAGGAGGGACAGTATTCACACTGGATTGTGCACATGGAGGGAGTGGGGATGCCCAGCTAAGTGGGAGCTGGGCCAGCCTTGCCAGAGGTTTGCCAGAGGTGTCTGAACGGGGCTGCAGCTGCTAAGGCAAGTGAAAAATGCAGAGAGAAAATCCTGCCCACGTCAGGGTGCTCCAGGAGCTCGCCGTACGTTTGTGTACCCGGAGAGCTTCCCAGGCAATTCCAGCTGTGGAGCCGTGTCTGTGAGCTCTGCCTGCCTGCAGTCCACGTCCTTGGGCCTGGCTGGAGCCCACAGCTGTTCACAGGAGCCTGGCTGGAGATGGGACTGCTGCACTGACAGCTCCTTCAGGGCTGTGTGCAGGGACCGCTGGATTTTACTGCAGCTCGTGCTGGGAAGGAAAACCCATTTCCATCCAACATGTAAGAGTGAGCAATTAATTGTTTGGAGTATTATCCTAGGACAGGGCAGGGATGGAGATGTTAGTCCTGTGTTGTTCTTCCTGCACAGCAGTGATACATAAATATAAATATAGATATAGGTACATACACACCAATTTGCTTTCTGCAGCACTGCACATTTCTGTGTTAAGCTCCTATTTGAGGTGTCCAGTTCCATGGCTGCATAAATCTGCCTTTGCTCAAATAAGCAATTCCAGCTCTTCCATTTTTCTTTTGGAGCTAGTTTTCTGAGTCATTGATCATTCTCACTGCTTTCTTGTAAATCAGAGTTCATGTTTTCCTTCAGACGTGGGGCTCCAGTATCAGTCGGCTGAGGCGTTGGGGTGTGTTGGGTGTGAGGGGAGGGAAGGGAGCTGCTGCCAGACTCCTCGTGGGCAATTCTTCCATCCCAGTGTGATCCTGGGATTCATGTCCACTTGGTGATAAAATCCTCGTGTCTCAGGCCTTTTTCTGTGAACTTTAGTGCTATTACTTCTTATTCCATAAATCTACAATTTATTATTTCTCCTTAAAAAAATCCCCCTGCATATGTTGGATTACAGCGTGAGTTTTTTACTCTAATTGATCAATATAATTTTACTTTATTTTTGGTTTGTACTGTTCATGCGTACCTGGTTTCTTGGTTGTTGTCCTAGCATTGAATATTGGGTTTTAGTTTCTGCCTCTGGAGTGTTTATTTGGGGGCTGGCCTCTGAAGCGTGGATCATATTCAACAATTTCTGAATGAAAGCTTTTTACTGTAAATGCAGAATAGTTGTTTTCATTCAGCCCTGCCCTTCTGCCACCACTGACCCAGCTCTCCGTGGAGCTGGGCTTTGGCATTCGCCAGGGAAACTCTAAAGCTCTGAGCAGTCCAAAGGAGCAGAACGTGGGACACCAAGTGCTCGTTTGGGGCTGTTCCAGCTGCTGAGCAGGGGTTAACAAGGTCATTGGAGAAGGCAAACCAGGCCCCCTCTCCCTGCTTTAGCTGTTGAAGAAGTGGGAAGGATTCCCACCAGTCGGGATGCCACAGGCACCACTTCTCCCTGGGGACACTGGCTTTAATTTTCTAGAATAGATACAAAAAATAACCATTTCCTGAATTAGAGAATGTCACTGCCACCGAAACTGTTCGTAAACTGAAACTCTGGTTTTGCTGCAAAAAAAATTGCTGTAGTAGTTTATATTTTTATAACCTTTTTATGCCTTGGCATGCTGATTTTTGTACATTAATTTGACACTTTTCTGTATTTCTTTAGAGGAACCTTTTTTGTCAGTTTATTTTTGCTTTGCAAATTTTGTAGCTGCATATTAAGTGTGTTTTAAGGACATCACAGCCGTGCTCAGGGGTTGGGAAGAATTTATCTTGCCTACAACTTAGTTTTGGGATTTAAATCTCCTTTTTTTAAAGTATTATCCATATACTTCTGCTGTTTTTTAAGGAAGAATATTATGACTCCCCATTTTCATGTAAAGTGTAAATTCCTTCTTTTTCCAGGATCCATTTGAAGAAAACCAACTAATTTGTACAACTAACTCACGGAATTAAAATATAATAATCCAAAGTTCTGCTGTGAAACATCCAGCATTTTGCATGTGTGTTGGGGGAAGGGCAGTGGGGATGGATTAAAGGGGTGAGGGTCATGGTGCAGTTTGGTACTTCTTAGAAACAATATTACAGTTGTGAAAATGGCATTAAACTTTTTAATGATTCTTGTAGGATTTGGAGCATATCCTAATGGAATGGGTTTTTATCCCTGGAGAAGGAAATAAAATCCCTGTGGACCATTTCAGGCTGATATGAAATGGGCTTTGTGGTAAAATGTCCATTTTAAATACTGCTGGTAATCCAGATTTGTGCTGGTAATCCAGATTTGTAACTGAAATTTGAGCTAGGGATGGTGCCCCCAGCATCCCTCAGAAATGGGTTATAAATGGAGCTGCCTGGGAGTGCTGGAGTCAGGAGTAGCTGAGGTACACGGTGGAAATGTGGCCACTCTGCTTGGGTTGTGTTTGTGCTCTTTGGGCTGTGGGGAATCTTCTGGAAAGAGCAAATGCTTGTGTGAGGGATGGCTGGAGGTACACTCCATGTCCCCTTGGTCATGGACAAAGTGTGGGAGGAAGGGTGAGGAGGAGTGGCAGGAGCTGTGATTTCGTGGGCTGACTTTGGAAAACACACTCCTGACTTCTAGGATCAAGGGCACTTGGAGGTGGCTGAGGAAGCAGAAATGGTACCTCAGTGTTGTCCCGGACATCTCCAGTTTGGAAATTCAGCCCTTTGGCTGCCTTAGGCTGTTACTGAGGTTCTAACGCTGCTTCAGGAATAGTCCTGGAGGTGTTCCTGTCCCTGGAGGTCCCCAAGGGCAGGTTGGACAATGGGGCTTGGAGTGCCCTGGTCCAGTGGAAGGTGTCCCTGTCCCTGTCAGGGGTGGCACTGGATGGGCTGTGAGATCCCTTCCAACCCAAACCAGGCGTGGATCTGTGACTCGAGAGTGTTTGGAGGCACTGGTTGGTCCTGTTCATTTTGGGTTTGTCAGTGCTTGGACCAGCAGCTGATTTATTAATGCTTTTTAGGAAGAGAATGAGTCTTTTTAAATTACCTTTGCACCCCGTTTGTCTTTGTGTCCAAAGGAGACCATTCCCTTCTCTTCTTGTCCAGCAGAGCTACAGACCACTGGAATTCATTTCCATCTCCTTCTGGTCACCTCTGCATGTGGAATGGGACCCATGTCCAGCATCCATCCTGTTCCCACATCACCTTGGGTACAATTCCTGCTGAGTGTGTGCTGAGGAGTTCCTCAGCTCTTCCCATCCTTTTAGAGCCACTGGCTTATAAAAGCATCTTGTTTTTCAAATATTTCACCTTTATTGGGATGTAGCTTAAAAGTTTGAATCAACTGCTGGTATAGGTTGAGTTGCTTTTTGTTTTTTAATCTTTTGATCACTGTTGTGATCAAAATATTTTCTTCAATCTCCAAATGGGTGGCAGGGGCTCCCTGGGGGGGTGTGAAATTCTGTTTGAGCATGTTGCCTTTTCAGGAGTTGTTCTATGCTGACACGAAGAGGGGGCTGAGCTACCAAGTCGTCTTTGAAGTTTAATTGTGTGTTTGGGAACAGAGCACACCATCTTCCCTTACAAATCTGGTTTGCTGTGGTAATTGGCTCATTTGCTTGTGGTTATCAATTGAACTTCTCTGCCACAAACATCTGTACTTGCATTGTGTTAATGCTAAACACTTACATAGTTAAACCAGAAGAGTGTGTTTGAAAGCATTTATTAATTCATTAACTGGGAAGTAATTGATAAAGTGAGCACTCCTCATGTTATTATCCCTTTGTGAGCAACTTGGCATTTGCTCCATGAGCCAAAAAAGCAAAGTCACTTTGAAAAAATAGCATGTTCAAATTCTTAATCTCCTAAATGAAAACTAATTGAGAGCAGGTAGGAGAATATCTACTTCAACTTCCGTTTTTGAGTCAAAAAAATCCTAACTCTTACGATTTAAATCCTCTTTCTGGATGATGTCCCAAATTGGAGCAATATCAGTTGCCAAAGATATTTGAGTTCTTTCCAAATGTCTTCATTACATGTTAAACATTAGTGGAGAGCACAGAATCAGAACTTTCCTGTGGTACAGTTTGGGGATTCAGGGAGGCCCTGGCACAGGCTGCCCAGGGAAGCTGTGGCTACCCCTGGATCCCTGGCAGTGCCCAAGGCCAGGCTGGACAGGGCTTGGAGCAGCCTGGGACAGTGGAAGGTGTCCCTGCCCATGGCAGGGCTGGGGTGAAATGATCTTCAAGGAATTGTCCGGCCCAAAGCAGGCTGGGATCCCATGATGAGTTGTTACATAAGTTTTTGTGCTTTTGATGGTGAATGTTACTGGCCTGTGTCTCTTTGGGTTCCTCTGACGAGATTAATATGTGGCTAAGGAATTAAAACTCACCTGTAATGAATGTTTGGGAAAAGGAAGCATTGTGCATTCCTGGAAAAACAACTTTTCCAATTCTTGTATTCCCTTTTCTCAACTCTGCTAGCACTGCAGGAATCGATCCCTGAGTGTGAGTACAGCCACAGACAGAGATGGAAAGGAAATGAGAACATAAACTATTGATCAGGCAGGCTGAACAAAATGAGTCATTAGTTAAAAAGGGCTAACGATGAGCGGGCAATGCCTGTCCCGGGCTGGCAGGGGATGATGCATGTGGGAAGGGCAGAGGCAGAGCAATGGATTGGGTGAGGGATGGGCTGCAGTGCTGCCATGGCATTTGTGCCATTTTTCAAGGCACTGCTGAGACACAGCTGAAATTGCATGTAAATGATTAAAACTCCACGGGCTCCGGAGATGGATTCAGGCTGGAGCACATCCAGGGGGTTGTGAGGAATTGTCACAGCAGAGCAAAGCAAACATGACTTGCTGAGCCGCCCAGAGTAAGCCTGGGATACGGGAAGGAGGGAGGGAGCAGTAGCACAGCTTGTAATAAATAACTGTGCTGAGGATAAATACCAGGGAGGAATAAAAATCATTTTCATAGAGAATAAATTACAGCAATTTGGTGGCAAATAAATTCAGTAGAGGGTTTTCAAATGTCAGAGTTGTGTCTGGTGGTAGCAGCCATCAGAGAGTAACACAGAAATATCTCAACCTTTTTAAGGTGGAATTTATGGTGTGTTTGGTAGATTTTTGGGAAGTTGCTATGGAAGGGATGTCCGAATTCACAGGCAGCTGGGCTCAGCCCCATCCAGGTTTTTGCTCCTGTGTGAGGGTTTGAGCAGTGAACATACAGCTTTGTGTAGGTTTGCGCTCTTACCTGAGAGTTAAACCATCTTCTTATTCTGAAGTATTTCCATTTATTAATGTTCTCTTTATTGATTTATAATCCAGAACATGAGGGAGCTGGGGGGGCTGCTCACCTCCAGCTGTTTTTGAAAGTATTAAATCCACCTACAAACCTTTGGGATCGTTTCAGAGGAAGGAGTAAAACATGACCTAGGATTCCTTATCCACAGCACCAAACAAACCCCGTTGAGAGGCCAAGTGTGTAAATTGTTTGTCTAAACCCCATGGCCCTTCCATATTGACTTTCTTTGCTAAATATTAAAGGGCAAAAGGCTGCTTTGGGCTTTCCTGGAACTCTAACAATCCAAGCTGCCAGCACAAGTCAGAGAATTGCCCTGTGTCTGGGAGTGTAGTAAACACAAATAAAGAGGTGGGTGTTCTTTACAAAGAGGATACTCCAGGAATAAGCACCTGCAGGGCTTGGTGTTGCAGATGAGTGCAGAGGCCCTGGATGCAGCTGGAGGCTTTGTGGAGGCTCCTGTGGGAGAAACTGTGACGTGTCTGTGCACTGGTCACTGGGGGCTGCTGTATCTCCGAGTTTGTGTCATTTTAAATATATTTGATTGAATTAATCTGACTCTGAGGACTTACGGACATTTGAAAGGCAGCCAAGACCCAGAGTAGCACCTTTGGTGCATGTCGTAAGTGAAGCACTTCTGTTCTCCATGGAATTCCTGCTCAGAGCTTCTGTTCTGCTGTGTTACAAATACCCAGCTTCCCTCCTCGGTGTCCCTGGTGTGTCATCACTGTGGTACAAAGGCACATGGCTGCTCCTGGAAATCCCCTTTCCTTGGCTTCCACAGGCCAGAGAGGAAGCTCCTGGGATCAGTGCAGCACTCCTTTTTGGTAACCTCAGCTCCTTCACAGGAGCACGAGGCCATGCTGCCCCGGGAAAGTTTCATCTCAGTTTTGTGTCCATTCATTTTTAAAAGGACTTTTTGATATAGCTGTAGCTTTTGTTCTCCCATTGACTTGAACTCCCTGAGGTTTAACTTTGCATTTTGTATGCCTCAGTTCCATTTCTTCTTTCATGAAGTCTGAAGAGTTCATTCCCACCTGGCTGGATCCCAGGATGGTTTGGGAGGGGACCTTAGAGATCGTGTCATTCTCAACCCTCTGCCGTGGGCAGGGACGCCTTCCACTGGCCAAGGCTGCTCCAAGCCCCATCCAGCCTGGCCCAGATGTAATTCTGGAAGAGCTCCCAGCCTGTGTCGGTGTCTGTCAAAGCTGAGCTGTGAATTCCTGCCGCCTTTGCAGCCACTCATGCCCAAGTCCCCTGTCCATCTCCTGGTGCTGAGCTGGCTCTGTGTGGGCCTGTCAGGTCTGTTTCTCTGGGTGTAACATCATCTTCTTATCTTTCTTCTTTCACCCTGAAGTTCCCCCCACGTTCCTGAAGCGCCCTGCCAACATCTACGCCCACGAGTCCATGGACATCGTGTTTGAGTGCGAGGTGACCGGGAAGCCAACCCCGACCGTCAAGTGGGTCAAGAACGGGGACGTGGTGATCCCCAGCGACTACTTCAAAATCGTGGTAAGTGCACTGCCCATCTTGCAGGGTTTTAGGCTGCTGGCCTGCACATAGGCATGGAAATTGGGTTCTTTTGTGGGACTTGCTTCCTGCTTTTGTCCTATTGATGTTTGGGCCCCGGAAGAGAAATGGTTTCTTGAATCTCTTTAATGTACACTGCTTATATTGTAAGAGCTTATGTCTTCATAGCTTGAGCTTTCCAGGAGAGTCAGGCACAGAGAGTGACAAAATGCACTGCCAAATACGAGCTCACAACGACCTGGCTCTGTGTGCTGCAGTCTGTGCTCCATAAAAGTTCCAGTTTCAAGGAGGAGCTTAAATGCAGATGTAACTGAGGTGTGGATGGTGAGTTTGGCACACAGGTGCTTCTGCAAGGAGATGCAGATGCAGTGAAAGGCATCACTGAGACACAGCTGGGAAATGAACAGCTGTGTAATTGGCTGTACCTGGGCTGTGGGGCTGTGAGGTTCAGGCAGTGCCCAAAATACCCCCAGAATGGCTGGGGGAACGTTGGGATTTGCCAGTGCTGTGTGATGCTAGAAAATGACAGCCACTACTGAGAGCTTCTGCTGCTTTTGATCCCCTAGAACATGAGGCATGAGGATTCAGTGCCAGGGAGGTGAAATCTGGGAACTCCAAACACACATTCCCAGTTGCTGTCAGAAGTTTCTCCTGCCACAGTCATTGCCATGCTGACAGCATAGGTTTGGCAATTGCAGCCCGTTTCTAAGTGTTGTTTTCTCCCTTTGCTCCTCAGAAAGAACATAACCTGCAAGTTTTGGGGCTGGTGAAGTCTGATAAAGGATTCTATCAGTGCATTGCAGAAAATGATGTTGGAAATGCACAGGCTGGAGCCCAGCTGATTATACTTGACCTTGGTAAGATAAACTGGGACAGCAGAGAGGCAGAAATGGGGAGGGACCATTCCAAGGGACCTTTCCCACGTGGTGGGTTCTGTCAGTAACTCAGCTAGAGCAGGGTGATTTTTTTTAATTATATGGGTGATCCGGTGTTGTTTTCTGTACACCTAGTGAGGAGGATTTAAAGAATTCTACAGGATTCATCCTGTATTTTGAATAATACTTGGTGCAGTAATAAACTGTGGCCAGAAATGCTGCATGCTGAGATTTACAAGCAATAGCAGAGTAGCCATAATGAAAACAGTCACTAAAATCACAAACCTGGAGAAGAAGCCCTTATGGAGCACACCCCAGATCACGTATTNGAGTGCAGAGGCCCTGGATGCAGCTGGAGGCTTTGTGGAGGCTCCTGTGGGAGAAACTGTGACGTGTCTGTGCACTGGTCACTGGGGGCTGCTGTATCTCCGAGTTTGTGTCATTTTAAATATATTTGATTGAATTAATCTGACTCTGAGGACTTACGGACATTTGAAAGGCAGCCAAGACCCAGAGTAGCACCTTTGGTGCATGTCGTAAGTGAAGCACTTCTGTTCTCCATGGAATTCCTGCTCAGAGCTTCTGTTCTGCTGTGTTACAAATACCCAGCTTCCCTCCTCGGTGTCCCTGGTGTGTCATCACTGTGGTACAAAGGCACATGGCTGCTCCTGGAAATCCCCTTTCCTTGGCTTCCACAGGCCAGAGAGGAAGCTCCTGGGATCAGTGCAGCACTCCTTTTTGGTAACCTCAGCTCCTTCACAGGAGCACGAGGCCATGCTGCCCCGGGAAAGTTTCATCTCAGTTTTGTGTCCATTCATTTTTAAAAGGACTTTTTGATATAGCTGTAGCTTTTGTTCTCCCATTGACTTGAACTCCCTGAGGTTTAACTTTGCATTTTGTATGCCTCAGTTCCATTTCTTCTTTCATGAAGTCTGAAGAGTTCATTCCCACCTGGCTGGATCCCAGGATGGTTTGGGAGGGGACCTTAGAGATCGTGTCATTCTCAACCCTCTGCCGTGGGCAGGGACGCCTTCCACTGGCCAAGGCTGCTCCAAGCCCCATCCAGCCTGGCCCAGATGTAATTCTGGAAGAGCTCCCAGCCTGTGTCGGTGTCTGTCAAAGCTGAGCTGTGAATTCCTGCCGCCTTTGCAGCCACTCATGCCCAAGTCCCCTGTCCATCTCCTGGTGCTGAGCTGGCTCTGTGTGGGCCTGTCAGGTCTGTTTCTCTGGGTGTAACATCATCTTCTTATCTTTCTTCTTTCACCCTGAAGTTCCCCCCACGTTCCTGAAGCGCCCTGCCAACATCTACGCCCACGAGTCCATGGACATCGTGTTTGAGTGCGAGGTGACCGGGAAACCAACCCCGACCGTCAAGTGGGTCAAGAACGGGGACGTGGTGATCCCCAGCGACTACTTCAAAATCGTGGTAAGTGCACTGCCCATCTTGCAGGGTTTTAGGCTGCTGGCCTGCACATAGGCATGGAAATTGGGTTCTTTTGTGGGACTTGCTTCCTGCTTTTGTCCTATTGATGTTTGGGCCCCGGAAGAGAAATGGTTTATTGAATCTCTTTAATGTACACTGCTTATATTGTAAGAGCTTATGTCTTCATAGCTTGAGCTTTCCAGGAGAGTCAGGCACACAGAGTGACAAAATGCACTGTCAAATACGAGCTCACAACGACCTGGCTCTGTGTGCTGCAGTCTGTGCTCCATAAAAGTTCCAGTTTCAAGGAGGAGCTTAAATGCAGATGTAACTGAGGTGTGGATGGTGAGTTTGGCACACAGGTGCTTCTGCAAGGAGATGCAGATGCAGTGAAAGGCATCACTGAGACACAGCTGGGAAATGAACAGCTGTGTAATTGGCTGTACCTGGGCTGTGGGGCTGTGAGGTTCAGGCAGTGCCCAAAATACCCCCAGAATGGCTGGGGGAACGTTGGGATTTGCCAGTGCTGTGTGATGCTAGAAAATGACAGCCACTACTCAGAGCTTCTGCTGCTTTTGGTCCCCTAGAACATGAGGATTCAGTGCCAGGGAGGTGAAATCTGGGAACTCCAAACACACATTCCCAGTTGCTGTCAGAAGTTTCTCCTGCCACAGTCATTGCCATGCTGACAGCATAGGTTTGGCAATTGCAGCCCGTTTCTAAGTGTTGTTTTCTCCCTTTGCTCCTCAGAAAGAACATAACCTGCAAGTTTTGGGGCTGGTGAAGTCTGATAAAGGATTCTATCAGTGCATTGCAGAAAATGATGTTGGAAATGCACAGGCTGGAGCCCAGCTGATTATACTTGACCTTGGTAAGATAAACTGGGACAGCAGAGAGGCAGAAATGGGGAGGGACCATTCCAAGGGACCTTTCCCACATGGTGGGTTCTGTCAGTAACTCAGCTAGAGCAGGGTGATTTTTTTTAATTATATGGGTGATCCGGTGTTGTTTTCTGTACACCTAGTGAGGAGAATTTAAAGAGTTCTACAGGATTCATCCTGTATTTTGAATAATACTTGGTGCAGTAATAAACTGTGGCCAGAAATGCTGCATGCTGAGATTTACAAAACTAAGCAGAGTAGCCATAATGAAAACAGTCACTAAAATCACAAACCTGGAGAAGAAGCCCTTATGGAGCACACCCCAGATCACGTATTTTATATCAGTCATTCCAGGGTCAGAAGCTTTTTTCTGCTATTAGTGTAAAAAACAGTGAACTTTGTCATTCCTGCAAAGGCAGCTGCACATCTGGTGGGTTACAGCTGCAGTTTAGGTAAATATTTGTGCTCCAGTCAGTGGAACTCCTGCCAGTGCTCCCCATACAGGGTCCTGCATTGCATGGCTGGGGTGGCAAAGCAGAACAATTGGTGTTATGATTAAAGACCCAAGAAAAGAGGTACTGCAAATACCATCACGAGGACATCAGCTTGTTTTGCTCTTTCAGGTCACACAGTTCTGAAAAATAATTTCTAAGAACCCAAGGAAGAAAACCACTAGTACAGAGAATGAGGGGAGACAAGTCAGACAAGAAAATACTAAAACTATACTTGATGGGGCTTTGTGTTGTCTTTTTGGACGGGGATTGTTTCAAGTTCTAATTTATTTCTTACTTGGATGGAGAGGATTTAAGAGAAACAGTCTTACCTGTGGCTGGAGGTTTGATGGAACTTCACACCTGTGGTTTGAAGAGGTGTGAATCTGCTGTCCCTGGGTTTGGTGCCCAGTGTGCAGTGAGTAGGAATGAGCCATAAAGAGAGATTTCCCATTTATTTTCCAGTTGTTTTGTGGAGTAGCTGTGCACTTTCAACTTCCTTTGAATTCCTGTTTGGATCTGGGTGTGTTTCACTGCTGGCTGAAGAGCCACAGGTACTCCCCACAATGATTTGGGGAACGCAGGGTGCCCTCTCCTGGGGTCAGGAGCTTTAATGCCACGGAGCTGTGAGATTCCAGCCTCGGAGCAGTGTCAGGAATCTGCAACCAGCACTGCCCTGCTGTCATCAGATTGCCAGAAAAATTATTAAAAGTAATTTAATTTCTGCTGTGTGCATTAATCACCTGGGTGGTTTGCAGCCCTTTCCAGCAGAAGCATTACTCCATATTCTGCACGTTTGAGAACACTGAATAATGAATGGCCTTGGCTTTGGGAGCCCTGCCCAAGCCTGTGCTTGCACCCAGTTGCCAGCAGTGGTTTCTAAATGACTCTCACTGTTCTTATTGGAGTTCCTGTGGTCTCACTCCTCTTCCTTTCCCTCTGCTGCTGTTTGTCCAGCGGTTCCTCCTTCCTGCCCCGCTCCGGCACCTCCTCCTGCTGTCTCCAAGGACTGTGCCTCACAATGTCCTTTCTCTTTTGCACACTGCCAGAGGATTTGGGATGCAGCGGTGGAGTCTCAGTGTGGGTGTAGAGACACACCCCGTGGCCCTGGAGCTGTGGGACCATTGAGATGCTGTTCTCCAGCAGTGGGACACCCCTGGAACTCCTCTGCACGGAGCTGGGCTGTGCAGGGGGTGTGACCAGGAGTGCCTTGAGCAATGAGTGTGGTCTGTGAAAACTGGCAATTCACAGGTGGAGGAAAGACACGTATTTGGGTTTAAAATACCTTCTCTCAGTCTATGAGCAGTGGAGAAGGAAACTGTTCTGGGAAAGAGAGAGAAGGTATCACATGCAGTAGTGGCAGCTGGCTTGGTATGAAAATTCAAACCCCTAATTGGAGCAAAAACTATTCTGAACATTTCAATCATTAATTCAGAAAGCTTTTCTTAAATTATTTCATAGCTGCTGATGAGAAATGCCAACTTTCCCAATTTGAAAAGTAACTTCAGTGAGAAAAATGTTGATTAAGTGTTCATCAAAGTTCTTCCCAGTTAGCAGCACTTCCCTTCCCGTGCTGTTCTGTTTTCTCCTTCTTGCTGGAATTGGCAAACATCTGGCTATTCACAAACCATTTCTCATTAGCCCTTTTGCTTATCAAATTGATCTTGAATGAACTAAATGCAAATGAGAAAGTGGAAGCCCTGGGGAGTTTCTCAAGGAGGCCACATGAGTTCTCTTATCCAAGTGAAGCCCCACATCTGTGTTTGGTGCTCCTGGAAGGCAGTGTAATTTTGAAATGCAGTGAGGGGGAAACATTCATCTGCTACAAAGGGAGGCTGGCTGTGTTTGGACAGATTTCTGATGTGAGGAGGGCGGGAATTTGGTGATTCAGCTTCTGCACAGCGTGGGCACAGCCACACAGAAACCTGTATGGAGTCTGTCTGGGACTCTCATCTCCTCCAGTGAGCTTTAATATAATCAGTGATCAGACATAACCTTTTAGGCTGGCCTTTTATGTATTTGGAGTGAGTTTTGGGTAGCTTTTAGGAGACAGAAAAGTTACTTGTGGAAAATGTCAAAGAATTGACTGGCAGAAGTGAAAGTGAGTGGCTTTTCTTCTCAACTTTGGTCATTCTGTTAATAAACTGAGAAGAGTTTGCACCTGGAAAGGGACTGGCCGTACAGAGTGCACAACTCCTGCTTTTTCAGGAATACATGAAAGAATCGTGTATTGAGAGGAGAGATTTTTAGGACAAGTGTTTGTAATTGAGAAGCTTGGAAGGATAGAAAAGGGAGGAAGATTTGGGTCAGTGATCTGAGTTAAATCCTCTTTATCCCCTGCACTGGACACCAGGTGTGGAATTCTGCGAGGGACTTGAAAAGCCTTTCATGTGCTTTTGGGGTTTGAAGTCATGTCCCTGTTTCTCAGATTCTGGTCCTGGACACTCAGTGCCTTTCGGAATTTCACTGGAGCTGTGGCTCTGCTGCCTGCTCTGCCTTTCAGGGGGAGGGTGGGAACTCCCTAAAAGAAGGAAGCTCCTCAATGACCTCATTGCCCTGCACTTGCAGTTCTCAGTCTTGATGCTCATCTCTTTGCCTCCTGGATGAAGAGATGAGTGGTTTGATGGCCTGCAGGTGCCCCCACTGGGGACTCCTGCCTGTCCCAGAACCTCCATCGTGCCTTGGGAATGCCTTTCTCAGCAACCTCAAATCTCTCCTCCCCCTTTTTGGCACAAGCCCAGCTTGCTTTGCTTCCAATCCTCGTTGCTCAGCCCCTGAGTGTCCCAATTACAGAGCAGATACACTTGATTACAGCAGAGCCATTCCTTGTACAGCGTTTTTGTGTGTGGTGAGCGAGACCCTCGGGTAATGGAGGCATTTGGGGTTTCTTGGTCCTGTAACCCGGCCTTGTCCGGGGAATCTGGCCCTGCTCACGCTGCCATGTGGGGACTGGGAAAAGAACAGGTGGCAACAAGTAGGAGGAGGGAGGCAGATGGTTCCCTGTCACCCTGTGTGAAAGGCACTGACGAGTACTCAGGCACCGGGGAAAAACAGGAGCGATGCCTGAGCACTGGGAAGCACAGCCCTGGACTGTAAACAAATATGCCATGTTTTGGGAGAACAACTTCAAACCTTCCTTTCAGATGCACTGGGTCACCTTCAGAGCTGCAGGGGGATGCTTTGTGGGGCTTTTGTACTTTTATACCACAAAATTGGATTTTTTCAGTGTATTGTGAATTGTTCGGGAGTGAGATCTGGGAGTGAATGAGTTGGATACGGGGCTGAAGGAACCATGTCAGGATTGTTTGTAGTGGAACTATCCATTTCTTTAAACTCAGTTTTTTCATGAAAAAATGTCTCTGTCTAAGCAAGGGTATCCTGCATGCAATTAATTAGTCGCAGCATGGGAAGCAAGGAGCAGGAATTAGAAATCTGTGTGTAGTTGTAGAGCTGTGAGGCTTTGGGATGGCAGAGACATCTGGGGATGGCTCCAAGGGGTGGGTGCAGGTTCTTCAGGAAGGAGGGGGCAGAGAGCTGGGGTCACCCTCGAGGGCTGAGTCCAATGTTGCATCACTTTGGAGAGGGTGACGAGCCAGCCAGGAGCTCTGGCACAGGGAGCAGTGAATGGAAGGACAGCAGGGTCCCGTGTGTCTGCTGGAGACCAGGTCCTGCAGGGCAGGGAGGGGATGGAGCTTTTTAACCCAGCCCTGGTTAAAACTTGTGTGGGGTTTGAGCCGTGTGGGTGTGCTGGGGTGCCAGCTCCGTGTGTGACAGGCAGCACAGGGAGTTTCTGCAGTGTTGGAATTCGTTGCTGGTGAGTGGAGCTAAGAATTCCAGCCTTGAGCTCCCAGACAGGAGGCTTTGGCTTGTTTGGGATATTTTTGGTGGGTTTCCATGGGAGGCTGTTAATGAACAAGAGGCAAACCATTTGATCCTGAAGGACCAAAGCACTGGAGCCTTCTCAAAAGCACAGTGATGGGCTGCTCCATGGGGCAGGATGGAGTGTGTGTGTCCAGGAGACCAGGAGGGAAAAAGAAGGAGCTGCCAACTGGGCTCCAACACCGAGTGAGAGCACAGAGAATCCAGAATCAAAGGCAGAAAGTTGCCTGGATGTGTAGGGATGTAGGAAAGACAAAGCTCAGCTGGAGCTGGAACCTTGGGAAAATCCAGCATGGATTGGTCAAGGACAAGCTGTGCCCAGCTGTTCCTGTGGCCTTCTGAGATGAAATGGTTGGGCCTGTGCTTGAGAGGAGAGAAGTGGCCTTTGTTTGCTTTGCCTTCAGCCAGGCCTTTGGTGCTGTCCCCAAGGGTATCCCTGAGGCTAAACTGGGGAAATCCAGACTGGGTGTGTGGAGAGCCATGGAAATTGGGAGCATGTCAGGTACTGGATGTGCTGAGTTTGATTCATCCTGGGCACCCTGCTACTGCTCAGGCAGGGATGGGGACACAGGGCAGGTGGTGGTGGCAGGGAAAAGCTGCAAACGAGGGAATTTCTGGTCAGAGAAAGTGATTTCCCACGGAGGGGAGCTGCAGTCCAGCAGGCTGTCCAGGGAGCTTTAGGAATCTCTGCTCTTGGAGATGCACAAGGCACACCTGGACAAGGCCCTGAGCAGCCTGGGTGAGGGTGACTCTGCTCAAGGGGGGGTTCAGGTGAGCTCCCAGACCCCCAGAGCTGTTCTGTCCTCCTCACACCCTGTGAGAACCACTGGGGATGGGCCCTCTTGGTGCTGGTGCTCTGCGTGGAATGGCCAAAGCTGACAATTCCATGGCACGTGTTTCCTGCTGATCTCCTTGGGGAAACACAGCTGCCTGGTGTTGATGGCAGTCTGACATCACAAACAACATTTGATTCAAGTCTGACACCCCTGGATGATCTCAGTTCCTTTGGATCTCATTCCATGGATCCTAGTTCAGAGGGAGTTCTAAAGTCGTCATTTATTGCCCTGAATTGGTGCTTTCTTTAAGCAACTGAATTGTGTTCAGGCCAGTTGCAGCATAAACAATTCCATTTTATGTTGGTACCTCTCTGCTAGGGTTTGGCCTTGAGCTGCGTCCGGCCTTGGAGCACTGGAAGGAGCTGGGTGGGCTGGGGGCTTCTCTGACCCCCAGAAAGGTGGAGAACATCAGGAATCTGACCCAGGTTTCCCAAAGCCAGCAAATTTCAGTGAAGATCGTGCTAAAAATCTGTCATTTCTTCACTGCAGATGGTACTGGACTGTTTGAGGTCACTTCAGGCTGACTTGGAGATTCCCATTCCTCACACAGAGGCTATTTCAGCTCCCCTGATCTGACTGAAAAGATCCCCAGCTATAGCTGGATGGCAAAGGCAATATCAAAAGCCTTATTTCAGTCAGGGTAGATGAAGTACTCCGTGTTTTCCATAACTGTAAATTTCATTATGCTGTTGTAGGAGGCAAGTAGAAGTTCTTGTTGACAATTTTTGGCTCCTTCTGAAAGAAATGTAAAAGTTGGCACTAACAGGCCAACTGTGCTCTGCTTTGAAAAGCTCAGTTACACATTTGGGTATCTGCCATGTGTAAAAGAATCACAAAAATAGGGCCTTGCCTGGTTCAAGCCCCAAGGCAGACTCCTCTCATGTCACCTCAGGACCTGCTTTGGATGATTTCACAGATATCAAATGTACCTTCTCAGGCTCTCTCACTCATAGAGGTGATGCTTTAGAGTATTTTTTAGTCACATATTGTGAATGAAAGCATTCTCAGTCCATGGAGTTCTATGGAGTTCTTGGAGACTACAGAAGTACTTGAAAAATCTGCAGGGTGTTGTGAATGAAATGCCAGAGCAAGATAAAAAGAGTTCTTTGAATAGTAGAGGAGGACTCTGGGTGTTCCTCTGCAGGGCCCTGTGTTTCTTCTCTCAGACAGAAACGCTCTCATGTTCTTTCTGCCTTGTCCAATTTTGCATGTCTTAATAAAGGAAAATGGGAAGAGGTCCCTTCTGGGGACCTGGAAGGTGGTTTCCAGGAGTGGCTTTCAGGAGTCTCAGCGTCCACCAGGGAAGAAATGATTCCTAGATGAAAACTGAGCAGGGAGGCTGCAAAGCCTTGCAAACAAAAATTCACATTTTCTGTCAAAAGGAGAAAGTGCTCAAAGGAGTGAACTGTGGATTTCGGGGAGTGGGAGGTGGTGATGGACCTGGGGTGGAACTGGGGGTTGAAGGTCCCTCCCAGCCCAGAGCAGCCCGTGGTGCTGGGAGAGCAGCTCAGGCCCTGCTGGGCTGGGGGCTGGGGAGATGGGGGAGAACCGCTGGGCTGGTGGAGGGGGAGATCTGAGAGTGGGAGAATGGCAAATCCAGCAGCATGAGCATCCTCAGGGCCAGGAGCAGCAGGGAGCCTCCTCCCTGCTTTTGTCTGTTTCATATCCACACATCCCTGGGGGTTTCCACTCACCGGGATTAAGGTTTGTCCCCAAAAAGCTTTAAAAGCAGTGAATGTCAAATTGTCCAGTTCCGCCCTGCACGTGGTGAACGTTTCAGAGCTCCTGGCAGTGCTGGGGCTCCCCGGAGCCGAGAGCCCTCCCGAAATCCCTGCCTCCATCCCGGCACCACCCGGCGTCAGATGGATGGTGCAGGAACAGCTTGGAAGCCTCATTTGGAGAGTTGTGCTTCAGGAACATAAACAGCATCTGAAATCACAAACTGACTTCAAACAGTCACAGCCAAAGCCAAGCTCAGGGAGTGTTTTGTACTGGTTGTGTACACTCCAGTGCTAATTTTCTGTAAACACAGCAGTGTGTGCTCCTCTTTAGTGCTGAAAGAGTGGGGGGTTTGGGTTTAATTTTGATTTTAATTTACATTACTTAGCTATTATTCCTCAGGGAAAGAGGCAGAATTTGTGTTTCTCATGGCTGCATGTCTGTTCAGAGTGGCCTGGGAGCTGTTTGAATTCAGTCAGTTCCATTTCTTGACTCAATTCCTGTTTAATAAATGATCTTTATTTATTTCCTCTTCATGGGCCCTGCTTATATATAGTCTTATTGAGAAGCAGAACTGATTAAACCACATTGCATCCCAAACTTCTTGAACGTTTAACTTGATGAAGCGGGAGCTAAGCAGTTCTCAGTAGCCTATTCATGTTTAAAGCTGGCACGGGCTTTGAATAAATTGCTCTAATTTAGATTAAATTAGGAATAGATTAATGTTTGCCAGCATGCTGTGAATCGCAGGGAGGCAGAACAGCATTTATATTGTGCTTATTAGTTTTCATTTCTTGTTTTATGACTGTATTTACAGTTGGCTTGGCAAAGAAATGGGAACCTCCTGATGGAATTCATACAGGGTCGGGCTCCGTGACTTCAGCTTGGGCCTGCAAATAAAGGCTGTGCTTGGAAACATAGCACTGGCACCTTGAAGTTTGGTTTTCCCCGGGGGAATTAATGGCTAAAAGATACTTGAAGAAGTTCCATGTCATGTTGGGAAAGGAATGATCCATAGGGAATGTTCAGTGGAGGCAGAGCAAGGGCCTGTAGGTAAAAGGCATCAGTGTATTTTGAGAAATACACAACACACATTAATACATGTTTGCTGTCCTCCAGCTGCATTATTCCATATTTATTGTCCCACTGCAGAAGTGCACTGAGGTAGGATGTGTATGGAAGGCTCTGAGTCCGTTTTATCTCATCTCCTCTGCTAATCCTGAGTTCCCAAGAGAGTTTCTCAGTCCCATAAAAGTCTCTTGGCCACCAGAAAGGCTGATTAATAACAGCAAATACACCTCCCTCAACAGCACTGAAATCCACCCATTCCAGTTGTGTTTATCCTGATATTTTCTGTGTTCCTGGCAGCGTGGCTGATGATGCCATGTCAGGAGTGCTTTTTCCTGGGAACAAAGCGGTGCCGCTCCGGACATGAGCCCAGCTCTGGCTGTGGAGTGATGGCTGATGGCTCCTCTGCCCGGCTCTGCCTCCTGTTACAGGGAAAATACAAATAACCAGGGGCAGGAGCAGCTGCTGCAGCGCATCACGAGGGCTGTTGTTTTCAGTGGCTTTGCTTTTTCCATCCCTGGATAGGTGGAAGGGCAGGATTAACTGCAGCTTGATGTCCATCACGACTGCCAAAGGCATTTCCTCTGCCTCTATTCCTCTTATCCAGGGCTGTGAAGATTGACAGAAACACCCTTAATTTGTAACTGATCCCAGGCTCGTGTTGGAAAGGAAAAGATCAGATTTTGTCAGTCTCACACCAGCGGGGAGAACAAACGGGTGGGGTTGGTGTTAATTGGTTGCTTATATTTCAGAGTGGCTAAATTATACAGGAATAGCAGAGACAGCTGAATGCCATTTGGAGACAAGGAGAGGATTGGTTTTCACTTGGGCTGAGTGGGGAGCAGGACTCAGGCTGATGAGGATCTGGAGCTGGCAGAAGCTGCTGGTACTTACTGATGGGATAACTTGGATGGGCTCATGGGATTTAGTCCCTAAGGAAATGCCATAAATCTAACAAAGAAATGTAATTTTTAATAATGTGTGTTTGGTACTGACACCAGCTGTAAAATGTCACTGTTCTCACTGGGATGGAAGAGCCTGGAGTGGGGGTTTCTTGTTTTCCTGGTTGTTTCCCTTCTCCTGTCATCTCTCTTCTCCCCAAAAAGAAACTGATAACTGTGGATCCAGAGCCTTTAAAGGACAGATGGATTCTGTGTGGTTTTCCTGGTGACACATCAGCACTGGAGGTGTTGAAGGAAAAGAAAGGAGGAAAATCATACCTGGATCCAGGTCACAGCTGACTGAGGATGGACATTCCACCTTGGCCCTTCTTCAGCACCAATTTACATTTAAAAACTGCTTCAAATACTTGGGGTTTAGGCATTTTTAACAATGGTCAGTGACCACAGCAAGTCCACATTTAAACATTACATCTCTTGCTATAAACCCCACCATGTACTTCTGGGGAAAACCTCCAGTTCTTGCGTGCTGGGAAGTGCACACCAAATTCCCAAACCTCCATTCTGGGAAAAGCAGCTGTAATTTGAAAATACTCGTGGGAGGTTCACTCTTTCTGTTAGAATTAGAAATATGAGGAAGCAAGTGAACATTACAGCTTTAAAAACATAAAGGAAAAGGGTCTTAATTAAGAGTTTATAAGATTCCCAAATATCTTGATACTTCTCTAGTTCCTGTAAAAATGGGTGGTGTGAGGTGGGCAGCCAGCAGCCTTTAGCTCCTCCTAAATATGGCCTTTAGCAAAGAAATCCAGTGAAAATTAATAAGATACCCAGTACCACATCTAATAGTGCTGCTCTGTAGGTGGTTATAGGCTAAAAGAGGAAAGGGGGGTTTGAGGGGTACCTCCTCTCCCTTAAAAAATATTAATTGTGTAGATATAAGCCTAAATGGAAGGAAAGTGGAGTGTGGTAGGTATGTGTAAGAAACAAGTAGTTAAATAAGGAAACAAGTAGTTAAATAAGCTGTTAATAATTAGTTTAAATAAGTTTTTTAAAGAGCTTGGAGAAATAAGGACCATTTTGAGTACAAGCAGCTTGTTCAGCCTCATCTGCTGCAGCTCTGGTTTGGCAGAGTTGGTGCTGCCAAGTTGTTCCAAGTGTCAGCAGCTCCCAGACGGGAGGAAAAGATCTTCCACTTGCAAGGTATTTCTTGGAGAAAAGAATACCCTAGCCATGTAGGGTAACCCTGAGCAGGTGTTCCACACAGGGCCAGGGATGTCTTACCCAGAGGCACTGGAGGAGCCCGGCAGTCCCTGAAAGGAAACGCTGCAGATCAGAGTCAGGGCTATCAGTGATCTGTGAGCAGCAGGGTTTGTGTTCAGTGGGTTCCTTGTTTCAGTTCAGGCTGTTACTGGGGTGTTCTTTTGAAAATACATCCCAAAATAGTCGAGGCATGCTCATGGAATCCCAGGGCGGTTTGGGCTGCAGGGATCTTAAAGCCCATCCCAGGGGGTGCAGGGGCACCTTCCACTGCCCCGGGGTGCTCCAAGCCCGGCCCAGCCCAGCCCTGGGCACTGCCAGGGATGCGGTGGTGCTGCTCTGCCAGCACAGCAGGGATTTGTGCCCTGCCTGCCTGCAGGATTTTTGGGGATTACTGCACATTCCCAGAGCTCCCAGCGCTGGTGCCCCCTTCCCTCAGGATGCCAGCTGAGCATCCCTGCCAGTGCCACAGAGGAGAGGTGGGAAGGGAAGGGCTCTGCCCAAGGGCACCTGAGGAGTTACTGGCAGGGCCCAGGGGAATCTCAGAACGGTTCTGAACTCCTCGGATGTGCCAGGGGCTGTGCAGAGCTGAACCCTTTGCCCAGGACACGGGGTTTTATTCTCCCTGCCCCTCAAAGGCTGTGCCTGGGCAGAACTTGGTCACTTGGGAGTGAAGTCACAGCTCTGCTGCTGTTATTGAAGGCAGATTGCAGAACGCTCCTGCAGGCTCTGCTGCTCTCAGGAGATTTTTCAATTCTTCAGAGGAGTTCAACTGATGAATATTTACAGTAAGAGGAGACCCTGGCCAGGGTTCTTTGGGGCACTTGCAGGCAGTTTCCCTGTCTCGGGTTCTATATGTGGATTTTGGTTTGGGTTTTTGATTCTTTTTCTCAAGGAGTAGTTGTTAAAAAAATACTAAAATTTTTCTTAAATGGAATATTCACTACTGAATATAAAGGTCATACCCATCATTTTGCAATATGTGTTATGGTTTGAATTTCTTTCCAATCACAAAATGGGTTTCAAAGCAGTTTTAAACTCCTTGGGGACAGGTGAGATGTGTTTGGCTTATTTCCCTTTTTATAATAACCCGAGTCTCGTGACCAAAATCCCTGCAGGGCTTTTTTCCTTTGCATCCTCCCCTGGAGCACCGGGATGTGGTTGGAACCAGGGGGTTCCTGCTCTGTTTCCCTGGAATGCGTCAGCAGGGCCGTCATGCCTTTTTAAGGATTGTTTTATGAGGCAGGGAAAAATCAGATTGTTTCCTCTACACCAAAGCATTTCATGGTGAAATGGGAATGGGAGGAGGGCTCGTTATCAGGAGGGGTTTTATGACTTCCTTTAAAACACCAGTTCCCAGTCGGAATGTGTTTATCACTGTATTTCTACATCCCAGTTTATTGAGCACCCAGCAGTGTCCGTTCACAATGCAAAACACAACCAAATAAATGCCTGAAAATCAGAATCACTGAGTGTCAGTTAAACACTCACTTGTTCTGCATTTTTGGGGAGTCTTCTGCAATGCTGAGTGAAGAGTAAATAACAGCTCTCGCTCCCAGTGGTGATGTAAATTAATCTAAGGCAATTAAAAATTAAGAATAAGGTGTTTTGCCTCCTCCGGGCTAAACATGTTGGCACAGAGGAATAAATAAGGAAGCATCTCCGTTTCATTTATGAGGAAAATGAGGGATATTGGTGAGGGAGAGTCTGTATCTCAGGATGGGGGTTGAGTTTGGGTTTTTAAGTGTGCAAGGGACAAAATTGATTCCAAGTGTTAAGTTGGGTTCTTGTCCTCAAACCTCTCCCTTGAGTGAGACGATCCAGGGAAATGCTTGTGTGGGGCCAGCTCCTGGGCCTGTGTGCTCCGTGGTTCCCGTGGTTCCTGCAGGTTTCATTCCCCCAGGGATGCCCTGGGCAGTGGCTCCGTGGTTCCTGCAGGTTTCATTCCCCCGGGGATGCCCTGGGCAGTGGCTCCGTGGTTCCTGCAGGTTTCATTCCCCCAGGGATGCCCTGGGCAGTGGCTCCGTGGTTCCCGTGGGTTCCGCAGGTTTCATTCCCCCAGGGATGCCCTGGGCAGTGGTTCCCGTGGTTCCTGCAGGTTTCATTCCCCCAGGGATGCCCTGGGCAGTGGCTCCATGTCCAGCTGTGCTTCCCTCAATTGCTGGTCCCAGCACTGTCGTGTTTCTCTTTCTGCCACATTTCCAAAATCACACACAAAGTCCTGCAGTTCAAATTAGCTCATGAAGAATAATTAAGTCTACAAAATCCTAAATTGGAGGGGATTTTATGTCAGGCAGATGTGGATCTGTGTCTTACACCAGGGAGCAGGGGTGATGGTGGCTGTCCTTGAAATCCAGGGGATTCAGGACATTCAGGATTCAGATTGAGGACATTTATGTTCATTCTATAAAGCAGAAATTGCTTTCCACCATCTTCTGTCCACATCTGTTCAGTCTCTGTTCCAGCTTTGCACAAAAGCAGAGATTCGTGGAGGAACAGGAGTCCCAGAGATTCCTTTAAATGAGATTTTCCAAGGGAAGGAGTTAATTCCATCATTACAGCTGATCTGGTGAGACCATCTTCAGCTCTGTGGCCATTTGTCCTGAGAAGAATTATTAGGGCCAGGTAATGTGGCTTTCTTTGAGTGTGGTGTCACTCAGGGAACAGCTGGCAATAGCAAGGTGATCCCTTCTGTTGGAATTTGTGTTTTAAGCATTTGAACAAGGACAGCAGTTGGATACACGTAAAAACAAAGGGGAAAAATAGGAGAGAAAGCAGAATTTTGAAGGGTGGTGGGTAATGTGAATTTATTGAGTTTGTTATTTCATGCTTATTATTGCACTGCAGCCAAATGCTGCTGTTGGTTTTATATACAATGAGCATAACGAAATCAGTGGGATTTGACTCTGGCTCTTTGAAGCACCACAGCTGCTTAATCCTGATCCAAGTTGAATCCTTCCATTGGGACACCATGAACCAAAGCTCAGATTGAGGAGAACAGTGCATTAGGTACAAGAAAAAGTTTGAAAGTCTTTTACCTTTTTGGAATCAGTTAAATAGATTTATGGGAAAAATATTATTTATTGAATACACAGTTTTATATGAATACCCCGAGTCAAACATTTTGGTGCCTCTGAGGTATTTTTTTCTTAGGGAATACAGTTCAAATATTAGAGGTGTTGAGATCTGAATGTCTTAGTTGATTTTTTTGCAAACAGGTTCGTTGGCAAAATAGTTATTTGCTGTTTTCAGTTGCAGTAGATCTTTGTTGCTGAAATCATGTTTCAAATCTCTAAAATCCACCCCTGAAGTCCTTCCAAGGAGGATTTTCTCTTCTCCTCCTCTCTATTAACTGGTGGCCCTGTTCCTCACTGTCCCCACGAGTGATTTCCATTGGGAAGGTCCTTATCCTTCCCAGTGCAAGCATTCTCCACTTGCTGGATCCATCTCCTCCCTCACAGGGTTCATGGACACAGCTGAATTCCCAGCCCATTCCTGCTCCTCACCCTCTGATGGCGGCTTGGGGACTCTTGGGTCTCGATGCCTCTGGGCTGGCCCTGGGCTGGGGGATGCACCGGGGTCCCTGTGGGGTGTTTGGGGTGAGAGCCACTCCAAAGCTCCATCAGATGCAGGCCCTGGGCTCCAGGAACACCTGGATCACCCTCCAACCACTCCTGCTTCCGGAATCCCCAGCACTCTCCTTGGGCAGGTGCTGGGCTTGCAAACACTTGGATGTGGCCAAAACAGCCTAAGCGTGGTCTTTCTGCAGTTCTTCAGGTGTTGGTGGATCTGAATCCCTGCACTTCCCCAGCCCTTTAGAGGCAGGTGGTGCTGGTGCCAGGCAGGTTCCCAGGGGACTGGAGTGCCCCCGGTGGTTCAGATAAGGCTGCAGCAGATAACAGCATTCCTGTTCCCTCCCGCTCTGTGGGGAGCCCATGGGATCGCTGGAATGTTGTTGCCCAACAGGAGGAAGCCGTGGAGATGCCAGCAACCACTGGAGAGGGGAAGGCAGGAAAAGGGAAATTGGGACCAGACGGGTTGGACAACGTGGTCCATTTCCAGTGATTCCATAACAAGCAGATCGTTTCAGTGAGTGGTTTCCAGGTGTGGCACAGCTGTTTGGAAAAGGTCTCCTGGGCCCTCTGGGTGGTGGCCCTGGAGCAGCATTCGGGGCACGCTCCAGCTCTTTGTTATCCCACGGGTTTCCTGTGAGATGAAAAGCTGGGATCACACCCGTGCACCCACCCCACGGACACCTTCACCTCCTGGACGTCACCAGCCCAGTGCTGGGGCAATTCAGACCCTGCTGCTGATTGATTTGAGTCCAAATCCTGGTTGGTATTTGCACACCCTGCAAAGTGTTTTGATAAAATAGCTGCAATATCTGATGTCTGCTCAGAAGGAGCCCTGGGAAGGGCAGCTTGATAGAGGGGGCTTGAGGATTAGCAGTTGGAATGTCCTCTGCCCTGGATCCGTGGGATTCCTGCAGGGCTGCCGTGGCTGGCAGGGTTGGTGTCACACCCAAGCAGCACAAACACGGATTCCCGTGTCTTGGAATGCTGTGGGAAATGGGGAAACTATTTCCATGGGGAAAATAATTTCTAGGGCAAAGTTTTAAAAATTCTGCTCCTCATGTTCCTGGGAATTGCTGCCTGCCCTGCAGTGGCCGGGATGCAGGAGTGGAGCTCTGCTGCCTGGAGTTGTGTAGGATGTTGCAGCACCCCTCTGGTCCTGGTTACTCCACAGCAGGAGAGAATTATGGTGCAAAGCACAAGTCACCTGCTGAATGTGCTTTTAAAAACAGAAATTCCTGGGAAGCTGTGTAGGAATAACTGCAGAGAACAGTCCAGAGCTGGAGTTTCTGTTCAAGAAGTGATGAGATGTTAGAAAGAAGAGACCTGAGCTGCTTCCTCCATAGTGCTGAAAGCTGGAAGTGGCAAAGTCATTCCCTGAATGGTGTTGGAGCTAATTTGGGTGTAATTGCTCATTAGCACAGCTCTGAATGCCAAGCTCTGCTCACCCAGCTGGGGATGAAGCCTCTGTAACAGCACTTGAGGCATTAGTAAGAAATACAGGGAAAAAAAGGAAGGATAAAGGAAAGATTCCCTTAATCTTTGGGGTACATCCCCCAGCTCCTGGCAGCCCCAGAAGTGTTGAGGTGCAGTGCTGGGGGAGTGCTGGGGCCTGGCCCTGCTCACCTCACCTGCAGGGTTTCAGGCCCTTGCTGCTCTGTCTGGGTCACAGCTGATTTTTCAGGCATCATTAGGATTTCGTTGTCCGTGACCATTCTCCTGAAATGCCATGGGAAGGAGCATTCCTGGTGTGAGCCTTGCATGAGGATAGAACTGGGTGTCTGCTCTCTGGGAAATCCTGGCAGCTCTCCCAGACTTGTCAGCTCTGTGTGCACATCACTGCAGAAAAGATGGATCCATTTCATGATATGGGAAGAAAAACACACGAGTGTGTGGGGATGGGGTTTGGATTAAGCAGATGAATTTTAAAAATAGTCCATTTTAACTCAACTGAATGAATTTTAAAGATGGGTAAGGGGTGGATTTTGCATCAAAACTGTGTAATTTGAAGCAGATCACCTGGCAGCATTACCAAGACAGGTAAGAGGAACCCAAGTGTGAGTGTTTGAAATGTGAACTGGCAGTCAAGCAGGACAGCGGGGAAGGTGCTGAAAGCAGTGGGCAGCAGCAGGAGTTGTGCAGTCCCATCCCTTGTTCCTCAGTGGGAGCACTGGGGAGGGAGTTTGGCAGGTGCAGCAGGAAGGTCTCCAGTCCAAGGGCTGGGATTTAAACACAGGGAAGGCCTGCTGTGATACTGGGTGAGCACTGGAGTGGCATTCAGGAGCAGGGAGATGGTTTAGGAAGATCCCCTGGCCCTGCTCAGGGCTCTCCTGAGTGATCTGCAACAGCAAGGGGCTCCCGGGGGGAATGGGGCCCTGGCTGAGGCCAGGAGAGCTGAAAGTGGTGCATACCTGCAAGAAATCCAATTACAGGACGTAAAAATAGGGGGGGGTTAGATAAAAATAGATTTTGCAATGAATGTGAAATTGATGGTGTCGTGTATTGATCAGGAGGGGTTGCTGGAGAGCACTTAATTGGGATCTTAAGCTATTAGAGTGTGGAAGGATAATTAAGGAGATGCCCTGGAGTACGTGTGTCTCTGTGATCCGTATTTGGAATACCAAAACGTTCCTGGCTCTGGGAATCTGCCCCCCAGTTGTGCCCACAGACTGCTGTTACACTGTGCAAGTGTGATAAAAACCCGTGGCTGGTTCTTACCTCTCTGTCAGGACCTGCCTGGGAACCAGAACAGGAAAAATGAGAGTTCTGCCTAGTGAGGGCCTCCCAAGCTGATGCTCGGGTTGATGAGGGGCTTTGACAATTTAAAATCAGGTCACTGCTGATGATGGAAGACTCCTCAGTGTTTTTCCCTGAAGCTTGGGTCATTCAGACAACATTTTCTCCTCTAGCCAGGTTTTCTGGGAGGTTTCCTCATTGTGTATCCGGACACAAGTCCACATGTTCTGGCGGAGATGCCGCAGCTCAACAACAGCTCTTTTAGTCCTGAGCTGCTTTCTGGGGAAAATCAGAGCTATTTTAGTTAGTTTCCATAATTAATAAAAGCATAAATGTAATTGGCAGCATGGATTCCCATGTGGAAAATGTCATCAGGTGGCTTAAGCTTGGTGAGTGGTTAAGAATCCAGAAGAATTCCGTGTATCCTGAGCTTTGGCAGTTTGTTACTAATTGTGCTGCTTGGAATACTCGGTGGTAATTGGGGTCCAGCTGCTCAGAATCTCACTGTTACATTTACTGGCTGGATTGCTTTAATAGGATTTGGAGAGTGGCTCTTGCTATGGTTCAGCTTGTGCTGCTAAATCACCAACCTTTTAATGAAATAATCCCTGGATTTATCCTGGCTGGGAGTAGCAACACAGGAGGATGACATGGCCGAGGCCAGAAGTTTGGAGAGTGTGGGTGTAATCCAGAGCAAGAGTTGCTGGTGCTTGTCAGAGTCGCTGTAAAATGGTGAAATGGGTGTTGTGGGAGGGAGGAAGAACACGGATGACAGGAAAACAGTGATAAAAAGGCTGTGGTTCCAGTGCCATGGGCAGTGGCAGAACCCAGCCAGGTCAGGAAGCAGCTCCATGTGAAATGGCTGCAGGGTTTGACTGGATGAGTTTGCACTGGAAGGAATTCTGCGTGTTCATCTGTCATTTTGTTATGATTGAGAAGCATAGAAATGAATTGTGCATGTTAATGACTAAAGGAGAAAATGGGGTCTTGGTGTGTATTTGAGTAATGAGCACAGGCTGGGGTTTAAGTGTCACACGTGTGGCATTACACGTGGTCAGAAAGCACTGACACCGTGGTTTGCTGCTGGTATCCTCTCCTCAGGTCTATTTTACCCCCAGTTCCACCCTTCCCTCCCCTGCCACTTCCATTACAGTGGAGATTTGGTCTGCTTGCCTGACAGTGCCGTGTCCTGTACTCCCCATTAGTGGTCAGTAGTTACCTCTGCCTGCATGTCAGCCTTCAGTTTAATGGCCTTTTTTGTGTGTTCATTTTCTTCTGTTTCCCATCGTGGTTTTGTTTATTTCTTTTATGTTTTTTTTCTGTTCTCTTTTTTTTTTAAACCGTGGTGATGTTTGCCCTTCATATTCCCCAATGTTTGCACATGCCAAGATGTTGCCATCCCAACATTACCTCCCACTTCACTGACCAGTGCCACTAATGACCATCTAGCACCAGCGACAGCGGGACCCCTGCCCTCCGCCCCGCGGGACGTCGTGGCCACCCTCGTGTCCACTCGCTTCATCCGGCTCACGTGGCGGCCGCCGGCCTCGGACCCGCAGGGAGACAACCTCACCTACTCCATCTTCTACACCAAGGAGGGCATCAACAGGTAACCTCGTGGGGAGCGGGCTCTGCTGGGACTCCTCGTCGGGCTGGCTTTGCTGACACACCGGGAACCCCCAGCCTGGGAGGCGGAGGAGTTGTCTTCTCCTCCTTCCCGCACCAGCAGTGTCACAGGCAGGGCTTGAGCATGGTTTGAGTGACTGCAAACCCTCTCAACAGCTGCTGCCTGCCTTTAGCAGGGGGTAGAGCAGCAGGACTGGCACGGGAACATCCCTTGGAAGCCGTGCTGGGAGCAAGAGGCACATCCAAACCCCTGCAAGCTCGCTCTCACTGCAGGGACAGCCGTGTGCTGGGTGCTGGGGAAACACCGTGGGCAGTGCCAGGTAAATGCCAGGTCCCTCCTGGCAATCCCTGCAAACACAAGGCTGCTGAATCCCTCACAGTCATCACCTTTTGGTGTATTATGGATGATGTCAGTCTGCCCCTTCTCCTTCTGCTGGGATCTGCTGCTCGGAATTACCGTTTCAAATTGTGCTAAGTTTGAGGAAGCTGGAGTGAACATTCATTTGGAGCAATGCTTAATTAATTGCAGATTAGCTTATCAGATTTATTACTCAAGGGAAAATTATCTGTCACCTTATTGATGAGAGTGTGAGATGCAAAGTCATTTGGAATAGAAAACACTCCAGAGGGGAATTCCTACTCTTCCTTTATCCTGTGGATAGACATCTTGTCCAGGCTCATGGCAGTTAAATTGAGGCAGTTAGTAACATTTTATTTGCCTCGCAAATGCTGTTTTTCTGTTGCACCCTTACTTTGATAATGTCCAAGGTGTTCCAGGCCAGGCTGGACAGGGCTTGGAGCACCTTGGGACAGTGGAAGGTGTCCCTGCCCATGGCAGGGGGGAGGAATGGATGAGCTTTAAGGTCCCTTCCAACCCAAACCATTCCATGTCTCTGTTGATGCTATGATTATTTTTTTGCTTTTTCATATTCCCCTCTTATATACCCTTTCATATACACCTTTATGCAGCTTTTATGTATCCTTAGTGCTTTTAGCCCACATACTTGTAATTCCCTAAGCTAACCAGCTTAGACCCTGATAACCTGTAATTCCCTGATAACCAGCTTAGACCCAAAGTTCCATTAAGCCGAGACCAAACACCTTGGAAGCCTCGTAGTCGGGGGCCAGAGAGCCCCAGACACCAAGGTTCTCTCCAGAACACATTCTCTAAACCAGGATAGACCCATCCAGGGGGAAGGTTCCTCAGGATGAGGGCTTCTCTTGAGCCTCTCACTGGGGAATCTGTGATAGATATGTTAATTTGCAATGTCTATAACTGTATACAGGAACCATCGTGGGTGTGCATCCCTCGGGGTGTGCATTCCTCAGGGTGTGCATCCCTCGGGGTGTGCATTCCTCAGGGTGTGCATTCCTCGGGGTGTGCATTCCTCAGGGTGTGCATTCCTCGAGGTGTGCATTCCTCAGGGTGTGCATTCTGGGGAGTGCATTTTCCAGGAGAGGCACTCTTGGGTGCATTTTCAGTGTGCATTCAGAGGTGCATTCTACCTGGATGTTGTGCACCTGAGGATCCTAAATAAACACAGAGCTAAAATTTAATTCTTCTCCCGTCTAACCGTGTTGGGCTTTTAATTCTAAGCCCAGGGAAAGGCAACAGTGTTGCATCTCCAATCAGAACAAATGGTATTTTAAGTGAGACAGGAGGAAGGTGAGGTCCTGCCAGCCATCCCTGCTTCCTGCCTCTCCTCCTCCATGTTCCTGGTGGTAACTGCTCTGCTCACTGGGCTTTTAGGAAGGGATTTGGTGGAGATGGCTTCGTGCCTCTCCCTGTCCTATTAGAGAGAACAAAATCCACGCCCTTGCACTACATATCAAATTTACAGCAATCCAGCAAGTATTCCTCTTCAGCCAACAGCACATGCAGAACGTGTGGTGTCACATGTCACCTCACATGTCACATGTGGTGTCACACACCTCAGAACAGTATGGAAATAGGTGAGGTGCTGCCACTCCCCCTGCATTTAGAGAATAAGAACAATAATAGTAAAAAAAGGAAGAGAGACCAAGGTTCTCTTGGCCATTTTGGTGTTCATGGGACTTCTGACCAGTTGGTCTGGCCTGAGGAAATGTCACTTGGTGACTGTCACACACCTGAGCAGTTGAAATCAGGGTAATGGAGCCACTTTTGCAGTCAGGCCTGTCTGTGCCACCCTCTCTCCTTCCTCAGCAGTACAAACCTTGCTTAAGCAGCCACTTTGTAGCCCCTGAATTATAGATGATGGAACATTTGCTGTGGTTTAAGTGCAATGTGCCAGCTCAGGCTGTTACAGTTTGCACCCCTGTCCCCTTTCAGTGCCTGCAGTCCTGGCTCCTTGTAGGAACCCAGGTGTTGTCTGTTCCCTGCTTGCATTTGAGCAGTGATCAAACCAGGGGCTGGATTTATTTACCTTTTAAATCAGGCCTGTGGAAATTAAAAGTTCCCTGTAGCTGCAGTGGGTTTGTGGGGACTCTGACGTCTCTGAACCATCTGTAAGAGTCACCTGCCTGCTGTCAGTGCAGGAACACCCAAATCCCCCTGGGGCCCCGAGGTCCCGGCTGCCCCGGCCTCTGCTGGCTCAGCTTCCTGCAGCTCTCACCCGTTCAGGGAGAGGAGACCCAGGAGCATGGCAGGACCCCCTGCCTCTGCCCCCTGGGCCTGCTTGAGGGGGATTCTGCCCCTGTGCCCTGCTCAGGTCAGACCCCACCTGCAGAGCTGCCCCAGCCCTGGGGCCAGCACAGGAGGGACCTGGAGCTGCTGGAGAGAGCCCCGAGGAGGTCATGGAGCTGCTCCAGGGCTGGAGCCCCTCNTTTCAAAGTGAAGAAGTAGCAATGGAGAGGACAGTTCTGCTTCAGGGGCTGCACAGTGTCACCAGCCAGGACTGTCCCACCCTGGCCTGGTGACACCAGAGAGGCTCCCCTGGAGGCAGGGACGTGGGAATGAAGAGGTGTCCCGGGGTGTTCCTGTCACACCTCCTGGGGAAGCCTGATCAGATGGAAGTTACTGTCTCACACAACCACAGGGTTATTTCATCCCCATGTCAGGTATTTCTTTACTTCACACTCAAGGCAGTTCCCCTGGAAAGGGTGTGAAAATTCAGAAGTGCTGCACGGAGGTTTAATTCTGGGGAACTTTAGACGAGCACTCAGGTGGAAGAACTCCAGACGTCAAGATTTGGACAAAAATAAAAGAAATAATGGCACGTTGCTGGTCTGAGGTGGTAAATTACACATGTGGGATGTTCGAACCCTGCTTAATTCACAGTTCACTGTGGTGGTCTTCAGACACAGCAAATGGAGTTTAATTGTGTGGAATAACACTCAGGATGCCTCTGGAGCTCCCTGCCAGGCCCCACAGCTGGCACACACCATACCCACTCCCTAACAGCTCCCCAAATGGGGGTTTTTAGGTATAAGTGCAACTTTAACCTTGGCATTTCCAGCCAAACTCCTGGGGTTGCACTTCCCTTGGGTGCTTGAGAGTTCCTGTGAACCTTAACTGGAGTTTCCAGAGCTCCTTAATTGGGGATTAGAGTGGAATCATGGAGCAGTCATAACAGTCTGCAGGGTAATGCAGTTATTGCTGGGGCCCATCTGTTTGGTGCCTGTTATCCCAACCTGAGCACGTTGGGAAAGGTGCTCCAGGCTCCCCAGGAACGGCCATAAAGGAAGGATTCACGCAGCACTTAATTAGATTAATCTCTCCCTATTTTTACCACACTGTTGTAAAGCCACATTCCTGGTTATTACTGAAAATTGAAATACTATGATGGGTCTGTTTATTTGTGATAAGTGTTGTCCTTCCAGTAAAATAATTCTGATTTTTTTTCTAATTTTAGATAATAACCCTGGTTTGCTGATTACCATTTTTTCCCAGATCAAATCAGGGAGTGCACTTCCACTTGAGGCAGAAAATGCTGTATTTTGCATGTTAATGGGAGCTGGATGTTATCCCACAGCTGTGAATCCACTGGCACTTAGGCTGGGCTCTCAGATCCCATCCTTGTAGCTACAGCACATCTTCAAGGAAACTCCATTTGGAAACGTGTTTTCAAGAAAATGTTGTGCTAGAAGTGGAAAAATTAGTAATGAAAATTAATAAAAAGCTGAAATAAATGAAGCTGTTTATGCAGTGCCATTTTAGCTGAGCTTATGAAGGGGAACATTCTAGAAAATGAGTGTAAGTCAGTGTTTAGTTACAGAGAGTGCATTGTTCCCCTCTCTATAGATACAGGGTAATAGTGCAGAAACCAACAGGGGTTTCAGAATGTTTTCAGCCAAGTTCTGCTAAATCAACCACACCGGTGGATGTAGAAAGAAATAAATTAAAAATAGGGGCTGTGGTATCATATTTCCCTGATAGAAACTGGAGCAGAGTGGCTGGAAGGGAGGAAGGGGAGGCTGGGGTGGTTCTGCTGGGGTTCCTGTGTCGGAAAATCTTTAACAGGTGTCAGTGGGGCTGAGACCGGGCTGTCCCTGCCCGTCCCTGTGCCACGGGGAGCCCTGCAGCCCAGAGGGGCAGGGTGGTGCTCAGAGCAGGCACAGTCCCCTGCATCTGCTCAGTGGGAAGTGCTCCTTTCGGAGTTCTGGGCACTCCCAGGGAGTGGGGAGCTCATGCCCAGGGAAGGACACCCAGCATCACCCAGACACAGCTCCAGGCGAGCTCGGGTGCAGGCAGTGCCCTGGAACAAGGGCTGCCCTGAGTTAATGGTTAATCTCTAATCTTCCCTCAGCCCCTGATAAGAACAGATCCAGTTTCCTGGGAGGGTTTTGGCCTTGTTCCTCAAGGGGAACATGGTGTTCCGGTGCCAGGGGTGCGCTGGAGGTCACTGAGCACCAGCAATGCCCCTTCCAGGTGCCCCACACACGACTTGTGTGCTCCCAGCTGGGTTAGGGCTTCCAGCTTGCAAAATGCTGGCCTGACAGAGATGCCCCTTCCCATGCCAAGTGATCCCTTCCATGGGTGGGGTCTGGTAGCCTGGACCTGTCTCCAGGCGTTGCTGGAAGTTGGATTTCCACTCAGGTCCAACAGAAGCCATTTTGCCTCCACTCTCTGTGTGGCAGCAGTGTCAGTGCCACGGCCGTGCCCTGAATGTTCCACTCTGTGCATGGCAGCAGTGTCAGTGCCACGGCCGTGCCCTGAATGTTCCACTCTGTGCATGGCAGCAGTGTCAGTGCCACAGCCATGCCCTGGGTGCTCCATTCTCTGTGTGGCAGCAGTGTCAGTGCCACAGCCATGCCCTGGGTGCTCCATTCTCTGTGCATGGCGGCAGTGTCAGTGCCATGGCCGTGCCCTGGGTGTTCCATTCTCTGTGTGTGGCAGCAGTGTCAGTGCCACAGCCATGCCCTGGGTGTTCCATTCTCTGTGTGGCAGCAGTGTCAGTGCCACAGCCATGCCCTGGGTGCTCCATTCTCTGTGTGTGGCAGCAGTGTCAGTGCCACAGCCGTGCCCTGGGTGCTCCATTCTCTCTGCATGGCGGCAGTGTCAGTGCCACAGCCATGCCCTGGGTGCTCCATTCTCTGTGCATGGCAGCAGTGTCAGTGCCATGGCCGTGCCCCTTATGTTCTGAACAAATCCAGACACCAGCGAGGAGCCAAGGGAAGGCTGGAGGTAGAAGAACGTGTTAAAACAGCTCCTGTGAAAAATCCCCAAAAAGCAGCCCCACAATATTAACAGGAGTGCCCTAAATCTCGCCAGACTGCGTGTGCTGCTAAAATAGTTTCTGTGCTGGCTCCCGAGCTGTAGGATAAACTGTCACTGTGAATTATCACTTGCTGTCATGGGAATAACAAAGAAACCTCTCCAAGTTTGGGAGTGTCAAGTGTAATTTATTCTGTTCCTTCAGTGCGTTCGGTTTTGTGCAAAGAGAAGTTGCAAAACTGGGAGCAGTTTGTCAGCAGCGCTTGTGGCACACGGCCGTGGTGCGGGGCAGGGAGCACGGTGTAAATCCCACAGCGTTTGCACACCGGGCACGCTCAGGTGGGACACGCAGGAGCAGCTACTCCCCGTGTACTAATCAGTGGTGGCATCTTGCCCAACCCTTTTGTTTCCCATAGGGAACGTGTGGAAAACACGAGTCGTCCTGGAGAGACACAGGTGATGATCCAGAACCTGATGCCAGAGACAGTTTACATGTTCCGGGTTGTGGCCCAGAACAGGCACGGCCCCGGCGAGAGCTCGGCACCGCTCAAGGTGGCAACGCAGCCCGAGGGTGAGCTGGGGTGTTCCTGGAGTTTTCCTCACTTTGGGATCCATACTGAGTTTATTTTTTTTTCTCCCCATTCACAACCTTGCCCAGAAGCTGATGCTCTTTAAAAGTTGTACTTGCAAACCACAGTTTCCAAAGATTTTCCAGGTCAGTGGGATTGTGGGATTTATTGTCACCATTAAAAGCTGATGGGACATTCCTTGCTAAATTCTCTAAACTGGTATAACAGGAATGCTTTTAAATGGTCATTAACTGAAAAAGGGAAAACTTTAGGCAAATGCCAAGTCACTTGTTATGGTCATTCCAGACAAAAGCGATCCAGGGAGCAGCTCTCCTTTGGAAATGTGGTCCCACCTTTCCACCCCGCGGTGGAAAAAATTCCACACCCCATTCCGTGTGTGGAATGTCACAAAGGGAGAAATCCCCCCTTTTCCCGGGGTGCTGGCAGGGGTGGGCACGCCGGGCTGGGCACTGACCGAGCTCCCCGCTGTGTTGCAGTCCAGCTGCCCGGCCCCGCTCCCAACATCCGCGCCTTCTCCGGCTCCCCCACCTCCGTCACCGTCACCTGGGAGACGCCGGGCAACGGCGACATCCAGAGCTACAAACTCTACTACGTGGAGAAGGGGCAGGACACGGAGCAGGTACGGGGCTGCTGCACCCATCACCTGGGAAGGGTTTGCTTTGCTGACACGCTGAATCCTTCAGCCTCAGATACGGGAAATACTTAACATCAGAATTCTGGCATGAAATGTTCGTGTCTGGGCTGGGAATGAAACCCCTTTTTTTGGTGATGCCCTGTTTTGATATTTGTCAGCATTGAGTAGCTTTTGGGGAAGTCCATGATATCCCAAGAGGGAAAGGCGGGGAGCAGCCGTGCCATTGTCAGGCTGTTCTGGTGCAGATGATAGAAGAGATGCTTGCACAGAGTTATGGGCTGGGTTTTAGCCATTCAGGCTAACTACTGATTTTGGCATGATCCCTAAACCAAACTCTCTTGAGTTCTTGGACCCAGTGATTGATATTTTGATATTGCTGAGCATCTAATTAATTTAATTTTCTTAGTATTCCACTGAAGCATTCAGTGCATTCTGTAGAAGTATGGGCTGCCACCTGAGAATGAGGATTAATCCCAGTCCTTAAAGCCACATTCCCATCTGATTCCGTATCAGTATCATTCCAGCTTCAAAAAGCAAGAGGAAGAATATTTGGCTTAGCTTTTAAATATTTTTTACATCAGTCTTTAAATAGTTGCCTTTTCTACTTCTGCATCCCGCTCTTTCAGTTATAGTGAAATATATTACGATGGTTTTGAGAGCTTCCAGGCCCCTTTTCATGCCCAGGACCAGTGTCCATGTTAGGATTTATTAGGACAGGGAGAATTCTCTCCTGAGAACTCAGAGCTGGCTCCCGAGTCCTGGCTGTGCCTGAAGGTGACACCGAGGTGTCCCCTCGTGCCGCGGGCCCTGAGCCGTGCAGGAGCTGTGTGTGCTGGTGGCACTGCAGAGCTGACCCGAGCTTGCCCTGGGGTGTCGTTGGGGCCAGGACGTGGACGTGGGGGGCCTGTCGCACACGGTGTCGGGGCTGAAGAAGTTCACCGAGTACAGCTTCCGCGTGGTCGCCTACAACAAGCACGGCCCCGGCGTCTCCACCCACGACGTCGTGGTGCGCACCCTGTCCGACGGTAAGGATGCTCCTCTCCTTTTCATTCTGGGGTTTTTCTGGGAATTACCTGGCAATTTCCGACTCGTGAATCTTTAACCAGGCTTTTATGGGGTTTGTTGGTTGTTGCGTGTGGCTGTTTGTGGTCAGGATACCCCGGAGGCCTTCCAGAATTGGGTGAAGGAAAATTGCTACACCTGCAGAAGGATCTGGGGTTGTGATTCCAGAACAGTGGTGTCCTTCATTCCAGCATCAGCCATTTATTTCATGGATTATTGAGCCTACCTGGAGCGTGGACAGAAAAAAAAATATACTGAAGGCAACAACTCCAAGTTATTTTTTAGATTCTCTCACATTTTAATGTATGGGCAGACTCTTGGTTTGGAGTGGTTTATTTTAATTGTGTCCCTGTGTTTGCACTCCAGCACGGGTATTGTTAAACCCATTGCACAGAGTGGTGAGGGCAGGATGTGAGGCCAGTACTTTTTATAAGGCAGATAAAGAGGTGATGGAAGCAAACAGAGATTCATGAGCAGCTGCAGAGTGATCAGAGTTAGTGATAACTTATATTTGTCTAGAGAAGTTTATGTATAAGAGCACTCAGAGGGAAAGGGAGTGGGCCTGGAATCCTCTCCCCAGGAGTGTCCAGGAGCAGAGGAGAATATTGTCCCAAACTCTCTCTGGGTCCAGGTTTGTTCCTGAGTTTGCAGTGCTTTCTGTGTGTTTTCTAATTCAGCTTCTCTTCTGCGAGACCCTGTCAGCATCTTCCTGAACCCACGCCAGCTTTTATCCACAACATCAAGTGGACAGATGTTCCAGAGATAAATTTCCTCTGAAAAATTCCCCCCTTGTGTCTGTTCTGTGTTGGTGTCACTTGTTGCTGGGGGCTGTGCTCCTGAAAGAGGGAATACTCGGTGTCCCCTGATTATTCTCTGTCCCATTCCTCGTTCTGTGGACCTTTGCCATGGTCTCCCTGGTTCATCCATTTTCCAGATTCCAAAGGTACAGGAATGGTTACCCATTTCTCCTGTGGAAGCTGTTTCAACTTTTAGTGCCCTTCTCCTGAGCTTTCCTCCAGGTTCCTTTTCTCCTCTGTTTTAAAAACCCGGGTATGGGGGACTGAAATGGTATCAAAGGTACAAGTGAGACATTACTTGAATTTGAGGAGCTTTTTTGGCTCTTCTGAACACCGAGAAGAAACATCCTGAGGTCCTTTTGCAGTTCTTTACCTCAGGATCACACCGTGGGCTCTCCCCAGCTCATCTCCCCCATACCTTCCTGCTCTGGCCTTTCTTCCAGCCAGCTCCTTACTCCAGCAAGCACTTTCCTCCCATCCCTCATTGCTTAAAATTGAAGTGATTTCCCTTGAAAGAGGGAGAAATCCCAACTCTGGCTCCTGCTCTCTCGGTTTCATACTTTATTGTTACTTCAGTTGATTTGAGGGAAGTTTCTGACCCAGCAGGGGGAGTTTGAGTGGTCCCATTTTAATGCTGGCACCACTTTGCCACCTCCGGTATCAGATAAACTGGGAGGGGTTACAGAAGCCTTGCAGCTGTTTCATTCCTCAGTTCCTTGAGAATTCCTGGATGGATAACAGGTAGCCCTGGCATGAGGCTGCTGTTCCCTAGGTCTCACTCTTCCATAATCCCTTACACTGACATCTCAGTTGGAGAGACCACGGGATTCCTTTGGAAGGGTGTCATGGAAACCTCTCCTTTCCCTCCCATCACTGCCAATGCAAAGAGAGGCTTCTGTGCCCTTATCTTTGTCTTTTTCTGCCCTAGCTGACCATCTGCTCACTGATTTCTCTGAAGGGCTGCCAGCTCCTTGGTTGTTTGAAGAAGAATTTATTATTACTTACAGTGTCATTTGGAAGTCTTCCTGGAGTTTTGTCTTCTCCACCGTAGGTTTTCACACTTAACCTATAGGTATTTACTCTCTAAAGCTCTCTGAAGGATGTCATCTTGCTTCTTACAGTCTCATAACCCTGCAAGCTCTCAAATCTTTCTGAACTGATGCAGATTTTTCTCCCATGTTTTCCTGTTGTGGTGTCCAGGAGCAGTCTCCATGTTCCCTGCAGGGATTTCTCCCTAAGCTTCCTTTAGCCCTGCTTTAACAAAGCATCTGCATTTTTATGTAGGTTTTTGCTCCTAATCTGTTGCAGTGCCTTGTTGCACGGATAGCAGCAGGTATTACCATCTGAACCCAGGTTTATGTGCTACTCCTGAGGATTGCTTCTCCTCTCCTGGAATTCCTGATCAGGGATTACAGCTGGGAATGGAATCTGAGCCTCACAGCCTGGCTGAGGCCCTTCCCTCCCAGTCTCTGAGCCATCAGTGTGTCCTGGTGCTCCTGCCTGGCTGCTCTCCCTGTGCTGTCCCGCTCCAGGAGATGCCTTTCCATGGGAGATCCCTGTTCTTCCCTGGGAGGGTGGGCAGGCCCTGGCACAGGGTGCCCAGAGCAGCTGAGGCTGCCCCTGGATCCCTGGCAGTGCCCAAGGCCAGGCTGGATGGGGCTTGGAGCAGCCTGGGACAGTGGAAGGTGTCCCTGCCATGGCAAGGGTGGCACTGGAGGAGCAAAGAAAGCCTGGCTTTAGATCATCTCCTCTTTCCTGTGCTCCTCCTCAGGCCCGTGGCTCTTATCCCCAGCTGTGGTGATTTTAGGCTCAGCTGGGTTGGCAAGGGAAGGGAAGGCAAGTCCTGCTCCTCTGCATTTCTGCCGTGGGGTGCTGGGTGAGGGGGGTTTGTTTCACCCCATCCCAGTGAGCCTTTCCCTCTTCTTCCACTTCATGCCTCAGGGGACTTCTCCGGGGTGTGAGTGTGGCTGGGCTGAGTTATTTGGAGAATGAATTCTTCAGGCTGGAGCAGTCCTCATCCCTCTTCATCCCTGTGCTCCTTGCTCATCCTTGTGCTTCACTGGAGCCTCCCCTTCCTGCCAGGGCAGCTTCAGCTCTGCCAGGGGCCAGCGTTTGCTGTGGTGCCACAAGGAATTCCCTGCTCCCAGCTCTTCTTCCCCTCCCTTTCTGTCTGGATTTTACTGCTGTGAGCAGCAAGTAAAGAACAAGCAAAGAGTGGGAGTTCAAAGCAGCCCCAGTGTCTGAGGTGCCCTTCATCTCCTCCCTGTCACTTTGGGTCACTCCGAGGTTTCCTGGTACAGAAAAGCAGGATAACAAAATCCAGGCCAGAAATTTAAATGTGAGTTCCCCTGGTTGAGCAGTGAGTTCATTAAAGATGTGCCTTGGGAAAGAGCTGGATGGGATACCTTCTCTGAGGGTTTGAGAAGTGCTTTTAAATACAAAACATATTTTATTTAGATAGGTGTGGTAATAAAGACCTGAATAAAGAGTTTTTTCTTCATGATGAACACATAGAACCCTCCTCAGCCATTCACTGTGTCAGAAAGTACCTGAGGGAGGGTGGGTAGTTCCCTTATGTGGTGCCTTAAAGCAGAATGGTTTGTACTTCCATAGCAGATGAGAGCAGAGAGTAGCTGGGTGTGGAAATACAATATTTGAAACTTCTGGAGTTGTAATTCCTTTGATGTTTCCAGTCCCCAGTGCTCCACCACAGAATCTAACGCTGGAGGTACGGAATTCCAAGGTAAGACTGCAGGATTTCCTGCTAGCAGTGGGTAAAGAAAAGGCTGGGGGGTCTTAGATTGGCCCCATTTTGGAGCTGCTTTGTGTCTTTTTCCTCCCATGCAGCTTTTGAGCTCTTTATAGAGAATATCTGAGTGTGGGGCTTGGAGAAGCTGCAGTGCAGCTGGGGGCTGGCCGTGGTGGGACGCAGTGACAGTGCTGATGGTGGAAGGGGTCTGGTGGGGCCCTGAGAGACCAGAGCTGGCATCCCTGCTCACTGCTGCGTGCAGTGTGGGCACACACGGCCACACCTGGGCTGCCTCGGGCACTTGAGAAGAGAAAATGCAATACTTGGCCATCGTGCCTTTGGGATTGGGAGTGGAGATTTGTTTTAAAGCCTCTCCTAAGGACTTTGTTTTGAATAGCTCCCTGTGCTGCCTTCCCCAGAGCATCCTGCTGCAGTGGCAGCCCCCTCCTGCCGGCACCCACAGCGGGCACATCACGGGATACAAAATCCGCTACCGCAAAGTGTCCCGCAAGAGCGACGTGACTGAGAGCGTGGGGGGCACCCAGCTCTCCCAGCTCATCGAAGGTGAGCAGGACTGCCCTCCCCGGGGTGCCTGGCGGGGGTTACTGGGTCAGGGGCAGGATTCTGGGGGGTTCCTGTGGGGTTCTGCCCTCCCCGGGGTACCTGGCTGTGGTTAGTGGGTCAGGGACAGGGTTCTGGAGGGTTCCTGTGGGGTCCTGTCCTCCCCCGGGGTGCCTAGCTGGGGTTAGTGGGTCAGGGACAGGATTCTGGGGGGTTCCTGTGGGGTCCTGCCCTCCCCGGGTGCCTGGCTGGGGTTACTGGGTCAGGGACAGGGTTCTGGGGGGTTCCTGCCTCCAAAGACGAACAGAAGCAGCTCCCAGAGGAGCTCTGG
>VYXC01009945.1:177060-202113 GCA_013397175.1 Platysteira castanea
GGTTAGTGGGTCAGGGACAGGGTTCTGGAGGGTTCTCGTGGGGTCCTGTCCTCCCCCGGGGTGCCTAGCTGGGGTTAGTGGGTCAGGGACAGGATTCTGGGGGGTTCCTGTGGGGTCCTGCCCTCCCCGGGTGCCTGGCTGGGGTTACTGGGTCAGGGACAGGGTTCTGGGGGGTTCCTGCCTCCAAAGACGAACAGAAGCAGCTCCCAGAGGAGCTCTGGGGTCATGTGGGCTGCAGGCGGTGCCCTGGGTCTGGGGACCTGATTCCTAGCCCTGATTTAGCCATGGGTTTGCTGCGTGGGCTGGATTATTCCTTATAAAATGTTTATAAAAGGCCTGGAGGAGGTGACCCTGGACTCACTGTGCCCAGGTGCCAGAGGTGGAGGTGTGGAGGAGGAGGGCAGAGGAGCAGGGGCTGGGTGGGGTTGGCACAGGCACCTGGACCCAGCTCCGAGCCTTGGGAGTGGCTGAGCTCGGCCATCCCTGTAACAGCCCACCTCATGTCCATGGAATATTCTAGAGGGAATGCTTTTATCCTTTTGTACACTTGAACATCCAGTCTGGTCCATCACTTAGTGTCAGGCATGAGTTGCTACCAGAGCTGCAATCCTGTTCAGCAGGAACAAGCAGTGCTTGGGAACAGGAGCAACACCACATTGTGTTCCTCTTTAAAATCTCTGTAAACGAAGGCTTGCTCAAAAGAGAAGAAGCTGGGAAATTCTAGAAGAGTTTCTAACAAGATACTCTGATTTTTTTCTCAGAAACTCCAGCTGTGACTTAGTAAGTCTCAGTTTTCTCATGGAATTGAGATATTCCTGTAATTCCCGTATATTTTTGCCAGCAACAACCTGCTGGAGAGGTTCCATAGGTCAAATTTTGAGTGCCTTTTCACAGTGCTCTGATTTTTTAGTGCAGACTCTTACATACATTAAACAAGTGTGTGAGTTTGTTCAGCTGCTGCCTCTGTGCTGCCCCCAAGTTTGGTGATGGTGGGGGTGTTCCTGCTCTTAAAACTAATTAATTAAACTCATCAACAGCCCTAAGTTAAAGCACGGCTGCAAACAGGCCCTCCCAGTGCTGATGCTGCAGGGGTGGAAGGCTGGGTTATCCATGGTTCCCATGGGTTGTCCTGGGATTGATCAGGATCAGTGGGAATGGCCAGGCTGGGGGATCTGTGGGAATGGCCGGGGTGATGGATCTGTGGGAATGGCCAGGCTGGGGGATCTGTGGGGATGGCCGGCCTGGTGGATCTGTGGGAATGGCCGGGGTGATGGATCTGTGGGAATGGCCGGGGTGATGGATCTGTGGGGATGGCCGGGGTGATGGATCTGTGGGGATGGCCGGGGTGATGGATCTGTGGGGATGGGGAATGGCTGATGTGGTGGCTCTGTGGGCACGGCCGGGCTGATGCCCTGGGCCGTGTCCCGCAGGGCTGGAGCGAGGCACTGAGTACAGCTTCCGCGTGGCCGCCATGACCGTCAATGGCACCGGCCCCGCCACCGACTGGGTGACAGCTGAGACCTTCGAGAGCGACCTGGACGGTGAGAGACCCTGGGACTGGGACAGGGGATTTCATTCATTTCACCTCACTGACATCTCGCTGCCTCTTTGAGCAGCAAACCTGTGTTCTCACTTCTGTTCTAGGTGTGCGGTGGGGTTTATTTAGGATTAAGTGACATCAATTTCTATTTTAACAGAAAATTCTTGCCAAGTCAATAAAGTGGCTTGAAATGAAACTCTGCTTCTACGCTTCCTAGTGCTGAATGTTGGCACAAGTGGTTTCTGCTAAGAAATGCTCATTTCTAGTGCTAGTGAGATGTCACAGTAGGAAAGAAGTCATGGAAAACGTTCTCACCCACAGCCCTTTGCAGTCTTACCCCCGTGCTGGTGCTGTGCTTTCTTCGACCCACAGTAACTTATTTTGCACAGAAGAAAAGGGAGACGAATTATATTTTCTGTAGTGGTGGACTAGTCTGCACCACGTCTCCCATCAGAAATTCTGTTGTGGGTATTAAATAATTATATTGAAATTGCGGGTATTAGAATAATTACATTGAAAATTCTAATGATGGCAGGAACGTTCCTGGGCTTGTTGGAGCATTAAATGGGATATTCCAAAGCTCTTTGCATGTGCTGCAAAGGGTTCTGCTCAACAGAGAGGCTGCTGCACCATGGATTGTGTGCTGTGTCAGAGCAGGCCCAGTGAGCCTGGCAGCTGGAGCTGGAATAATGGGAATGTGTCGGTATTTGCTCTCTGCTGCTGGAGGATCCTTCGGCAGCCGGCTCGGGAAGCCTGGAAAACCCTGCTCCCATCTCTGCCTGGGCTAAGCTGATGCTCAGGTTAATCCTGGTCCTCCTGCTGCTCATGCTCCAGTGTGGACAGAGCAGTGCAGGGATGGGGACACTGGAAATCCCTTGATCCGTGTGTCTGTCGGCTCCTGAGTGAGTGTGACACACCCCTGGAGCTGCCAGGTCCCCAGAGTGGGGCAGAGCTCTGGAAACGAGCACCTCACAGGCCGATGGAAGTGTCCCTGAACTGGAGTTAACAACACTCTGCCAGAGGACAGCACCAGGGTTAAATTTAAATTTAAACAGGGTAGAAGGAGGAAAAAGAAACTTTGTCTTCTCTGTTGGTTTTGTCATTTATATTTTTTCACCTCAGGATGTTGCAAGAAATCTGACTTTCTACACATTCTTTCCGTTTAATAAAGTAATAAAAGTTGACATTTAAGACAAGATAGCATGATATTCATCTAACTCTGCATACACCTGTGAGACCTATGTGTGCACACTGTGGTTTTTGGGTTCCTTTCTTTAGAAAGCTCATGTGGATAATTTTAACACCATGCAAATGCATTTACAGCTCACCTTGCATTTCTTAGGTTCCGCAGACACGTGAGGCATCATTTCTTTTTATTCCACGGCTGCTTTTTGAGTTTAAATAGAAAACAGTTCCCAGGAGAGTCCCACGGATGGAAAGGGGAGCAGCAGCATCACCATTCCGTGTTGGGGTTGGAGCAGGGCCCCCTGAGTGCAGGCAGGAGGTGTGGAGCAGTTGTACAGAGTTTGTCCCCAGTGCAGTGGAAATGTCACCTCTGCTGCTGCCGTGTGAGCTGTGCTGTGTTCAATAGCTGGGAGCTGGAACTGCTGGGCTGTGTCAGCAGCAGCCCAGGAGCTCCCCGGGCTGGGGGCCAGGGCTGTGCTGTGATCCAAATAATCGTGTTGTGGTGTTTTATTAAATGTTTGTAGAGAAACGCAGCGCGTTTCATTAAAACGAAATCCCTGCAGGAAGCACAAGTCCTTGATTCCATTTGGAGTGAGGAGCTCAGCTGCTGTTGCAGGGAATTATCCCTAATCCGCCAGCACCCAACAAAAGGATTTATTTCATTTTCGAGAAGTGAACCCAAAGTTAGGGACACTCCAGGGACAGCTGGGAGATTGCTTTTAGGTTCCAGTCAACAGTGGGGAAAAGCCTCTTAGGAGACCTATTAGGGGCTTACAGTGGCGTGTTGTGGAAGTGCTCTGGAGTTACAGAGCCACATGCCGTGTCTCCGTGGGATGGGGTGGGACTTGTGTTGCTTTTGGGGGAAGGGTTTGAACGTTTGAATACGGACTCTGTATTTTCTAACTTTTCGTATGGCTGTGTAGTTCCTGCTTATATTCTGTGAACTATGGGAATCCAAGGATTTAGGCAGTGACAGCCATAGGACAGGTGAGGAGAACCCTTTGCAGTGCAGTTCTTAAAGCTGTGGAATATCCTATTTAATGCTACAACCAGCTCAGGAACCTTTCTTTCATCACCAGAGTTTTCCATGTAATTACTGTAATACCCACAAGTGAGGAATATGATGGAATTGAAAGTAGATGAGTTTGTGGAGGGGAAGGATGGGATAAAACCAGCGCATATTTGGAGAAATGGGTGACAACGTGTGCAACCATGCAAAATGCCTAAGTAGATCTGATACAAAACCCATCCCAACCCGCTGAGCTTCAGCACAGCTCTCCTTCCTTTTAACGGGAGGCTCTGTTGGAGTGCAATGTTAATATTCTGCTCTCGGGGCTCTCTGCTCTCTCCTGCACACCAGAGTTTCACTGTGCTCATTGCAGCACACAGAACTGCTTTGTTTGACCTTCCCGCCTTGCAATGCCTCCCTTTCCCTGCAGAGACTCGTGTGCCTGAGGTGCCCAGCTCCCTGCACGTGCGGCCGCTGGTCACCAGCATCGTGGTCAGCTGGACCCCTCCCGAGAACCAGGACGTGGTGGTCAGGGGCTACGCCATCGGCTATGGCATCGGCAGCCCCCACGCCCAGACCATCAAGGTGGACTACAAACAGAGATACTACACCATAGAGAACCTGGGTAAGTGCAGGAAACGTGCTCTGGGCCCCATCCCAGCCCCCCTCAGCACTCCTTCAGCAGCTTCCATGTGAGCAGCAGCCCGAGCCCCCCGCGCTCCATGCGGAGCTGCAGGAGAAGGAGGCTCTGAAATGTCACCTGGATTCACTGGTGGCTCCTTCAAAAGGAAAATGAAGATTCACCCCTCCACAGAACTCTCTGTGGGAGGTAAAATAGTCTGAAAGTGAGAGAAATAGCAATATTGGGAATTCCATCAAATAAGAGGTTTGAGTCGTTTTGGGTTTGTTCCTTTTAAATTGTTTTTCTCGCTCCTGATTTGGCTGTGCTTAAAGGTAGATTTGCTGTGACTATAGACCTGAGCTGTGGTGGAGGGGCGTGAGGGTGGAAATGAGATGGGCTTTAAGGTCCCTTCCAACCCAAACCAGTCTGGGATTCTGTGCCCATGAACAGAAGGTCTGTGTGGAGACCTTCTCCGTTCAGATCTACTTATTTCACATATTCCAGTTCAAAATCCAAACGCTGAACAAAGAGGGAATGGAGAAGCAGAAACCAGGATTCACTGGTTGTGCTGGTTTCTTTTCCCCTTCAGACCCCAGCTCCCACTACGTGATCACCCTGAAAGCCTTCAACAACGTGGGGGAAGGGATCCCCCTGTACGAGAGCGCTGTGACCCGGCCCCACTCCGGTGAGTCCTGCCTGGCAGCTGGGAGGGGCAGGGGGTGGTGGAAGCTCCTGGTTGTCAGTGCATCCCGTGCTCTCTGTCCCTGTCACTGCTTGGCCTTGCACATTCCCCATGAACTGGGCTCATTTGTAAATCCCAAACTCACCTGACAACTACTAATGGATGTTCTTACTCCAAACGTTCCCCTCACCTGAGCACAGCCCACGTGGGTGCAGTTCTAAAGGCCCTGAGCTGGGGGTTTGTGGTCTTTTTCACTGAGAGTTTTGAACGTGATACCTGTGTTTGCTCTGTGTCAGCCTCCCTCTGTTGTCACTCACACTAAACAAGGTCTGGGCAGTTTTTATTTTGGCCTTGTAATCCATAAAGAAAAGAGTTTAGGCAGAGGAGTGTGCAGGTGAGCTGTCGCCATGCCATGGAACCTGCTGACACCACCCAGGAGTTTGGTGGAGGTGCAACACTTGGGGTTAGTCCTGATGAACTGGAATCCTTGGAGATTCTCCAGAGGATGCTGGAATTGCAGTTTCACAGTTACTGCAAGTTTGTCTCTCACTCAAAACCTTCCTTTGAAGGTGCCTTCTGGGAGATCCCTGTGAACAGAGGAAGTGGCGTTTGCCCATCCAGAGCTCCAGCTCTGTGTGCTCCTTGTTTTCTGGGACAGGACTCAGTGGACACTCCAGGCAGATGAAGTTTGGGGTTCCCAGGCTGTGGCTGAGTGCCCTGGGCACTAATGAGGGATATGCCAGCAGGGATGTGTTGTCTTACTGTCTGGAGGAGGGAGGACGATGCAAGAGTGGTGTTATTGCCTGGTCTGATGTCACCTATTAACTCTGGCTTTTCTCTCTTTCTCTCCATTCCTCACCTTCCATCTCATTGCACTTCCCTGCATCCCCCCTTTTTTGTTTTGGTTGACATTAAAATGCCTCCTCCCTTTTTAATTATAAACCATGGCCTTTCCCCCCATGGATTTCCCAGACACTTCCGAGGTTGATTTGTTTGTTATTAATGCTCCATACACTCCAGTGCCAGATCCGTCTCCCATGATGCCCCCGGTGGGAGTTCAGGCTTCCATCCTGAGCCATGACACCATCCGGATCACTTGGGCAGACAACTCCCTGCCCAAGAACCAGAAGATCACGGACGCGCGGTTCTACACCGTCCGCTGGAAAACCAACATCCCTGCCAACACCAAGTACAAGGTACTGAGTCCCACAGGAGCTCCCCAGCCCAGTCAGGGGCAGGCACGGCTCTGGAAGCACTGCTGGGCTCCTTGGAGAGGCAGGATTCCTCCAGGTGCACTCCCAGGGGCAGGCACAGCTGCTGGGATGAGCCTGGGGGCCTTAGAGGGGCAGGATTGCTCTGGGTCTGGTGGGAGCAGTTCCTTGTGTGTCTCCTGTGGGGAGGAGCTGGAGCTGGGCTGTTGTGGGAGTGGATGGAAGAGCTGCTTCAGGAGAGGAGCAGGAATTCCCAGAGTTGTTCTGTTCTGGGGACACGGTGGCTGTTGGAAGCTTCGCCCTGCCCCGATTCCTGGGGGTGGGAGGTGTGGGCTCCCCTCTGGAGAGCCCCTAAAGCACTGCAAGGGTGTGTGACTGCAGCCCCTCACTGCCCCGTGCAGGGCAAACAGAGTCACCCTGATGGTGAAAAGTTTCCTTTACAACCTTTTCAGTTCAGGCAAAGCTGATGGTGAACCTTTCCTTTGGGAGCTGACTGGATGCAAAATACACAGCAGAAACTTTATGGTATCCCTGCCTCCCTCTATTTTCATGTTTTGATTTGGAGACTGGATTTGGAGTTTGGTTTGGTGGTTGGTTGGATTTTTTTATTAATTTTCAGAGTTACCTGGAGGGCTCAAAGCTGCTGACTCTCAGTTTCATGTTTGCAACGAGACTCAGAGGAACTGGTTGTTAAAATACCCAGCCAATGGAGCTCCCTTTATGCTCCTGCAGAGCCAGCTTGTTATAATCCAGATATTTTCTTTATTGAAGTGAGAAGATGTAAATATGTGTGTATTCCTCCTCTAAAGGCAAGTTACTATTGAGCCACATTCCTAAGTCACGTGCAGAGGGTGTCTCAGGAGTGGTTTAAATAAAGCTGCAGTTTCATTAGCTAATTGCTTAAAAGAATGAAATAAAGTAGAGGATGGAATAAAATAGTAAATTAAACATTCCTGCTGTCCTGGTGCTGGTTGTCAGTGGACAACAAGTTTTACTGTGATCAAAGCCAACACGGAATGATGGAATATAGTTTAAAATTACCCAAAATTGTAGAAAGGATTTGCCTGAAGGAGAGAAGTTGGAGGTATTTCCTCCAACCACGTGTAACCTGTGGTGTCTGGAGAACCCACATCCTGCTTTTCTTCCCTTGTTTCTGTTGGAAATGCTCTCCTGCTCTGCTGGCTGTTTTTCGGGAGGTCAGAGCCTCGCAGGGAGGTGCTGGCTCTCGGTCAGGCTGTGCTGACCTCGCTGCAGGGAGTGCAGTGCCTGTCCCAGCCCCTCTGCAGCTCCTGCTCGCTGCATCTCTGGCTTCCCAGTGTCCCCGTTCCACAGCCTTGGGCACAGAAATCCTGTGGCACCTCTGCAGGATCCAGAGCTGCATCTGCACCCTCCCTCTCATCCCTAAATTGGGCTGAGACCGTTCACTGAGATGTTCTGCCTCTGCCCTGTTCCTGCCCTGGCACAAACCGCCTTGTTTTCCTCAGAGGGTGCCGGGTTGTGCCAGGCTGAGCCTGGAAGCAGGAACAGATGTGCTGCAGCTCCTGTGTCTCTGCACTAACTTGGAGCAGTTTTCCAAAGCCCCCTTGCTGGTGTGTGGGCTTGTCCTGCAGCTGCCTGGGATCCATCAGGGATCAAGGAAAATATTAAACCTTGGATCTTTTAGGACTGCATAAAAGGGAAGCAAATTGTTCAGGGTAATATTTGTGGAGTTTATTTCTAGCAGGTGAGCAGGGTTTGGTACCGTGGGAGAAGCTGGGATGTTAAAAATGATAAAGTGGTGTTAAATTGTGGAGTCTGAGGCTCCAGGGGGGCTCTGATATGTCATTTACACTCACTGCGATGCACAGGGAAACGAAAAGATCCCAAGATTCAAAGCCAGAGGTGGAAACCAGAACTTTTCACCTGTAAAAGGAGCCCAGCTGCCACATCAAATAATACAAAGACTGGAATGTTTAAATGCTGATGGGAATTCCCACAGGCATCCCAGAGAGGAAGAGCTTTTTGGGGTAAGGCAGCTGGTAATGCCAGATGGGAGGCAAAGATTCCTGCCTTGGACTTGTCATTCCATCCTGCCTGTGCTTCCCTCCTTCCCCAGGGAGCTGTGCCCATCCCAGCTGTGTCACAGTCCCACCCACTCCAAACTGCACCCAGTGTGTACCAAGGAGAGGCTTAAAGCCAATGGAGGATTTAATTTTAATTCATTTGATGAGTCTTTGTTGTCTGGCCACAGGCAGACAAATCGCTGCCATCCCTTGGATCACCATTTCCTGAACTTCCATCCCTTGGAAGAAAAAGGGTGTAAAGATATTGGAGATCTCACTTCTGGAGCCTTCAGGAAAGGTGCCTTTACCCTGGCAATAAATCAGCTGCACTCGGTGGTTTCTGGAGGCAGTGGCTGTTCCAGTTGTTGTATGGCCCTGTCACATCCTGAAACAACTCTTTAATTCTGTGTTCACACCACTGCAGGCCAAGGTGAGGAATATACACACCTGTAAATACAGCTTTCCTTCTTCTCCATGGGCCTTCAGCACATTCTGCTGGTGCTGAAGCCAATTTTAACAAATACCAGGTCTTTATAAATGCTGAACAAATTCCACTATGAGCCACGTGTGGTTTCCTTGTGTGACCCTAAATAACCATTTTTTCTGAAAAGAACCTACATGTTAGTAAAGCTTCATTCTGTTCAAGCTTCACAAGTGTATCTTTAGCTGTGTGTTCATTACATTTAAGTTTGCTCTGGAAGTTCCAGCAGGAATGTGGGAGGCAGCCTCAGGTTCCAAGCAGGGCTGTTCCTCGCTGTGCTTTTTGTTTTCCCCAGCCCGAGGTGTTAATGAAATGCTGTAAATGAGCCCCCAGGTAAACAGGGATGGAAACACTGCAGAGCAAGCGGGCCCTGGACCTTGTGTTGCCGTTTTCCAGTTCTAATTGACTGCTGGGAAGTGCTCCTGCTGATTGCAGAATTTCTAGCGGAGGATAAACGTTGATATTTGATTAATGAATTTGCACGACAGAGAAGAACCAGCCCTGAGTTAATGCCTGTGGTTATGGAAATGCTGGGAGCACAGCTGGGAAGGTGTGGGCTGTGGAAGTGCTGACCCTGGTTTTCCTTTCAGACTGCCAATGCCACCACTCTGAGCTATCTGGTGACGGGGCTGAAGCCAAACACCCTCTACGAGTTCTCGGTGATGGTGACCAAGGGCAGGAGATCCAGCACGTGGAGCATGACTGCACACGGGACAACCTTTGAATTAGGTACTCTGGAAGGGCTGGGATATTCCTAAAGAAACCTCCACCTCCCTGTTCCTGAAATGGTTCTGCTGATTAACTCTTGCTGGGGGGGTCTGAATAGTTCAGTCAGAAATTCTGATTAAAAAACAACAACGTACTTCAAAATTCCAAGGGATGATTGCAGAATTTACATCAAATTACAGAGATGTCATGAATAATGTACCACACTTCATGGGCAGGAGAGAGGAAAGTGTCACAAAAAGCACATTAACAGCAAATACAAAAAAAACCACTTCAGCAAATAGTAATTAAACGTGATGATAATTTTTACAGAGTGAGAAGGTGCATGAGGCAAATGAAGACAAAAAAATCACAGTAGGAATGAAGACATCCAAATGAGCCCTAAATTCCTGTTCAGTGCAGAACAGAGGAGGGTTTGTAGCTGCCAGGAAAAACTCAGGCCCAGGGAGTGACTGTGAGGGCCGGGCCCTCTCCCCGACCTGCCCCTCGTTAGCTCCTCTTATCCTGCAGTGTTAAATTAACTTCAGGCAATTAAATTTACTGCTTGTTATGCTTAGGTTTCTCTTCAGATGGGCTGTGGAGGACAAAAAACCTGTCCGAATGAGCCCAGAGTTCTCCTGCTAAATTAAAATACAAACATGCACAGAATTAGTGAGAGATATTCTGAGATATTCCAGATATTCTCTCAGAGAAATTATGTAATTTCCGCTTAAGAAAAAGCAAACCCAGGATAAAGTCTGAACTCCCAGAACTTACTCTGAAGTCCCAGTGAGCTTCAGTTGCTTTTGAAAACACTGTCATGGTTTTGGGTGGGAATTCCATTCTGTGGGGCCAGCTCTGGGCTTGGGGCTCCTCTCCCATCCCACCATTCCCAGCCCACATTAAGCACTCCATTTGGTATTTCTGCTGACGTGTGTTCAATCCTCAGCCACAGCTCTGCTCTGAGTGCAGGGACTGCAAAAGTTGCACAAATAAAGTTTTTAAAGAGAATTTGACACTCACAAAGCCCCTGAGCAAGGGCACAGTGCAGGAGGGCTCAGTGCATTTAAATGGGAAGGGTCAGGTTGACATGGTTGTAAGGAATATTTGCAAATATGACCCAAAGTCTGGGGAACTAAGGAGAAAATTAAAAATATAATTTTTTTAAAAAGGCTAGATATATTTTCTCATAACAGATCTTGTGATTTTTAGTGCTGGCCAAATTCCTGAGTGAGTGGCTCATTATTTTGGGATACTCCTGAGTAGCTGTGTAGGACTTGCTCCTAAAAATAAAATTCTGGGCTCTGTGTTGTCTCTGAATTCCCGATCTCCTGTGGGCTACTCCTGATTTTCTCATTTTGTTTCCTCTGAATCCTGCTTTTACATATTTGGGGCAATAGTTACAATAACTTTTGGGCTTTGGTTGTCCTGGTTTCCAGCTCTTCGTCACAGGGATAATTGGTGGCCATCCCAGAGGATTTATGGATGGATTTCTAATAGGTCACATCCATAAAGCTCTGGAAATAAAGGAAGTTCCATGTTGCTGTGGTTGTGTTAAATACCCAAGGTGGATTTACTGCAGGCTGCCCCCTCAGAAGCCTCCTGGATTTCAGGATGTGGCACCGCAGGGATGGTCAGTGCCCTCTGGAGGCTCCAGTTCACAGCAAGGATTTCAGTTTTCTGCTGGAGCAATTTGTGCCATTCCTTGAATTTTTGTCAGGAGAGGCTGATGGGAGAAGGAAAACTCTCCCCTCCTTTCTTTCCCTCAGTGCTGCTGTCTGGTAACCCAAGGAAAAAGGTTGGCCAGCCAATATTTCTGCATTTCTAACACCTCTGTGGTGCAGATTCCTTCCAAAATTCAAATCCCTCTTCAGAAGGTCAATCAGCCATTACAGGTTTGCCCAGAGATTGTTCCCCAGAGCAGCTGTGGCTGCCCCTGCATCCCTGGAAGTGTCCAGGGCCAGGTTGGACGAGGCTTGGAGCACCCTGGGACAGTGGAAGGTGTCCCTGGCCCTGGCAGGGGTGGAATGAGATGGGCTTTAAGGTCCCTTCCCACCCAAACCATTCCAGGCTGGTGTAATTCTAAGTTGCTGGTGGATTTACTGTGCTGATTGGGATTGAAGTGCAAATGGGCACTCCTGGGTCTCAGTCTCAGCATAAACCTGGAAACAGGGACATATTTCAGATGCCTGCCTATATAAATGTATCCTTCACAAGTTGGTGTGATTTTTCTGATGGCTGAAGAAACTCAGGTGAGAAGTCCCTGGCCCAGCTGTGCAGGCTTTTGAGGACACTCAGTCATGGATCACATCTGGTGCCAGAAGTGCTCTGGGGAAGGGGAGCTCCATATGGGACAGAGGTGCTGACACTGGATGGCATTGGCCAGGGAGGGGAATCAGTGAGACACCACAGGAGGGGGGAGTTACACAAGTAAAGAGAATAACTCAGATATAATTGTGCTCCACATCAGCTGAGAATGCAGGGCCTCAAGGTGGCTGTTGTCTGTGTGCTGACACTCTGGGTTTGTGTTGCAGTGCCAACCTCGCCCCCCAAGGACGTGACCGTGGTCAGCAAGGAGGGCAAGCCCCGCACCATCATCGTCAACTGGCAGCCGCCCTCCGAGGCCAACGGCAAAATCACAGGTGGGGCAGGGGGACCCAGCCCTGGGGCTGCCCACGGCTGCTGTGCCAACCTCTGCAGTAGCTCACGTGCATTACTTCCTTCTGTACTCACCAGAATGTATTCAGATCTAAACTAACTGCAGCGGGAAATGGAAGGGGGATCAGAGGTCCGGTTGAAAGTTTAAATACCTCCATAACCTTTGCTCGTGCTGTTCTAATAGCAGGCCTCCAGTGATTATCCCCAGTGCCTCTGGCCCATCAGAGGTTTATTTAGGAGAAGCCATCCCAGGGCTCTTTGTCATCTTTGTGGCATTTTTGTGTCACGGAACCGACTTCAGGGCAGTTTCTTATTCCCCTGACAGAACCATTAGGAGTAAACTGTTATTTGCCTTTAACTGCATCACTGCCACGTAGGATAAAGGACTTTTCAGAAAGTAATAATTACTGATGCCCTTCTGTGATTTCTGTTTGGATTCACATTGGAAGGGCTCTTTGAAATAATCCATTTCAATTTTAATTTGTTAAAAGCTGAGGTCAGATTTTAATGGCATGCTGTTTGCAATGTCTGGTTTGGGGTCTGAGCTCAGAATTAACCACGGTGCAGAATCAAACCTGGGACTCCACCTGATGGGGCAGGACTGGAGCCCAGGCTCTGGACAGGAGACTGAAACTTAATAAATCACTGGGAAAAGCAAACTGTTTTCTCTCCATGGGAAAGGAGGATTGACTGGAGACAGGAGCCTTTGGTGGAGGGATTTGGCTGCCAGTGAGGGCACAAATGTCTCAGGCAGAGGCACAGCCGAGGGAGGGGAGGCACTACAGAGAGCAGCATTTACCTGCACAGGGCTGGCAGAATTGTCCCATTGGCCAGCTCCAGAACCGCCTTGCAGGGAAGGAAACCCTTGGAACAGCACTGTTCAGTATTTATCAGCTTTTGCATAAGCAGCAGTCAACAGCTTAAAAATGAACTAAAAGGGTGATCCAGGGCTAGGCCTGAGTGCAGCAGGCACCAGCTCCCTTTTCCCAGAGCCCATCACCAGAGCCCATCTCCAGCTCCCCTTTCCCAGAGCCCATCTCCAGCTCCCCTTTCCCAGTGCCCATCTCCAGCTCCCCTTTCCCAGAGCCCATCTCCAGCTCCCCTTTCCCAGAGCCCATCTCCAGCTCCCCTTTCCCAGTGCCCATCTCCAGCTCCCCTTTCCCAGTGCCCATCTCCAGCTCCCCTTTCCAAGTGCCCATCTCCAGTTCCCCTTTCCCAGAGCCCATCTCCAGCTCCCCTTTCCCAGTGCCCAAGCAGTTTTTGGGATGTGGGGCCCGAGTGCCCTCTGGTGGGAGCAACCTGTTCCGGCCGAGGGCCCGGTACTAATTAATTACTCATTAACTCACTCAGTGCTGTCAGTGGTGGCAGAATTCCGAGTGGTGATGTCATTCCGTGTCCCCCAGTCCAGGGAATGCTCAGCCTTGCAGCTCCAGTCTCCCTGGCTGGGGGTGGGATGGGCATGGAATGCTGAGCTGGGCCAGCCTGGATCCCACATGCTCAGGCATCATTAGAGCTGCTGGCTAATTAGGACACCCCGAAGTTAATTCAGTGCTTGTGCCTCTAAACTGTTACAGTGCTTTTAGCATCACTTCATATTTATATATATATATANAATGTATATTTCCATATATGTTACGTATAAATACTTGAACCTAGATATAGATATAAATAAAGATAAAAATATATAAACAATATATAAAAAGATATCATGTACATTGTATTATATACAATATATATTAAATATAGATTCAGGTATTTGTTTCTATGTGTATATAAATATAGAGAGGTTCAAGTATTTATTTTATGCTGATCTGTGTTTTTAATATAAAAAGTTACAAGGCTTTTACTGCGTACTGGTTTGTGATTCCAGTGGATTTTAATAACAGAACATAAACTCTTCCCATGCCTTTTTTTCTGGGATGTGCAGGGCAGCCTCAGTTCTCTTCAGATTCTTGTTGCCCTTGTTAATACACTGAGAAATAATGAAATAATTATAAACACAAGTTGTTTATTTGTGCATGAGAATGTTTTATTGTTTTAACATAATTTAAATAATATCATACTAATTCTTTGAGGATGTTTTGATTTATTTTATTTCACTTTATTTGGTCTATGAATAGGTGAAGGGATGGAGATAGGAATTTGTCCATGCTCAGGAAACGGTGGTCAGAAATACCCTTGATATTTTAAATGGCCTTTTTCTCTTACCATCTGTTCTGAACAGTTCAGAGGGAAGATGGGAGGGCTGGCTGATATGTGAAAATTATGTCCGTGTTCGCCCGAGTCAGAGCGCACTCAGGAAGCCCCTGGTGGTTTCCCTGGCAAACACAACATTTTCCCTGTCCCCGTGTGGCTGGAGCTGTCCCTCTTCCCCTCCCAGGGTACATCATCTACTACAGCACAGACGTCAACGCCGAGATCCACGACTGGGTCATCGAGCCCGTGGTGGGCAACAGGCTCACGCACCAGATCCAGGAGCTCACCCTGGACACCCCCTACTTCTTCAAGATCCAGGCCCGCAACTCCAAGGGCATGGGGCCCATGTCTGAGGCCGTGCAGTTCCGCACCCCCAAAGGTACCCTGGCCCCCGGGGCTGAGGAGCACGGGCTGTGCTCCTGGGAAAGGCAGGACTGGGGCGTGGAGGGCTGTTTTCCATGGGCTTGGGCTTGTGTGGAACGGATCCGTGTGGCTGGAGCTCAGCTCTGGGGTTCATTGGCTGTTCCACCGTGCCTGGGGGGCCTTTGGGCCGTTCAGGTGCTCCAAACCTGGGGTGGCTGTGGTGAGAGGCCAGGTCCTGTGTGCCACATCTGCTCCCGCCAATGGGATGGTGCAGTGGGAACTCGTGGGATGCAACAGGCCCCTAATTTAGGAACTGACGGTGATGGGCACGTAGTAAAGAGTAAAACATGAGAGAGCTTGGGAAAATCAAGTTACGAGTTTATTGTCACAGAATCTTATCAAAGATTTGGGTTGGAAGGGACCTTACAGCCCATCCATGTGAGGGGACACCTGCACCAGCCCACATTGTCCAAGCCCTGTCCAGCCTGGCCTTGGACACTTCCCCATGTGAGTTTTAGTGATGAGAATCAAGAGCTGTGCCCTGTGCTGTGGGAAACTTGGAATTCTGTCTCACTCCTTCAAGCCTTGTGATGTGTCTCTTGTTTTTTCCTCCCTGTGCTTGCCCCACTAAGCTGAGTCCTCAGATAAAATGCCCAATGACCAAGGTAAATGAACAGCCACATTTCTCTCTCTCCATCCCTCACCGTTGTGCTTTGCTGTGCATATGCTGTGACATTTCCTCAGTGGAGCAGGATCCTGCTGCTCCCACTGGGAACGGGCGAGTTCCTGCCGTGCTGGCAGGGGGAGAGCTGGGCGTGGGTGGGAGGAGTGGAAAGGGCTCTCTGTGGACATGTCCCAGGAAGGGCCGTGGGGTTGTGCCAGCACTGAATCGTTCTGTGGGAATGGTGGAGCCAGTGGTGCCCATCCAGCCCTGCCCACGGACAAGGGGATGGAAGATCAGAGGGATCCTGGTGAGCACCAGTGCTGCTGGTGAGGATTCATTCCGTAATGAAGGGAGGGAGACCCTGGGAAGCTCTGTGCAGGAGAGATTCTGCCTGTCAGCTCATTTGGAGCCCAGTCTCTCCTGAGGAGCCCGGCACTGGCTCCTAAAAGCCTTAAGATTTTAAAATGTTTGCTTGAAAAATGGGAGCTTTGAGCTTCCGACATCAAATTAGAAGGTGGATGTCCCAGGGCTCTTCTTGCTTTCTTCCAAATAACCTACAAGCTCCATAAAAACAGGGAGAATTAGTCTGAAGGGATGAGTTAAAAAGGCCATTGGCAAACAGCTTAGACATGCAATTAAAGAGATCCTAAAGGGGCTCTGAGGGAGCTGCTCCTCTTGGCTTCCCAGCCTGGTGCTTGCAGTAATTTATTAAATGTGCTTTTACTCTGTACCCGGTAATGCTGGTAGCAGGGGCAGGCAGGGAGTAAATTGATGCCCATCCCCATGTCCTGGAGGTGGGGCTGAGGTTGGGAAGCAGATGCTCCAGTGCCATTGTCCTGCTCACCTGCAGCAGGACAGAATCGGGGACAGTTACAGGGTTTAGGTGGAAGTTGCTGTTTTCTGTTTCTCCCCGTTTCCCTGCTGTTTCAGCCCTGTCACATCCTAAAGTAACACGTTCTCCTAGTAATGATCAGTTTTTATCACTTCCTATTATTTATAAATCACCAAAGCCAAGAGTTTTGTTTCAGAATTCCTGTGAGGACACTGGGAGAGTTGCAATCATGGCAGTAGCTGAAATTTGGGGAAGGGGAAGACAGAGGAAGTGCAGGAGAGGAGCTGAGGAGCTTCCCTGTGACTGCACCACTGGGCAGCCAAATTACCCTGCAGGGAAGAGCCAGCAAGTCGCTCAGGCTGGGAGCAAAACTGAATGGGATCGGATCTCTGCCCTTGATGGTTCTGTCCTTTTCTCTCTTCTCCTGCTTTAATGTTTTCCTCATGAACTCAGCACACGATTCTGTTTTCCCAGCCCCTTCTGGAGCACAGAGCTCGGTCAGAACTCGGGGCCTGTTGCTCTCAGGTGGTTGCACTGGCCTCGTCCTAAAGCAGAGATTAAGGTCTCTGATCAAGTAAACCCATCCTGAAGTCACCCATGGTGGAAATGTTTGTCTGCATAGATTGAAACGTGGAGTTTCACAGGCTGAGTGGAAAACAATTCCAGCAAATGCTCTCTTAAACTGTTCCTGAAAATAGGTCACACTGCATAAGAGATGGGGCTCCCTGGAATTTATTTAAAGGTTTACACTGTTGATCTGTGAGTTTAGGAATTGGATCCTGAGAAGCACCTTGGTTGGGTACCTAAATTTCATCCTAAATTCATCAGGGAGGACCTGGGTTCCATGAGGATCATTGTGCTTTCTCATGCCTACCCCTGATTTTATGTCCCCTGCTGACCTCAGGGCAGTTTTTCCCTTCTCCTTCGTGGTGTTATCCAGGATATTGAGCTGCACTTGGCCAAGCACAGGTCCTTGCAGAACTCCTTGGAAGCATTCCTCGTGAATAATTCTCATTCTTATCAGTTTGTTGTTAATCTTGATAATAGGTGCCACATGGGTTCTTTATGGTGCTATTTTAACAAAGCATTGCACAGCACTCTGTCAGATGTTTCCTGGCAGCCTAAATGCAGTAGATTTTATAGATCTCTCATTATGTGTCTGCACAGTTACTGTTACCAGCCACGTGACATTTAGCTCTTTGAAAATACCTGTTTTCCATAAAACAGAAGGATGTATGTAAAGTGCCATCTCCTCTCCATGCCCTTTTCCATCACCTCACTGCATGAGGGCTGCAGCTGCTGCACCAGAAATGCTCAGGATGTCTGATTGCCCTCCTAAAATATTGCTGGTTCTTCATGTTCCCCCCTCTGCCACAGCTCCTCTGCCTGGAGCAGCTCCTCAGCACCAGGCTCAGGGTTCAGTGAGTCCCTCTGGGGGTTCCCACCTTCCCAGGGCAGGTGAAGTGGCCACAGACACAGATATATCAAACATAACCTGGCTGGCGCTGCTCCAGTCTGTCTCTGCTGCTGCAGGGTAATTGGTCCCCAAAAAGGGAACCCTGGGGCCGTGTCCCCTCCGTCCTGGCAGGTCCCTGGGTCCTTTCCATGTCCCATTTGTCCTGCAGTGCTTCTTTTCCATCCCTGCAGGCTCCAGCTGCTCTCTGCACACACAGAACGTTCTCCTCATTCCCTCCCCAGGTTCACTCACTGCCCCTGCCCGTGCCTGGCTTTGCCATGTGTCTTTATTTCAGGGACCAATTCCCAGGCTCTCATTTGAGGCTCAGTTTCCATTTGTTACACATCCTTTAACACTTACTACTGCTTGATTAAAGGGAATTTGTAACTAAAACCTCCTTCTCCTAACTGTGAAACTGCCACGCTGCCCGAGTTTTTGGAGGGTTTTTTTTGTAGAACAGTGTGAAAATGTGCAAAATACTCTGGGTTCCTGTAACGAGAGGAATTCTTTGCACCATTGCTGAATGTCTCCCCTGCTCCAGTGTTTTGTCATTAATTTTGCAGTAGTGCATTTTCATGCAAACACTGAGTGGAAGGACCAGGTTTGGATGTAACTAATTGATTGTTTCCTCAGGTTTCATCAAAACCGTTCTTGTGGTGCTTTGTTGTCACTTGTGGTGCACTTGTGGAGAGAATGGGGAGGAGCTGGAAGCAAGTTGTTATGGAGAGGCAGGGCGTTAATACTACATTTACTGTGCTTGGGATCCTCCAGCCATTGCCAGTCTCCCTCAGCTGCTGGAGTAGGGTGTTAGGAAAGGACACCTGGATAATTCCTGCTCTGGGGTGATGAACTGTCAGTGCAAGTGTGGCAAAACCGTCTGCCTCAACATGTACCTGTGCCTTACTGCAAGTGGGCTTTATTATCATTTTGAAAAGGAAATTGGGAGAGGCTCCTGAGCTTAACTAGCAAAATAATAACTGGGAAACTATTAAAGAGCTCCTTTGGAGAAATGGTTCTTTCCTTGGAGAAACAGGTGCTGTGCAAAGCCAAATCGTGTTGTAGGGACTGAAAAGGAGGGGAAAAACTGCTCCTGGGGCTTGGGGAGGTTCTAAGGGAGGACTCAGAGGTGCTGAATTGTGTCTGTGTGTGTAAAATTCCACTGTGTCCAACCTTTCCAGCCTCAGGAGCTGCCGGGAAGGGGAGTCGCCCCATGGACTTGGGCCCAGACTACAAACCCCCGCTGGGAGGTGAGTGTGGGGCAGGGCATCTCCAGGGCCCAGTTTGGGGTCAGTTTGGGGTCAGCAGCGGTTCCAGAGCTTCTGCTCTGTGGGATGATCCCTGTTTTGCTCAGGAAATCCCGCCACACTCCTGCTGTGGTGTCCCTGCTGCAGCTGGGGACTCCCATGGCATTTCCACAACCAGAGCTGCTCCCAGCCTGGTGTGAAATGCCTGCTGGAGGGGGAAATCAGTTCTGTAGGAACAGCTGAGGAAGGAAAAGCCTCCTCTGCTCCTTGTCCTGGTCAGTGCTGTGTGCTGGGATGCCCTGTCCTCAGGGAATGCTCCCTAGTGTTGGATAAAGGGTTTCCCTCAGAGCCAGGTGACCCTGGGAGGCTCCTGAGCCAATTCCAGTGGTTGGCTCCAAGGGGATCCCAGGCTGACTCTGCTTAGAGTGTTTTGTGACAGTTGAGTAGGTTGCACTTGTGTTTTGATAGACTTAGTAGGAAATGGATCTCCAAATCAACTTCCAGATGAACAATTGTTCAGAAACAGTTGGCAAATGCCAGAGAAACAAACACTTCTCCTGAGGTCCCTCCCCTCCTGGTGATCTGCAGGGTTCCAGGTGTCTGTGGTGGGCACTGCTTGCTTTTCCTGTGTAACCAATGAGCCTTTCCTCCCCTCCCAACCCTCCCAGGCAGTAACAGTCCCCACGGCAGCCCCACGTCCCCCCTGGACAGCAACATGCTGCTGGTGATCATCGTGTCCGTGGGCGTCATCACCATCGTCATCGTCGTCATCGTCGCCGTCTTCTGCACGCGCCGCACCACGTCCCACCAGAAAAAGTAATGGGGCTGGGGCTGGGCCCTGCCTGGCTCAGGGAATCCTGGTGTTTAATTCTTTAGGATGCTTTACACTTCATTCCTTGTAAGTCCTGCAGCCTGCGGGTGCTGCTGCTGCTGCTCTGGTTTTCCTGTCACTGTCCCAGAGTTCCAGACTGGGGCAGTGCTTCCAGGTGGGCCTGAACTTTACCCCCTGAGGAGAAATTGTCATTTAAATGTTTCCAAACGGGAGCCAATCCATATGTTGGGAGCTGGGAGAGCTTGAGAGCTCAGGCAGCTCCTCACTCCTGCATGTGTGGGCTCAGTGCATGAGCTGTGCTCGACAATATCCAGTTCTCAGTAGGATCACTGGCGTGGAATTTGAATGTGGTGCTGGATTCCGTAGAAAAGTGCTCCAAAATCCCGCTGTTTGTACCTGAATTCTTCCCTCCTTAGAGCATGTGCATTAACACTGCAGCAGTGATGCTCCCACTTAGGGGCTCCTGCAGGGCCTCTCTGCATGTTCTTTGAAAGACCAGAGCTGTCTTTGAAGTGTGAAAAGATGCTGTTCTGCAAAACGTAAGGAAGTGATGAAAAGCCAGGCTTGGATAATCTGCACTCTCTGTCTGCAGCAGGAGAGGGAGCAGGGGTGGAGGAGCTGGCCCTGGCACACCTGGCAGCTGGGGCTGTGCTTGGCAGAGGGCAGCAGGGATGGGCCACTGCCATGAGATGTGTTTTATTTTCAGGGCAGAAATAACCCTGTGAAATTGCAATTTCTGAGTGCCCTCAGCCAGGGAGTAACTGATCCTTGCCACTCCTCAGCTCCAGTGGGAGCAGGATGTGGGAGTCACCCCTGCCAGAGGCTCTGTCAGTGACATTTATCCATGTCTGAGCCATTCCCAGGAACTCTGCTCCCAGAGCTCTCCTCCAGCTCTGCCGTGGCCCAAAGTGAGGAGTCAGTGTGGCGGGAGTGCTGGAACCTGCATTTTGCTTTCCCAAAATTCTGCCATCCCAAATCTCTGCCTCACCGTGGTTTGCTGCTGCTCAGCACGATGGGAACCTCCCCAGTGGGATGTGTCCAGCCTGAGTGGGGCTGGAAGGAGCATTCCTGTCACTAATCCTGTGTTCCTATCCCCTGGGGATAACTGGCTGGCTGCACCTCCTTCTCCAGCTGCTGCTGGAGCTTGGTGAGCCCGGGATATGGGCACAGCACTGGAATATTCTCTTAATAACCAGAATTTCTGCAAACTTAATTCTTGTTAACGAGGCTGGGCTGCAGAGCCAGGGCTGCATGTGGGGTACCATCGGAGACAGATACCAGAGTTCAGGATGTGCTTGGAGGTGTCCGTGGGGATCGTGTGCAAAATTCAGAGCTCCCTGCCCAGTGGGAAACTTGTGCCCAGCTGGATGCAAGATCTGAGGGCAATCCCAGGGAAAAGTTGCTCTTGCAACAAGTGGAGAACATCTCCTCTGCTCTCCTTCCAGGAAACGAGCCGCCTGCAAATCTGTGAATGGCTCCCACAAGTACAAGGGGAACTCCAAAGATGTCAAACCTCCCGACCTTTGGATCCATCATGAGAGGCTGGAGCTCAAACCCATTGATAAATCCCCAGATCCCAACCCCATCATGACAGACACGCCGATCCCTCGCAACTCGCAGGACATCACCCCAGTGGATAATTCCATGGACAGCAACATCCATCAGCGGCGGAATTCCTACAGAGGTGAGTGGCCATGAGCACTGAAGTGCCTTTTACTGTGCCTGCTGAAATGGCTTCAGTGAGAGATGATTTAGTGACTCTTTTTTGTTCTTGTTTTCCGAGTAGTGAATTGGGTTTGTTCCTGGTTTCTGGGACTCGGAAGAGGTTGGATCACATGTTTTAGTGAGGAAATGGAGCATCCAAGAGTTAAATTGTTACTTTCTCTTGGTAAATACTGTTTAGTAATGGGAAGATCATCTCCCTTCATATTAAACCACTGGAGTTGTGTCTGACCTTTCAGCCCAGAGCTGAACAACTGCCAGAAGTTTGCACTGAGGCCTGGAGAGTTTCTGCAGTGCCCAAACCCCTCACCCTCACTGTCCTCCTCCCACCTTCCAGCGAAGGGGAAAAGGGCTGTTGGTGTCACTGCTGGCTCCAGACCTGGCACAGGAGCAGAGGGAGCAGTGTTGGAGCGCTGCTGTGGTAGCACAGGGCCCTGGCTGCAGAGCAGTAACGTGGCTGTCTCCCCTCAGGACACGAGTCAGAGGACAGCATGTCCACCCTGGCGGGACGGAGGGGCATGAGGCCCAAGATGATGATGCCTTTTGATTCTCAGCCACCTCAGCGTAAGTGAACACCCCCATTCCTGCTGGAGCCTCTCCTTGCTCCCAGGAAATCCTGTCCTGGGCAGCAGGGACAGCTCAGGGAAGGCCTCCTGGCACGGGCAGAGTGAGGCCACGGTAGAAGGGACCGGGAGTGGCCATACTGGAGTGAGGGCAGGGGCTTGTCCAGGTCTGTCTGTCCCAGTCTGGGGCTCTCCAGGGACAGCCTGTGGGCCTGGCTGCTTCTCGTGGTCATTCCCTCAAAACTCTGCCAGTGTCCAGCTGTTCCATAGGAGCTGGAGACAGCTGGAATCTCTGTCAGGTTCCCCACTGTTGGTTTTGCCCTCCCAGCCCAAGCAGTCACCATCCCCTTTATCTCTGCAGCTGCTGCTCTCAGAGCCTTCTCTGGCTTTACTCTGAGCTGCTTGAGACCTCTTTGCCCTGGGACCCTTCTCTGATACCAAAATTATCATTATTATGAAGTATTTTAAGAACTAAACAATATATCTGTGGTTTTCAAGTGACTCCAAGATGGAAAGGGACTTGGCTGAGCCTCTAAACAGCCAGACTGAAAGGCTGTGTGAGGACACCAGTGAGAGGCTCAGGAGTTACTGTGCAGGGGCAGAACTGGGAGGCAAAATCACACCAAGCTCAGCCAGGCTGAGCTTTTGACTTCCCTGAGCTCTGTGATCGTGTTCCACCTCTAGCCAGGGGGCTGCTGCCACAACCACTGTGTTCTGTGGAATTGTTTCAGAGTGAGCCATTACATTCCCACTTTGTTTTTGCTGTGACTGAGAACTGAACTGAAGGCTTGGTGTTCTTGATCTCTACCTTTTCAAGTGTCCTGAAGACCCGCCTGCTCAGTTTGTGAATTTTCTTGTTCTGTGACCTTTTTCCAAGAGTAGCATCTTGTTTCTTGGTTTTACCCTCAGCAGTCTGATCTCTGTGTTGTCTCCCAGCTTGTCACGTGTGAGGAGGGAGCAGAGGATGCAGTTGGACACTAAATTCCTTAGGAGCTGCTCTGTGTCAGACGTGGCTGTGGGACAGGTCCCTGTCCCATGCCAGGCTCTGGACATGCCTGGCTGCTTCCACCTCTCTGGCAGCTCCTGCCTTGCCTGGGGGGCACAGAGCAGGCCCAGCTGAGGGGCAGGGGAGCTCAGGGAAGGTGTGGAAGGTCTGCTGGGCTGGAGCTGGGCTTTGACACTTTCTCCATCGTGTTTGTGACAGCTGCGAGGGGCTCCAGCTGCAGGCTCTGGTTTATGGCAGTGGGAACATGGGTGTGGGGTCTGCAGGTGCCCCTCTGGCATGGGGCTCACCCTGGCAGGCCCTTTCTCAATGAGGCCCTCCAGGACCATTCCGTGTGTCCAGCTCTGGGCCTGCACAGCCTTCCAGGGCTTTCCTCCACCTGCTGGAGCATTCAGAGGCAGTTATTATTTACCTCCTAGATACTGAATTATGATAACTCACTGTGCCATTCTGGTCTCATTTGCAGTAATGGGGTGTACCTAGTGACTTCCTTCTTTGCCTCCTGGAACAGAGAAATTCTGGAAGGATATTGGGAAGCATAAGGCTGTTTCTTGTCTAACACACCTCATTTCTCTTTATACTGTATATAGATCTGTATTCTCTTTTTTATTCTTCTGAACTTTTCCTTGGAATCAAGCAGTGCATTAAGAGCTGGTGGCAGAGCTTTTGGAGCTGTAATTGGGTGATTTTTTTGTCCTAAGCATGTTTGAGGTCTGATAGGCCAGGAGTTTAGGCTGGGTTGTAAATCAGCCGAGGGTCTGGCTCGCTGCTGGAGCAGGGAGCAGGGAGGGGTGTCCCCAGCCTGTCACGTGTGTGTGTGTGTGTTAAGTGTTTCTCTGTCTTGTGTTCATCCACAGCTGTGATTAGTGCTCATCCCATCCATTCCCTCGACCCCCCTCACCACCATTTCCACTCCGGCAGCCTCGCCTCTCCAACCCGCAGCTTCCTGCACCACCAGCTCAGCCCGTGGCCCCTGGGCTCTGCCATGTCCCATTCGGACAGGGCCGACTCCACAGGTGAGAGATCAACCTCAGGGAGGTGCTGCTTTGTGGAACAGTGAGGGAGGCACCTGAAAATCGGAGCCTGAAGCTCGGTCAGTCTCCTCTGGGGGGTTCTGTGAGGGATGGGTTAGGTACAGACAGAATCCTGGGTGGGCTGGGTTTTCCTGGGTAGGTCAGGTGTTGATCCTTGACATCCGTGATGGTGTCCTTGGGAAAGGGGGTTTCATGTTCTGTACACAGCTCCAAACAGGGGGATGGATTCCTCCTGCTAAAGTCTCCAGCCCTGGAGTCTGAAACATCAGGTTAAATCTGAGCTGCTGCGTGGGATAACTTTTCCCCTGATTAATATGATTTGAAACTAAGAGGGGAGGAAAGTCCAGGCTTGGCTACCAAGAATGGGGGCACACAGAGAATGGGGGTGATTTCCAAGCAGCACTTCCAGGCTTGATCGGATTCATTTGCAGTAGTTTTGGAGAGCACTGAAGTCTCCAGAGCTCTGAAAAATGCCAAAGAAATGGTATTGCTAAATGTGCGCGTGGGCAACGTGTTGGGATGAAGTGAACTCTGAGCTGCTTTACTTTAAGGTCAACATTTTAAAGTGTCACAGCCAAAACTGTTGTTTCCTTATGAAAACAGTTCCTGAGGCTGCAAGGTCCATTCCAGCCCAAACCATTCCATGAGTCTCAGTAGATGGATTTCAAGTGTGGCTCCTCTGTGCCCACCACAGTGCTGTGTGCTTGAAGTGTTCCTAGTTAAAAATGCCAGTTCTGGGGTAAAAGGAGGCTGCAGATTCGTGTTCTGTGCTGTTTGTCTGAGGGTTGGAACGTGGAGCTGTTTCAGTGCCACAGTGTTGATGTGGTGTTGCCGGAGAGGGGGAATCACTCAGCTTGTTTTGTTCCCATTCAGCCGATGGTCACCTCAGAGCAGGCCATGGAGTCATTCCCTGCAGGCACCGTGTCCTGGGAGGGGCTGCTGTGGCCCTGTGCCCCAGAGCTATCCCAGAGAGGAATAGGTGCTGTGTCCCTGTGTGTCCCTGTGCCCC
>VYXC01009945.1:208877-218945 GCA_013397175.1 Platysteira castanea
AACAAGCAGAAAGAGGGACAGGACACGAGAGCAAGGGAGGGAGGAGGAGAAGAACCAGCCAGAGGTGACCCAGGTGTCACCCCTTGTCCCACAGCGCAGCCACGCGGGATTCCAGCGGTGCCCAGCAGGATGGGCCACGCCAGCCAGGCTGGGATCCAGCAGGACAAAAGCAAAGCAAAGTGGACTCGCCGTTAGTTTTTTTTCTGGTCAGGTTTTGTCTCAGTGGTGTGATTGCCCTGCCTTTTCAGTGTTGGACATTGGCATTTATGTACAATTTTATTTGTGTTTTTATTTTATCTTTTTTTATAAAAAGGAAAAAATACTGTAATTAAAAAAAAAAAAAAGGGAGAAACGGTTGTTTTCCACAGCCTAGGCTGAGGTTTGACTGCTTGTTCTATTGTGTATGAAAATTCATTGCCAGTGTGGGTTGTTCTGTTCTGTTTTTTATTCTGCGTATAATTACGTCCCCTTCTGGCAGTTAATCCATGGCCTTTTGGGATGCTGCACTGCTCTTTGTAAGCTTTTTTTATTATTTTTATATTATAATTATTAAAAGCCTGACTTTCTCCTCTCATCACTGTGAGATTCCCAGTCTGTTTGAGCTGAGGTGTAATTGGAGAGCCTTTGTTTGTCGCTTTTTGTGCAGTTTCAATATTTTGAGTGGGGGGAGAAGTAGCTGGGGAAGGGGAGGGGATCCCGGGGAGGGTCATTCCTGTTGTTTTCCTACCTTTTTCCAGTGACTGGGAAGACTTAAGGACACGGAGACATCTTCAGCTGTGCTCTGTGTGTGGTCACTTTAGGAACATGCTGAGAATTCCACTGGGGAATTGGGGTTCTCCTGCTTCCGTGACCCTACAGGAAGCTTCTTTTGGCAGCTGTTTTGGTGGTGGTGGTGGTTTAAAGATGGAGAGGAGCCTTGGAAGTGCAGAGAGGGAGCTCAGCCAGGCTGCAGGGCTGGGGCTAAGCCCCCTGGGCTTGGAGAACTTGGGGATCTTCCCATTCCCAGCACCCCAGATCCTGCCTGGAGAGCACTGAGTGCCCCCAGGGTCCGGCAGCAGGGGCCTGGCCCCGGCCATCCCAGCGGGAATCCTGCTCTGAAGGATTCCTCGGACACAAAACGAGGCCAAAATGTGGTTTTTTATACCTTGGAAACCCCGTGAAAACAAAGGCGGTGTTGGTGGCTCGGGTGCTGTGCCCAGACCCGTCTGGAAAGGGAACAGAGGGAGCAGGGAGCTCCGGGCAGGAGGGGAGAGGGATTTTCCCTCTCCCTTTGTGTGCTTGCCTGGCTCTGCCCTTCTCTGCATAAAAAGAAGGGGCTGGAGTTCAGTAAAGTGAGAAAAACCAGCTGCTGGTGAACTCCTGTGCAATTTCACTCCCAGGATAAAAGGATGGTTCAGGGGCTGGGATTTGGGATGCGGGGAGCTCAGGCCCCTCTGTGCCTCCGCCAGGGGAAATGCTGTGATTTCCCCTGGAATGGCAAAAAGAACTTTGCTTCCTTTGCTTCCCAGTGTCCCCTGAGCTGGAGCTGCAGCTCCTGGCCCTGGGAGAAGGGAGGGCCACGGAATCCCCGGGGGGAGCAGGGATTTGGGGTAGGGTCACTTCCTTTCTTTTCCTGGACTCTGTGTTGTCATTTCTGGGCCATTTCCTGCATTTATTTATTATCGAGGGAGGGGGGGGAATTAAATAAATTGGAGCACCATGGGCCACCTGGATAATTAATGTTTGGACTTTTAATCAGTACAATTCAGGGCAAAATAATCTACAGAACATGTATTTAAAGAATAAAATCCACCCCCGGCCTGAAAGGAGGGTGTGGACCTTCTCCTTTGCCTATTTTTTACCTGTACCCAAAGAAATGCCATCCTACACACACAGTATTCCCAGCTGGGGGCCTTTGTGAATATTCTGATGTAGAACACCATGAATGTTAATATTGTCATTGAATTTGGGGAGGGGGAATATTTTTAATGATAAAACAACTGTTCAAAGTTGGTTTTTTAAGGTTAAACTGAAAAAAAAAGGAAAAAAAAAAAAGAAAAAACATTTATTCAATTCAGTGTACAATCTGTATTGCACTTTTTCACATTTTAATGCTACATTTTCTTACGTACCCTGTGACTTTACCTTTGGAACATTGTGTATCCTCGTAGTGTCATGGTCCAGCTGTGCAGTGCCCGCTTCCCTCGGACACGTGGGGAAAAGGAACAAACCAAACCTGTACATTGTTTTATGACTCCCATGTAGAAGGATTTCAAGGACTGCTGTAGATGTTGACTTTTCTGTACAATTTTTTTGCTTTTCTGTAGTATTTGCTGTATCCTCTATGGCTTTTTTTAATAACTTCATGTTTATTATTTTGTATTGGGCATCCAATACACTTTTTTTAATCCAATCAACTCCTGGGCTGCTTGGAGAGTTTGTTTAATCATTCCTAGCTGGGACAGTGACCAGGTCTGGAGTTCTGCTTGCCTTTTCTTTCTGCTGTGGGTTGTGTTCTCCAAAGAAAGAACAGGAGAACTCTTCTGCCTCCCTCGGGCTTTGTGCAGACACCGAACTTAAAGCATCTTCCCGTCTCCCTCTTCCAAAGCTCCACAGTAAAATCATCAGCTTTTAATTAGCAAGCAGAGAAGGAGGGGGCTCAGATCAGTGGAAGTACAAATAATAAACTGGGAAATAATGGAAAGATAATACCAGAACCGTGGGGAATTGCATTTCCTGCATCACCTGGATTGTGAAGTGCAGCAGCTGAGCTCCTTGCCCGGCTGATTGCAGCCGCTCTGTTCCCTCCACACCGGAGCCTCTCCCGCTCCCCGGCCCCTTCCCAGCCGTGTCCCAGCCCCTGGGGCCACCAGCCCCGCTCCCGGGGCCAGCAGCCACCGCCCGAGCCACAGCCCCGCTCCGGGCCGTCCCTCAGCCTCCTGCTCGCCCCTTTCCGCTCACATCCCGCTGGGAAGGGACCCTGGAATTCTCCTGGCGGGCCCTGGGGGCTCAGGGTGTCAGAGCTGGTGGGGAGTGCCAGGGGAGAGAGAGGGGGAGCATTTCCTGAGTTCTGGGGAGAGCAGATGAACCCTGCCCGGACTCACCGAGCTCTGAGCCTGGGGGCACTGCCCGAGGCAGGGGGGGCAGGGGATGGGCCTTTCCAACCCGGACCGGTCCGGGATTCACACGGAATCACTGAGGTGGGAAAAGAGCTCTGAGACTGTGCCCGATGCCCACATTGTCCCCAGCCCAGAGCTCTGAGTGCCACCTCCAGGCCTTCCTGGGACACCTCCAGGGATGGGCACTGCAAACCTCCNCTCCAGGCTCTGCACACCCGGCGCGTTCCCTGGGGACGGCGGGGCCCCCGGGCTGTGTGGCCGTGCCCGGGGCCGTGCCAGGGCCGGGGTGGCACCGCAGCCCGGGGACAGCAGATGGCAGCGGTGCCTCGCTGCCGAGAAGCGGCAGCAGCGCCCGCACGGCCCGAGCCGAGCTCCTGGAAGGGATGAGAGCCGTGCGGGGCTGCTGCCGGGGCAGGAACTCCCCCTGGGAGTCCCAGCTTTTCAGAACCACGGGCTGCCTCAAACTTCTGCAATAAACTCGTGCAATGCTTGCAGGCTTTTGCCCAGTGAGAGCAGCCTCCCCTCTCCTCCTGAACTAGGCTGGGTTTAAACCCAATCTCTCTTCATCTCAATAAAAGCATTCCTGCAGCAGCTCAGGGCGATTTAATTCAACAGCTTTTGCCAAAAACACCGAAGCACTGCAGCTTTTCGTGAGATCCCAGAATGGCTGGGATGGAAGGGACCTTAACGCTCATCCCATTCCACCCCTGCCATGGCCGGGACACCTTCCACTGTCCCAGGTCACTCCAAGCCCCGTCCAGCCTGGCCTTGGGCACTGCCAGGGATCCAGGGGCAGCCACAGCTGCTCTGGGCACCCTGGGCCAGGGCCTCTCCACCATCACAGCCAGGAATTCCTTCCCAGTATCCCATCTATCCCTGCCCTCTGGCAGTGGGAAGCCATTCCCTGTGGCCTGTCCCTCCATCCCCTGTCCCCAGTCCCTCTCCAGCTCTCCTGGAGCCCCTTTAGGCCCTGCAAGGGGCTCTGAGCTCTCCCTGGAGCCTTCTCTGCTCCAGGTGAGCACCCCCAGCTCTCCCAGCATGTTTCTGTGGGATCAGGGCTCCCCCAACCCCACAGATGCTTCCAGCAGGTTGCATATCTGCCCCGTGTGACTCCTGAAAGCCAAGCTTGGGGCTGCACTGTGGCTCTCCAGAACCCAGCAGACACAATAAAATCTCTGTCCCTAAAGCAGCTTTGGCAGCTCTGCAGTGTGGGGGCACCCTGGGGGCCCAGGGGACAGACATCTGTCCTAGGTTACGATGTAAGAGGTGCCCAAAAGCCTGTGTTCTATCCCCGGTGGGACAGTGCTCCCCTCATGACTCATCCCTGATAAACCCATGGGGATCTCTTCTGCCAGTGGGCCAGCTGCTGGCACCAGGTGGGGCAGAGTTCTTTATCTCTGCCATGAGCCATCCTCCCTCCAGGGGGATATCTCCTGTTCATGGGCCATCGAGTCTCTCCCATGACTGATAAAATCACATCATCCCCTTGTGAGATGCTCTGCCCAGAGGGAGGAACCAAGCATTCCCACCTGGGTATAAGCTAAGGTTTGGAACACCAGAGCCAGCCCTTCCCACTGGATTCACAGAGGACAAGAGCTACACAACCACCACTGGACTTCCTGAGGAGGACCAGACCTTTCCACAGGATCACCACTCCAACAGAACCACTTCCACTCACTTCATGAGGACTGCAGCCACCATGGACTGCTACTGCTACCCTGACTGACAGGGTGTCAGGTCGTGTCTGACTCTGTCAGTTCAAACCAGTGGGTTTATTCTGCTTTGTTATAGATATTTTTATATGTATATGTATGTTAGTAAAGAACTCTTATTCCTATTCCCCATATCTTTGCCTGAACGCCTCTTAATTTCAAAATTATAATAATTTGGAGGGAGGGGGGTTGCATCTTCCATTCCAAGGGAGGCTCTTGCCTTTCTTAGCAGATAGGCACCCCCAGACATGGGACCTGTGGGTTTGGAAAGGGAAAGTCAACCCTTGGCAGTCACAACGTGGAAAAGCAGTCAAGGGAACACGAGCACAGAGGTGGGAGAGTGGGGAACACCCCCAGAGCCAGCCTGCACCTGCCTGGGGAGGGGACAGGGGCAGCCGGAATGCCACAGGGTGCCAGGGAACTCCAGTGAGGACTCAGCCCACCCTGGGGGCTCCCCTTTGGCTGTCCTGAGCAGCGCCTTCCCCTCCACAGCAGGGCTGGAGGCAGCTGCATGAGGACAGCAACCTGTTCCCTGTAATCCAGAATCTGCTTTTCCCAGCTATTCCCCATTCCAGCTCCTGTTTCCCAGCTATTCCCAGTTTCAGCTCCTGTTTCCCAGCTATTCCCAGTTTCAGCTCCTGTTTCCCAGCCTTCTGCCAGCACACCCTGCCCTTCCCTCTCCGGAGGTGCAGGAACGGTGGTTCCCACAGGGCTGTAACTTCGGGCAAACTGATCTTCCCCAGTGATTTCCCAGGAGGAGCTCCTGTTCCCAAGGAGGCTGTATCGGCACCTCGCAGCCCCAGGGAGCTCTGCTCAGGGTGGCAGTGTCACCTCAGCCCTTTTTTAGCACCCAAATGCACCAGTGCCAGCCTTGGGGACAGGAGCTGGTGCTGCTCCCGTCGCTGCCAGCCCAGGCACGGGCCAGCGCTGGGCACAGCACCCTGCACCCCGGGGCTGGGAGAGTCTCCAGCTGCTGCAGAGGCCGGGGGAACGAAAGACCAGCTGGAGAGGCAGCAGTGAAACCATCGCTCATTAACTTAACCCGAATCAGGACTCGCCCTCGGCGGGCTGCGGGCGAGGGAAGGCGGGGCTGCCTCGGGCTCCTCTCCTGGAGCTTTGGCCGTGTCCCTCCCTCCCTTCCCTCACGCCAGGCTGCCCGTGCCTCCACCTCCTCCGATCTCCGCTCACGGTGAGGGCAGGGCTCCGCTCCCGGCTGCAAACCCGAGGGGAGGAGAAGGAGAACCCCGATCAGCGGCTGCCAGGGCCTCAGAGGCGGAGCTGGAGCCTCCAGGGGAGGGTGCTGGGGAGCCCTGACCTGACCCCAGCCCCCCGGGACCCTTTCACAGCGAGCACGAGGCTGCCGCTGACCCCCAGGTCCCGCCCTGCAGGACGCGGGGCCGCGCTGGGGACCCCCGGCAGCGCCCGGGGAGCTGCGGGACGCTGGTTTGGGGTCGGACACGCCGCGGGAGCCCGGGCAGGGGTTTTCCCAGTGGAACCCCCGGATGGCTGCATTCCCGACAGCCGAATCCCGGCATCCCCGTGCACCAGGAAAACACCGCAGCCCATCGCTCCCGTGGCAGAGTCTCCATGGCGACAGCATCCCCCGCGTCCATCCCGCCCTGCCGGGGCTGGCGCTCCCCTCCCGGGGCTTTCCCCGGCCGCTGTCCCCGCGCCAGCGCATCCCCGCTCCCACCCTGCTGCCCCCGGCCCGGCCGCGGTGACAAACAGCCCCTGTCACCGGGGGCGGGCGCTGAGGCTCCGGCAGGGAGCGGCTGCCAGGGAAACCTCTCCAGGGGCTCTCCATACTCCCGGTGCCATCCCAAACTCTCCCCGAGCCCCCCCAGCCTCCAGGGCTGTCCCTGTCCCAAGGAGCAGCGTCCCCCCGGCCCTGGGGCCACATCCTGCCCTCCCCCTCTCCCCTTCCCACTCCTGTCCCTGCCTGGCTGCTCCTGCGGTTTCTCTGCCTTTTCCTGCGGGGGCACAGGGCCCTCATGGGGCCAAGGCCAGGCTGGAGGAACAGGGGCTCCCATGGCTGCATTCCCTCCCAGATCCCTGGATCCCGACAGCAGTTCCTGCCCTCCCTGGCCCAGCTCTGGGCAGCAGCACAGATCACTGGGGCCGTTTTCCCACCGGGAGAAACAGGGAAAAAGCTGTGCTGATGCAGGCAGGGCTGGGAAGGGGAGGGGGAAGCCAAAAGGGACTAGGCACCCCCAGACATGGGGCTGGGGGGAAGAAATGCTGCCCAGTCCTGGCCCTAAACCTACCAGCACAGAGACCCCAAAACCAGGGCACACAGCCCCATTCCCAGATCCAGCACCTCCCACTCCAACCAAGTCCCCCAGAGCCCCTCCTGATAGAAGCAGGAGTGGCTGGAGGACAGAGCACAGGCCAGGGCTCAGCCTTTCCCCACAGCTGCTGCCAGCAGCCAGGGACTAGAAGGGCCAGCAGCACCCCAAAAAGTGGGTTTCAGGGTGGTGAGTCACACCAAATCTCCCCACTCTTACCTAGGCAGACACAGGAGAACCTGCTGCTTCTTCCTGCTGTTTGCTGCAAGGAGCCAGACTGGGAGAAGCCAAACTGGAACCTGTTCGTGCCCCACGCTGCTCAGATGTTTCCCATCACCTCCCTCCCAGGTGTTTCCACCACCTCCATCCCAGGTGTTTCCACCACCTCCATCCCAGGTGTTTCCACCACCTCCATCCCAGGTGTTTCCCCTCTCCAGCCACAGCCAGGGCCCTCCCCCACTGCAGGACATCTCCCTGAGTCCCAGCCCAGCTGCTCGAGGCTGTCTCTGCCCTCCCAGCTGGGCTTTGCTCTGCCCAGAAAGGGGGCTGGGAGCAGTGGGATAATAATGGGATGGGAGCTGGAGTGGGGACAGCCCTTCCCATCCGGGGCTGCTTGGTGAGAACCACTGGGATCTCATAAACCCCATCAAGCAAGGAACAGCACCACAATAAACGAGAAATGGCTGCTGAGTCCCCCCAGTGCTGTGACTCACGGGCTCCCAGAGGATACCTCAGAGTGCCCAGGGCTGGTGCCTGCCGGGTTTTGCACCACTTGAACCAAACCCTGTGATTTAGGAGACCCCTTAGCTGGAGATAGGGAGGGGTAAAAGGTGTGAGTTGTGCCACGAGGGCCTCCCGCTGTCCCTGCTCCCACCCGGCGCACCCGCAGCTCCCTGGGATCTGTGGAGTGGGGCTTTCATGGCAGTGCTGATTAAAGCCACGCCTTGAGCACCCTCGTAGAGCTGAGTGTGACCATCCCCGGTCCCGCGGCCTCCCCAGGAGCACCGGGCTCCCAGGGACACGGAACCCGAGCTGTGCTGACGCTCCAGCCCCTGCCAGGGAGGGGCCTGGGGGCAGCGGGAGATGGGAACAGTCCCTCGGGGCAGCCTGGCACTGCGGCCCCGGACAGACGTGCTCGGGTGTGCCCTCAGCCCATGCCCTCCTCCCCGGGGCTGCTGTGCTGCGGGGACCCTGCCGAGGCTGCTCTGGGGAAGCAGCAGTGCTCAGGGGGAGCGGGCCGGAGCCCCGTCCTCCATCCCACCTGCCAGGAGTGAGAAGTGACCGAGCCGGGGAGGCCCCGGTGCCTCCGGGGGTTCGCTCCAGCAGCACCGGGATGTGCTGCTCCCCGTGCCGCGGAACTCCCTTCTCCAGGGGGACTCCCAGGATGCGGAGGCAGCCGGGCCAGCTGGAGCCACCAGCGATGGCAGCTCCCGGCCCCGGGGCCGGCCTGGCCTTGCGGAGGGGCTGCAGGGATGGGCACGCTCCTGGCCGGAGCTGACCACGTCCTGCGGCCACGGCGGTGGACGGGACCGCTGGGGCTGGGCTGGGCACAGCCGCTCTAACCCGGCAGCTGCTGTCTCCTCACCGAAACAAAGGAGCCTCTTCTTCTCCCGGGAGGCTCCAGCCGAGGTCTGCTCAATCAGGAGCCGGGGAAGGGACCGCAGGGAGCAGCGGCCGTCGGTGACTGGGGTGGCTGGGAGGCAGCTGGGCTAAACCAGAGGGGGCTCAGGCAAAGGGCGCTGGAATCAGTGAGACAGAATGATGTGACAAAAACGATGTACATAAACTCGTGCTAAAATTCGGCCTCTTCTTATCGAGAGGAGAGAGCATGGACAGGCGGGGATGGGTTTTGAGACACCCTGCCCAGCCAGGGAGTAGTGCCTGGGCACTGCCGGGAGCAGGGACAGGCTGGGGACACCCTGCCCAGCCAGGGAGCGGTGTTCGGGCACTGCTGGGAGCAGGGACACGCTGGGGACACCCTGCCCATCCACGGAGTGGTGTCGGGCACTGCTGGGAGCAGGGACACGCTGGGGACACCCTGCCCAGCCAGGGAGCAGTGCCTGGGCACTGCCGGGAGCAGGGACAGGCTGGGGACACTGGGCACTGTGCTCTCCCGAGGTCCCTGGGGAGGCTGACTGAGCGCAGACCGTCCTGTAGCCCGCACCTTGGACAGGAGCACACCTGGGAGCTGGGTCCAGCGTGGAAGGTCTGTGCTGGGAAGGGGAGGTGCTCAGCTCTGACCTGGGGACAGGACCTTGGGCTGTCCCAGCCGCTCCCCTGGGTCCCCCTCTGCCAGACAAGCAGCGCCCAGCCTAGGCTGCGCCTCTGCCAGGAGCGGACAGCATCGCTCACAAGGTGCCTGAGCAGCCGGGTTTAACTTCTGCAGATTTCTGAGTGCGGATTTGGGCTGAGAAGCCGGGTCAGAGGGGCCAGAGGCACACACGAGACCTGGGGTCACAACAGGAGCATTTCTCGGTGTGGGGCGAGGGACAAACGTGACCAAGGAACCGCAGAAGTGAGGAAAAGCTGCTGCAAAACCCCTTGCAGCCCCTGAGGGCAAACCCGAGCTGCAGCTTGCCCTGCCCCGCTTCTCCTCCCCGCTGCGCAGGGGAGCCACTGAGCCCGGCTTCGGGTCAGCAGAGGGAAAGGTCCCCCCTCCTCCCGGCCACAGACCACCCCGGCCAGGGGCGGAGGAGGCCAGGGTGGGTGGGGAGGGGTCTCTGGCATCCAAGTGCCTCCAGCAAAGAGGGGCTGCTCGTGTGTGCCGGTGCATCCCAGCGCCCGGGTTATCCCTGCCCCCAGCGCTGGGCTCCGGCCGCCCTGCAGCCCGGCACAGGGGTCAGCGCTGGCTCCTGGCATCTCGGCCTGGGCTGCCCTCCTCCCTCCCCTCTCCTGGGACTCCTGCGCTGCTGATGTCCCAGCTGACACCTCTGGGGGCTTCAGTGCTGGGCAGGGGAATCATCCCAGGTGAGG
>VYXC01009945.1:228826-251456 GCA_013397175.1 Platysteira castanea
GGCCAGCACTCGGGAATTCCGGAGGAGCTCGGGCTGCAGCATTCGCGAGGCACGGGGGGACTGCAGCTTTGCAGCCTTGCCCTTGCTGGAGCCGAAGGGACAAATCCCAGCGTGGGCAGCGTGCGGCTCCTGCCGCGCTGCAAGGTCAGGCTGCGGCTGGGGCCGCGCCGAGCTCCGAGCCGCCGGGGCACGGAGCTGCTGCCGAGATACAGCCGGGCTGCGGGCACTGCCGGGGCACGGCGCTGCTGCCGAGACAGAGCCGGGCTGCGAGCACTGCCGGGGCACGGCGCTGCTGCCGAGACAGAGCCGGGCTGCGAGCACTGCCGGGGCACGGCGCTGCTGCCGAGACAGAGCCGGGCTGCGAGCACTGCCGGGGCACGGCGCTGCTGCCGAGACAGAGCCGGGCTGCGAGCACTGCCGGGGCACGGCAGCGAGGAACGGCTTCCCAAAAGCCCCACAGCCGCTCCGTGCCTCCCTCAGCACTCCTCACCCCACCCTTCTGTCACCCGGCCGTGGCTCCCGGGGTGCTCCCTGGGCTGATTCCCAGGAGAAGCGCGGGATAAATCCCCCCGGGTGTCTCCCAGCCCGAGCTCCCAGCTGCCCGCAGGGAGCTCCGCAGCCCCCGGGGCCCTCGGCACGGCAGAACGCAGAGTTGATGCTTTCCAAAGGTGCCTGATGTTTACTGTAAGTGGTTTGATCCAAGCTCCTTAGGTTTGTGTCACGTTGATGGAGTAATACCAGTAAAAGCCTTGGAATGATTCCTTCTGTTGGTTTTTAAAACAGAGTGCTCCATTTTCCCTTTGAATTCACATTACACTTCGCTGTTCTCCTGTGCCCAGCTTGCCTCTATTAACTGTTTCATGAGGTCACTTTTTTCTCTTCTGTTTTGCCAAGAAAATACCAGATTTCTCCTCCAGAATACTGCAGAAGGTTACTGAAAGCGTTATTCCAGCCATAGAAGGGGAGAGGAATTTTCAAAACCATCCTTCAAAATTGTAATTGGTTGGCAAACTGAAAAAATTAATTGACTTCCCCATTCTAATGAACTGCCTCATTTGCAGGATGTTTCCACATGCCAGTGTAAACCCTGTTGGCTGCTGCTGGAGAAAATCCTGCTTCCCACCAGCCCCAGGGTCCTGCTGGCACAAGCATTCCCTGGCAGGGCTGGCCGAGGTCCTGCACGAGACACAAACCAGCAGTGGGGCGAGGAGCGGGGCTGGTGCTGAGACTGGGGCTGAGATTATTCCTCCTCCTCCTCATGAGACTGATGGAACACTTCCAGCCCCTTTTCCTGCCCTGGATTCCGTGTCCCAGCCCCTGCCCAGCAGGGAAGGGGACACAGCTGATGAGTTTGACCCCCTGAGATGAGGTCCTGCCCCCAGGCAGGCTCAGTGACCCTCAGGGAGTCAGTGCTGTGTTCCTGCTCAGCCAGGAGGAAGCTCCATCAGGAGAAGGCAGAAGGGCTCCTGTGCCCTGCAATCCAATCAGGGATGCCAAGTTTGTCCTCCTGGGACGTTCATGGCACAGAAATTAAAGTGCTGGGTGGAGTGAGGTCCTGAGATAAACAATGCACCCAAAATCACTGCTGAAGGCTCGACACCAACTCTCTGAGACACCCCAGAGCAGGGGAACCATCTGCAAGCACCCCGGGCCCCACCTTTAGAATGCCCTCTGGGCTCTGAAAACTCCCTTTGCCTCACTGCAGCAATGGGCTAAATATAGGGGGAAAAGGAACATTTTTAGAGCCTTGAAGATGCTCAGAGCAAAGCTCCCGGCGCTTTGAAGTGGAGGGGGGTATGTAAAATTATGGAAATGAAGCAAACAGATGTTGCTCCCCTAATTAAGAGCTGCAAAGTCAGATTTTCCTCAACTGTAGATAGCACACAAAAGAACAGGGAGAAAGGCTCATGTGATTTCATGAAAGGAACCAGCACTCAACAATAATTCTTCTATCAAACAATCAAAATTAGCTTTCTGTTGTTAAAATTCTGCCCAGACACAGGGGAAATTAGCTGTGACTTTCTGTTCCTTTCTGCTTCCAGTTCTCCCTGAGCCCACTGGCTGCACTTTAAGAATTCAGGTCACTAAATTGCTTTCTGAATTTGCATGAATTTGAAATAATCTCATTTTATGAGGCTGCCTTCTGCCTTGGCTTGCTGGCAGCGTGGCTGCCTGGGGCTGTGCGGCGCTGCTCGCAGCCCTTCGCTGGTGATGGCTGGGACCAAAGGCTGGGTTGGGATCCTGGCTGCCCATCCCAGCCCTGCCCTGGGGCTGTGCCCTCCTTGCCAGGGGTTCCCGGTGTCCTGAGCTGTCTCCTGTGGGAATTCAGCCCCAGAGGGGCAATCCAGCAGCTGCAGGCAGAGTCCCCCTGCCCACACTCAGAGACTGGGCTTGCCGGGGCTGCTGCCGTGCCCCAGGAATTTCCTGGCTGGGAGGAGCTGCTCCAGCTCCTGCTGTGGTCTGAGAGTCCCTGTGCACGGGGAAATGAGCTGGAACAGGGAATTCAAAGGGATTGTTAACCCCCAGTGGATGGGGGGTCTTTTCCTGTTGGAGAAATGCAAAAAATGGATGGGAAAATGCAGGTGAACCCCACGGAGCTGTACTCCCGGCTGAAGGAAGGTTTCTGCTCGGAACTGAAGGAGCTCTTGGAAAAGAGCTCAGCAAAGCCAGCCGGATCAGCTCTAGCAGATCCTCAGAATGCTTCCCAGCCCTGCTCTGGAAACTCGGAGTGACTTTCCCGAGAGCCTGGCTGTGTAAATCCATGGATGTGAGAGCTCTGACACGCCCAGGGCAGCCCCCTCTGCATCCTGCCCTTCCTGGATCCTCTCAGCTCGGGGTGTACCTTGAAAAGGGACAGTTCCCTCTCCTCCCCGGTGGAAACTTTCCTTCCCTCCCTGTACAGCTCAGGCCTGCCTCTGACTGCTTCCCCTCTTCCACAAACCGGATTATCCCCCAAATCCGTGGTGTCCCCGTGGACAGCCAGAGCTGCTGCAGCTCACACACACACTGAACGATGTTATCTGATGAGTCTCAGCACGGCTACGTTCCAGACAAATGAAGCTCTTCCCTCCCACTCTTCACACAGAGCTTTGCAGAATGAAAAAAATGGAATATCTAGAGCTGGGCAGGCTGTGACAGTCCATGGAGGGGTGTCAGTCCCGAGGCTGGAGCTCCCTGTGTGCCCCAGGGCTCCGGGCTCTCGCTCATCGTGTCACACGGAAGCTGAGAGGTGCCTTCTCCTCGAGTGGCACCAGTGCCAAGGCCCTGCACGCCCTCCCCAGAGCCCTGCTGCAGCTGACAGCTGTGACAGGACACGCTCTGGGACACTCTGGGCACACTGGCACTGGCAGCTGCTGCTCTCAAGTGTGGGCTGGCTGCAGACAGCTCCTGGAGTGCCTTCAAGGCAGGGAAAGCCCCCAGTCACTGGTGAGCAGGTCCTTCTTCGTGTGATTAAAAAGAGGGTTGAAAATTATTTGTGAAGGTGCTGGCATGGTAAAATGTCACCTGAGCAGGTGTTTTATCTCAATGCAGACAGCAAAGAGCAAAGTCTAGGTCAGGGACAGGGCTCCTGAGCTCTCCTCAGCACCCCCCTGCTGCTCCTCCTGGGGTGTCCGGGGCTGTGGTTTCTTCCTGCAGCCCCAGGGGAAATGGCACCCCACGTTCGGGTGAGCAGGGTTGCCAGCTCCCTCGGCTGAGCTGAAGTCATTTACATCCCCCCAAGGCTGGGGAGCTACTGACACCTTTCCTTAGGCTAAACACAGAACACTCCCAAAGAAAAGGAAGTTCAGATCCTCGGTTTCTGCTGAAGTCCAAGCTCCCACCCTGTGCTCCGTAATTCCCAGGTGTGATTCAGCTGGCCCACCTCGGACAGCTACCTCAGGAGAGACAAATGCCCCTCTGAGTGCCTCGTTCTCTCTGCTGAGCAAACCCAGATCCCCACGCTGAGGTGCTGAAGGGAGAGGGTTTGCAGCCAGAGCAATGGACAAGTGGCACCTGAGCTTTGATTTCCAGCCCACAGTTACATTTGTGGTTATTCAGGTGATGAGAGAGGAGCACCTGTGTGCCCTCTTGGGACTTGGGAGAGAAATCCCACCTCTGCCAAGGGCTGGGAATTTGGAAGGAGGCTTTGTGCCACTCGAGCACTGCACACCCGGGCCACAGGCACTTTTCTCCTTGCCTCACCTGGATCTGCAGCCTCAATAAGAACTGTTTCTGTATCTCTATCTGCATTTATCTCCTGAGGGCCAGACCATCCTGCTCCTCTCACACACCCTGCTGTGCACTCTCTGGGGGTTACTCCCTGTCCACTGAACAAACCCGGGACTTCGTTTGGTTACAGCAGAACTGGTGCTGAGCACACACTTTTGGAGTTAGCTGCATTCAGTGCCATCTATCCCCGCGATTCCCAGGGGAGCAGCCCAGAACATCCCAGCTGCCCCTTTGTGAGCCTCGCCGTGCCTGCAGCAGGGCTGGGAACTGAGGCAAGGCAAAGGCAGCGCAAGGACAAGCAGGGAGTGAGTGGCAGAGCCTGGCACCGCTCCCGGCTGCTCTCCTCCCCAGCTCCCCTGGCCCTGGCCAGCCCTGCCCGCAGCCAGCACGGCCCCGGGGTCAGTCAGGACTGGACAGGCAGGGCTGCAAACCCAAAGGGATCTCAGCTGCACAAGGGTGGTCACGAGCTGGTGGGCCGAAAGTTTGGGAGCAGCTATTTTTGTGGCTTGTTTATAGACAAAGCTTTTAAAATTTCCACCGCTCTCGTATCTCGGATGGACACTCTCATGCTGCAATAATATCATAAATTATATTGTGAGGCTGGAATTGCATTGTCTTGGCTTTTCTTCCATTTTTTAGCATCTGCAATGCCTGGAGGAAACTCAAGGCATCTTTAATCCTGACTTAACTGGGATGCTTGTATCCAAACACACGCAAGGGGCATTCAAACTATATGCATTTCAAAGCACGTGGCAGAAAATTCCTGAGGAAAACGAAATCAAGAACCTCCTCTGGCTTCCAGAAGGCCTTCATATCTCACCAGCGGCCTTGCTGTGGGTGGGGAGGACCTGGTGCCAGGCATTTCTGGGGTTTATCACACCCAGGGAGCAGTGGGAAGCATCGTCACCACTGCTCCCGAGCACATTGGCAGCCCTGGGTTCAACAGCGCTCACCAGCCCCGCTGGGCTGACTTCCAGTGAGCACTGAAGTGGTGGTGTTTTACAAGTGCAAATACTTGTGAAAATCTAATTTTAAGCTCCAGTGGTCACTGCGAGCCGGTTTCAAAGGCAGTCAGGAACAGAATGGTGTGAGTTACGTAACGGGGCACGGCAAACTGGGGCGCTCCACCGGCGCTGCCAGACACAGAATTACTCACTGCAGAGAGCACAGCATCACCACAGCACAAACACCACACAGGGCTTTGCAGCCCGGGCAGGGGCGAGGAGCAGGGGCTGCTTTAATCAGGGATAAAATGATCATTCATCAGCCATCAGCCCAATTTCTCTGTCAACCTGTGGAGTGTCACGTGTGTGACATTCTGCAGGCTGAGGAGCTCTCAGAGTCTGAAGTTGCTCGGACTTAAGCGGGGCCACAGATCTTTGTAGCATCCCAGCCTCTGCAGTTCATGGGGATTAATCCCTTCCTGTCCAATCCAGGCAGGATGCCAGGATCAGTTCCCAGGAAGAGCAGAGGTTCAAGGATCCACCTCAGCTCTTTGCGCAGGGGTCTGTGTGCCTGACAGCTCCAAGCACAGCCCATGTTCCTGCAGGAAGCTGTGGGAGCCCCCCTCCTCCCCTCCCCTCTGCTTCCAAACTGCTCAGCCCTGCCATGAGAGTGCCTCATCCCACCTCAATCAGCCAACCCTGCTCCTGTTGCTGCACGGGGTGAGCCCCTGCCTGCTCGTTCTGCTACCCACAAAGCTTAGGCCATGCTTTCCAAACCCCCAGTGGCCAGAAACCCCATACACGTCTCTCCATGGGACTGGGTGGGCTGAGATTTTCCTCCCTGCTCCCTCAGCACACAGGGGGAACATTGGATGGATCTTATCCTGGTACCAGAACAGTGACAGGGCCCTCTGAACCATCTCCTGTACCCAGTGAGGCCTGGGCTTCCCAAGGGCATTGTCACCCGGACAGAAGGGAGCCAGTGACTGCACCACCCACTGGGAAGGAGGCTTCCATTTGCTTCCTCCTCGTGCACAGATCCCGAACTGGATGGCACAGGAACCAAAACATGGTCCTGCTTCTGTCTGTCCCTGCTGCTCAAGAGCTGCAGTTCCTCAGCCCAGCCCTGCACAGCGGTTCCTGCACGCCCAGAGAGCCTCAGCAGGGTGCAGGCACCTCGAGTTCCTTCCATGGTCCCATGCTGGGACCGAGCTACTGCCCTGCTCCTCCTGGGTGCTGCACATTCACTGCTCCTCCTGGGTGCTGCACATTCACTGCTCCCCCTGGGTGGGGCACATTCACTGCTCCTCCTGGGTGGGGCACATTCACTGCTCCTCCTGGGTGCTGCACATTCACTGCTCCCCAGGGTGCTGCACATTCACTGCTCCTCCTGGGTGCTGCACACTCACTGCTCCTCCTGGGTGCTGCCCATTCACTGCTCCCCCTGGGTGCTGCACATTCACTGCTCCTCCTGGGTGCTGCACATTCACTGCTCCCCCTGGGTGCTGCACATTCACTGCTCCTCCTGGGTGGTGCACATTCACTGCTCCTCCTGGGTGCTGCACATTCACTGCTCCTCCTGGGTGCTGCACATTCACTGCTCCCCCTGGGTGCTGCACATTCACTGCTCCCCTGAGTGGTGCACATTCACTGCTCCTCCTGGGTGCTGCACACTCCAGAGGAAGGGAAGGAACGCCTCATTTACCAAGACAGGAAATTCTGGGCTCCGTGGCACAATTCCAGCCGAGGCGTGCTGGGCACCACAGAGGGGTGTGGAGGAGCCACTTCCCAGCAGTGCAGAGGCAGAGTGAAGGGAGCAGGCAGCTCTGCAGGGTGAGTGCCAGGCAATGCAGGACCCAGCAGGATTTTCAGTGGCACGGGGACCAGCAGCACAGCAGAAGGGAGAGGGGCAGTGGTTGTTCCATGGCTCTGTGTCACCTTCTGACCTTAGGCTGGCATTTGCAGCTGCCGGTGCAAGGGGAGCTCTCTGGGGGAAGGAGCACGGGAGGTTCTTTTTGCTGGGTGGGAATTCCCTGTGGATTTCAGTCTCACGTGCAGGGGCACGGAGCACAGCACAGGAAGCTCTGCCCACCTGATCCCACAGCCCCAGGGAGCACCAGGCTGCAGAGCTGGGCAGCACCGAGCACCCAGACCTGCACCACCCGAGATGAAGCCAAGCTGGCCCATCCCTGCGTTGATGGTTCGTTTTCTCTGTGGTTTGTACAGCCTCGCTGAAATCACCCAAGGGCTGGGCCTCCTGCCACTTCCACCTCATGAGCCTGGGCTTTGCCACACCGTGTCTGCAGCTCAGGGCCTTCTCCTCGGGGGTCACGCTGTGATGTGCAGCAGGCGATGAGATGCACAGAACCCGACGTTCCTGGCAGGAGAAGCCCCAGAGGCACTGCCTCCCTTGCTGGGATGCCAGCTTAGTCCCTACGCCCTCCCCTCACCCCCCTCCTGGCCCTCTGCGTGGTGTTCAGAGCTCCACCGACCTCTCCACGCAGAGAGCAGTGGGGATGCAAGCACTGTGAAGGGATGGATGAGGGGCTGAAGGAGTCAGACTGGGACTCCAAAATGCTCCTCAGCTCTGCAGCCTTCTTGCATGGCCTTGCTGAAGTCACTTTATCTCGATGTTGAACACCTCTGGCTGTGACCATGGAATGTTATCCTGGTCTTTAGCTGGGGAAGAGACCTCCAGACAAGGGGATCTGCAGCACAGGCTGTGTGTGCCACAGGACAGGGAGCGCCCTGGGATGGGTCACTGTGAGCTGTAACAGAATGGTTGGGGTTGGCATGCACCTTAAAGATGATCTAGTCCAGGCAGGGACACCTGCCACTGTCCCAGGCTGCTCCAATCCCTGTCCAGCCTGGCCTTGGGCACTGCCAGGGATCCAGGGGCAGCCACAGCTTCTCTGGGCACCCTGTGCCAGGGCCTCCCCACCCTCCCAGGGAACAATTCCTCCCCAGTATCCAAACCAAACACCCCCAGTAGGTTTAGACTGGGGTCCCTGAGGGAGCTGGAGCCAGACGAGGAGGGGCAGCCTGGGATTCCTTCACTTCCCAGCTCCAGCTCGGAATGGAGAACCCAGCCTGGAGACAGGCTGCCAAGGCAGCAGGTAAGGCAGGAGGCTCTCCCCCTGTACTCACCAATCCTGTCCAGCCTGTCCAGGGCCACGGTCTCGAAGGCTCTCCTCATCATGGGGTACTCCTCCAGCACCTCATTGAAGTTGTCCACGGACAGGGAGTAGAGGCGGCAGTAGGTGTCGGCGCGCACGCTGGCCGTGCGCCGGCCACGCGTCAGCAGGCAGATCTCTGCGGGCAGAGAGGGGCTCAGACAGGGCACGGGCACTGCCCCACCCCTGCACCCTCACTGCACGGCCCCTCGGCCTCCCCCCGGCCTGATTCATTCACAGGAAACACAGCCAGAGGTGACATTCCCCCCTTTGAAATTCCCACATCTCAAAGTGCCGGGGGCTCGCCTGGGGCAGCTGCCGCACACAGCTGCCCCTCGGGGGTTCTGCTGGTCCAGTCAGCCACGCAAGGCTGGTTCTGGGGGATTATCAAAGGCAGCATTGTGCATTCACGCCAGAGGAGCTGTGCTTCTGCAGCTCCTCGTGGGCACTGGGAGCAGAAGGTTAAGCCATGCTCTCATTGAAGCCAATTCTCTCTTGGTTTCTAGAGAGGCTCTGTGCTGATCTGTGCCTTTGGTGCCTGGCTGTAATTTTGATCCTTGTACCTGCAACATTCGTCTTTGCACAGTTTTCAAAGATTTTCGTGTCTATGCCACCAGCGCTGTCAGGGAGAGCCACGCCAGCGGCACCTCCCAGCCCTGGGTGTGCTCACACCGCTGTCACCCCCTCCTGTGCTCAGCTGGTCAGGGAACGCTTCCTTCAGCCACAGCTCCTGAGCACTCAGCAGAGAGCTCCCCAGTCCTGCTCTTGCACTGCATGCACGGAGCCCTGGCAGCTGGGACGGGCACTCCAGGGCAGCTGGTGTGAGCTGCAGTGCCAGCACCCGCTCCCTGGGTGTGCTGGGGGCCGATCCCCCCGCCCCACTCCTCAGATTTATGCTGAGCCTACCCACAGCAGCACCACAAGGCTCTGAGTGTGCTACCAGGCTGCTTCCCCAAGGAAATGATGCTCGGGGACAGTGCCATGTGTGTGGGGAGCTGTGATGGAATGCCACGGGCAATGTCACTCCCATCTGTCAGTCAGGGTATCCTGACCCCAACCCTCCCACTCCAAACCCCAGGCTGCACAAAGCTCTGCTCCAGCGAGGTGCAGACAGCCTGTTTCACACCAGTCAGGAGTGACAGGAGTGTGGGAAATGCATAATAGGAATCTTTCAGAGGAAAGGCCTCCCCGAGGGGAAGGCAAGGCAGGTTTTGCTGTGGCTCCCCTCAGCAGATCACCACAGGTGCTGCAGCCAGAGCTCGTCCTGCAGCCTGCCTGGCTGGGGCTCTCTGACGGGAGAGGGGGCTTTGTGTGACTCACGAGAGCAACGCCCCAAATCCTGCCCACCTCCTGCCGCTCCCACTGCTCCAGAGCCCTGCTGCTCACACTTTCTGCCTGCCTGCTGACCTCCAGGACGCTTTGCTGAGCCACAGGCAGGGCAGAGGAGGGAGGGCTTTCCCCTCGCTGTTTACCCAGCCCCTCATGTGGTAGATGCCAGCCAGCAGCAGTAGGGCTGTGCCTGCAGAGCTGAGAACAGGCCATTTTTTACCTTCAGGTTCTCAGCTTCACCGAGCTGTCAGAAGGAAATGACCCTGCAAGAACCAAGCTTCCCTGCTGCATTTTGCTGTTCTTTATGACCCGGGCTCTGCAGTGCCCACCAGCCACCTCGCCCCGCACCATCCCCTCTCTGGGAAGCTGTGAGGCTGCCAGAGATGGAGGAGGGGGTGCCGGGGGTCAGTCCCACGCGGATCCAGGAATGCCTGGGTGCAGCAGTGGTGTGGCTGCGGGAGGGTGAGTGACCAGCACACACCTCCGAAGTAGGAGCCGTCGGCCAGCTTGGTCTCCTTGTTGCCCTTGGTGAGGATGCTGACCACCCCGTGCTGGATGAAGTACATCTTCTTGCCGATGGTGCCCTCCCGGATGATATAGTCCCCGGGCTGGAACACCTCGAACTTCAGCTTGGTCAGCATGGACGTCACGAAGTTGGGGTCTGCGTTGGCAAACAGGGGCATGGAGGCCACCAGCTTGCGGCAGTTGAAGTTTATGATTTCCTGAGCACGTGTGGCGTAAAGGAGAGAGAGAAGGAGGAGGGACAGGGACCAGAGAGGACACACGTGTGGTTAGTCAACACCTCGTGAAGATGGCCCAGCTGAGCTGTGCCTTTAAAGGGGGCTAAAGCTGCTGTGCCTCTGCCTGGCTGCCCTGGTGCAGGCTCTGGGTGCTCAGAGCATGGAGCAGGGCTGGAGCAGCACCACGCTCACTGCCCTCACCCCTCTGCCTCCCCTGAGCGGGGACGGCACTCAAACCTCCCAAAGGCACCCAGCGCTCCCATTCCTGCAGGAAAGCTGGGCTGTGAGGGAGCCCAGCAGCGGTGAAACGCTGTCTGACAGAGCCCAGCGCTCCCCTCCGGGCGGGTGTCACAACTCACCTTGGCAGCCCCTCGGGCTCTGCTGCCCCCGCTTCTCAATGAACTGTTGGACAGCACAAATGTGCCCAGGAGGAGAGCGATCCCGGGCAGGTGGGGACAGTGTCAGGAGGGGAGGGAGAGGTGCTCACCCGGCACCGGGCAGGGCTGAGGAAAGGCCGGCTCAGCTGCTCGGCCGTCACCACCGCCGGGCTGTGCCTCCCCGGGGCTCCGTGTCACTCGCAGGGTGACAGCGCGGGAGCTGCTCTGTGCCCCGGCAGCTCCCACTCGGGACGCGGGGCTGAGCCAGCACAGCACGCCGTGGGAACGGGGATAACTGGAGTGGGAAGAGAGCAAGCTGGGGAAGCATCTGTCTCTCCCCTCGGGGGTTTCAGAGGGGTGCCCTTTGCGTCTTTGGCAAAACTCATTTCAAATTCTGGCTGGCACCCCCTCAGCTCTTCTCCCTGCCATGGAGGGACGCTGCTGCGGGAGAAGACAGAAGGCAGGCCGCCTCTGGAGCCGGTGGGTGACACACTGGTGACACACCAGGGACACCCTGCATGGCCAGGCTTCAGGTGGGAAGGAAAAGCGCCTTCTCCAAAGGCTCCTCCTTCCCCAGACTCCCCCTCTCACAGCCGGCGGGTGGGGCACGGATGGGGCCAGCACTCCGCGCCGAGTTTCAGCCAAACACACGAGGTGGGAGCTCGCTGAGCCGCTGGCCCGGGAGCTTCCCAGCTGCCAGGGGTGCCGGGAGTGTGCCCTGCCCGCTCCCCACGCCCTTACCTCGCGCAGGGGCTCGCTCAGCTCCCCCAGGATGCTCTCCTCGTCGAACATCTTGCCCTGGTAGCGGTGCTCGTAGTAGTCGTGGATGCGCTGCCGCATGTCGGCGGGCAGCTTGTGGAAGGACATGTACTGCTCCACCTGCTTGTACTGCGGGGACACACGGGGGCACGGGTCACAGGGCGGGGGCTGGACCTGCTCCTTCAGCTCCCGCAGGGACATCTGCGGCAGGAGGGAGCGACCGCCTGGTCCACGGGGAGCGTGCAGACCTGTGGTTATGCACTTTCCTCCAAATGGTTTTTTCTGTTCCCCCCCTTTCAAATGTATGGCATATCCCTAGTTGTAACTCTGCCCATCATCCCTTCCTCGGTACTCCAATTGGTTCCTGTTATCTGATTCCTCCTACCCTCCGTTCCCGCTGGTTCCTGAAATGTGTATCCTCCCCTGTTAGCTGCTTATTGGTGCAATTCTTGGACACGCGGGCTTTTGAATCTGTTTTAAGCGTGCCTAGGCGCCTGCGAGGGGCTCTTGCCATTCCTTCCTCCCCCTTTCCCCTTCCCCTTCCCTTTTCCCCCTTCCCTTTTCCCCTTTCCCCCTCCCCGGGCACGGGCCGAAGAGAAATAAACGCGATGCAACACAGACCCCGTTTTGTGTTCCCCAGGTGGCTGCCTCGTGTTTTAACCTTTAAACTCCTCCTCGGCCGGCTGCCCTGCCCTGTGGAGACGCCTGCTCGTTCCCTGGGCGCTGCCCTCCACGCACAGCCCCGGTGGGGAGCGGGGCTGGACGGGGAGTGCCCGGCCGGGCATCTCCTCCCAGAACACAGCAGGAAGCTGTGCCGGCGGGAGCAGCGGAGTCCCAGAGCTCCAGGGAAGGTTTTCCCATGGCACACGTGGCAGGACAGCGGCCGGCCGGGCTCCGGAGCTGTCCCAGAAGTGCAGCCCCTCGGGGCCTGCGGCAGGGGAATCACAGAGCCTGCCCCAGGTGTGCACTCGCAGCCAAACCCAGGGCACGCCCGGCATCAAATCCCGGTTCCTCGGCTGGAGCTGCGGTACCCAGCCTGCTACTCCTCTCCTCTGTGCTCCTGCCTGCCCTGCCACGATGGCACCTTTGCTTCCCGTGGCTTTCTCCCCTGTCCTTGGTTCCTGTGCCCCCTGCACTCACCCTAACCCACCCATATGTTCACCCGGTGGTTCTCATTTCCAGTGTCAGTCCGAGGGGGACACGAGGGCACACTGACTGCTGGCAGAGCAGCTTTAGGGTGACTGGTGCTTTGTGTGAAAAAAGGACACCTCCCCAGGGGCCAGGGCTGCAGCAGGGTCCTGCTGCCCTGCAGGTGCTGCAGGATGAGGTGCGTGCAGGGAATGCCAACCTGCCCTCACTGCTGGCAGCCCAGGACACGAGCCCGAGTGTGAACTGCACTGAATGCTGGCCGAGGGGCTGTGCTGCCCCTTTCCCAGCCCTCTGCCCCTCTTCTCCCAGATCGGTGTGTCCCTGGGGGTCCCTTGGTACAGCTGGAGCTGAAGAGGCTGATCAGGGAGCCTGTGCTCCTTAGAGCCCCGGGTCCTGCTCCGGGTACAGCCCGTGCTGGCACTGCCACCCCCACCCCACGTGGGGCAGGGCATCCCTCCAAGGAGCCCGGCTAGCAGAGGGGATGCTCAGGGCCTCCTGGAATTCCCAGCACACAGAAGCTGCCTGGAAATATCCCTGATCCCTCCAGCCTGACCAAAGGGAGCCACCGTGTCCTACTGGCACTGACCCCTGCCCTTGGTCACCCGCGTGGCTCAGGCTCTGCAGGGACTGGCTGTGGCAGGACAGGATGTGCTGGGTGCCCCGGGGAAGTGAGGGAGGGAAAGGAATGGAAAACAGCAGCTCCCTTGTGGGCAGCTCACACACAGAGAATTCTGGAGGTTATGGTCTCCAGAGCAGAAAGTTTAAGGGTTTTTAACCTTAGATGTTAAGGTTAAAAAGACTTAAACTCACCATAGGGGTCTCCTGCCACTGGAGGGGCTCTGCAGCCTGAGACACTCGTGGGAGCTGGCAAACCAGGCACAGGATATGTGGGGAAAGGGGAATCATTAGGCACCAGCTTCTGCTGACTCAGGTTTATTAAATTAATCTGAAATCCACAAAGAGTTCTGCCTGCTTTAATGCTGCATTTTTGTTGAGTAAATGATTCGCCAAAAATATCCCCTGACACTCTGAGCTGTAGTGCAGTGGCTGAGCTGGACACTGACCAGTGCCACCAGGTGCCTCTCCTCCCCTGCTGCAGCCCCTGCCCCTCTCCTCTCCTTCACTGCCCCTTGCTGTCCATCTCCCCCTGCCCTTTGCTCCCTGGGGAAAACATCCCCACGCTCCGAAAATCCCCCAGCACAGGCTGGACGGGGAGACTGGGACTCTGCTTATTCACCATGAACGTGGATTTATGGCTTTGCAACAAAGAGCAATAAATTACTGCTCTGCAGTGTCCCCGGGGCTCATGCCCTGCTGTCCCCACAGGAGGCTCCCAGGGAAAACAGGACAAATTTACCTCCCCACAAATAAAGGTGCTGCCTCCGGCTGCGAATGAAAATCAGGGTTATAAAAGCAAACTGTGAAATAAGGAACCATCACTCTCTGTCATGTTTAAGGAGAGGGAGACCTTGTCTCTCCTGCCTCTGCTAGTGCTCCCTCACCTCACCCACGAGGGTTTTGGGGGTCCTCAGCTCTCCCTCGTGCAGAGATGGGGTCAGAAATGAAAGCGTCAACCTCTTCTTTCCATATCTGAGGAACTGAAGATTGGCTGGGGTGTTCCCCCTTCCCCTGGAGCTGCTGCAGGCCCCGCTCCTGCAGGGTCAGGCAGATGATGCCACGCTCAGCTGGCCCTCTCTAAAGCCATTTGGTGTCCCTTTGCTGCCTCCCAGCCTGGCCAGGCCTCCTGGACAGCCCCTTGCCCTCCTCCCTCTCCCTCCTGGCCTGCTCAGCCTCCCACTTGTCTCCCTGTCCCCAGCCTGACCTGTGCTCAGAGCTTAGTGGCCTCTCCGGGTTCGACTGAAAACACTCATTTAGGAATTATTTAAATCTCTCTGAAGACAATCGAGCCCATTTAAATCCCAGCTCATTTTCTTAAGTCTGTTTTTCCTCAAATAGCCCTTGAAGGAGGTATTAATACATCAAAAGGAAACCATTTAGCTGAGTATTTTTGCTTCTGTAGCTGGCCAATTTCCCTCCTCTCACCACCTCCCTCCCCTCCTACCAAAGCTCCCATCACTCACAGCCCAAAGCCAAAACTAAATATCTTTAACTCCTTCCATGCCCTTGGTGTCCATCAGGAATCCTCCTCTCTCTGGCAGGGATAAATCACTGAAGAGGCTCAGCCACTCCTCGCCCCTGAAGGTGACAGCCACCAGGCACGGGGGGGTTGTTGGGGTGTCCCGTGCAGGGCTCCGTGATCCCAGAGGGTCCCTTCCAACCCAGCCCATTCCGTGGCTCTGGCTCTGCTGGGATCCGTCCAGGATGAGGCTGAGATCCCTGTGGCACCGGGTGTAATTCCACTCACAAACATCTCCATGTCCTGACCCCGCGGGAGCCACCAGAGATGCGCTTGTGGAAGGAGAAGGAGGCTCCAGCAGAGCATGTCCAGCTCAGGGAAGGACTGGGGGGCTCTGGCAGCAGGATATCCCTGGAGCTGGGTTAAGAGCCACCCTGCCCAGTGCTGGAGTGGATCAGTGCTCCACAGGGGGAAGATCGGCTCATGGGATTCACCACATGGAGGGTCCTGACAGGACACGGGGCAATCTTTGTTTTATTTCCCCTGATCTCTGCTCTGGAGCCAACAGTGCAGCTCCCCAGCATCCAGGAGTCATCAAACCCTCAGAAATGCTGAGTTCTGGGGTTTTTTCTCTCCTAAGCCATCCATATTCCCACCCTCAGGGTCTCCTCTATGGCCAGATCTATATCTGACTCCACACGATCTTTCTCGTGCAGCCACAGGACTGCAGGAGGGGTTTAAGAGAAGAACAGAGAAGTTCTGTGACACAATCTGGGAGTCACCTCTGTTCTGGAAAGGCCTGATGTGATGTCCTGATTGTGAGCCTTTCCAAAGGCTGGATTAACTAATTCCTGTACCACGGCCCTCACTCATTTTGCCACCAGAAAATGAGTTTTAAGTGTTACCTGCTGGAAAACCTGGAGCACTTTCCCCTTCCTGCACGGTACCCTTGGGAATTATCCTACCCAGAGTCAGGCTCCTGATCTCCTGCTGTGCTACAGAGAATTCCCAAAGCTTTTCTCCCACTTTTATCCAACTTTCCTTGCCCTGGGGGTGGCCATCAGTTGCCTCCCCTTGCCGTGCATCAGCTGCTGCTCAGGCAGGGATGATGCCTTGGACAATCCCATTCCTGGGCTGGGAGATGGCACCAGCCTGAGCAGGATCAGTAAGGAGCCTGATGAAGCCCTCGTTTGCCTCCAGCCACCTCTGCTGCTCGGGGTTCCGAGGAAAGCAGCTCCAGGAGCTGTGGGACAAACCTCTCTGTGTGAAATGCTGTGGGACAAACCTCTCTGTGTGAAATGCTGTGGGACAAACCTCTCTGTGTGAAATGCTGTGGGACAAACCTCTCTGTGTGAAATGCTGTGGGACAAACCTCTCTGTGTGAAATGCTGTGGGACAAACCTCTCTGTGTGAAATGCTGTGGGACAAACCTCTCTGTGTGAAATGCTGTGGGTGCTGAGCCCAGAGCTCTAATCCTGTGCATCCCACGGGAATGCAACATGGACAGAGGACATCCAGGCTGTGGGAGCAGCCTGTTTTCCCTGGGAACGGCCCGTGGAGGGAATGCCTGGCTGGGCTGGACAGGTCACACCCTGCCATGAGGCACCAGGCCAGCACAGGGCACTTCTGGCCACAGTCTGTCTGTCTTTGGAAATATCACAGGATGCTGGGGAGATGTCAGGTACTGGAACCACATATCCCGAGTGGGACGGGGAAAAGGGACCAGCAGGGCTCTCCCCAGGAGAGCAGAAGGAGGGAGATGAGGTGAAATGTGCCCCCAGAAGCTGGAGGTGGGGCCAGGGGAGCAGGGAGTGTGCAGGGAGGGCTCCGCACTGCTGGCAGCAGCGGGACAGGGGCTCTGCGTGAGGCTCCGCAGCGTCAGCTCTTCATTCATTCATTTATTTATTTATTTATTTACTTACAGCTCGGGGGTCAGAGTGAATTCCCAGACTGATAACGAAGCCTAAAGCCCCTCAGTGGGATGGGAAGAGCTGCCGAGGCAGGGACACGCCCTTGCCATGGCAGTGTGGGCAGCCCTGGCACGGAGCAGGTGTCAGGGGCAGAATGACCTGAGTGCCCACCGGGCCCAGGATGGAGGCATCGGAGCCTGAGCTGTAACCCCCCTGCTCCTGACGTGTTTTACAGCTCCAGAATGGGCCTTCTAAACCAAGTTTAAGTCCACCAATGAAATATTCTCCCGCACAATCAGGAACTACTCGACCCCAGCCTGGCGAAGGCAGTTTGCACCACAAGGCATTCTGAGAAGAAGCCATTAGGTGTTCATGAAGCAAATATTTCTGTTTTATACCAACCCAGGGTTCTTTCGGGGAAAGGATTAATTAACCCTAAAACAATTTCTGAGTTTCTGGCTGAGGTGAACAGCTCGTTATTTATAACCCCCCATTACCTGTCTCTTACACTCTCTTGACTCTGCCAAGCAGCCAGAGCTCCCTGACTGCAGAAAGCTGCCCTGGGGCAGTGCTGGGAGCCCAGGGCAGGGCACAGCAGAGGCCCTGGCACAGTCACTGAAGGACATCCCTTCTCAGACTTGTTCTCAGCCCCGGGTGTTTGCCTGGCAGTAACGTGGGCACGGCAGTGCTCAGCCCATCTCCCCACAGGGGGAATGAACACCCAGTGCAGGCACCGCAGGGTAAAGCCAGGCTCTCCAAACTTCTTCCAATTAGGAAATTTGATTACATTCTGCATCTGATTAAGTGCTGCAAACACCTTTAATTTCTGGAGTGCTGCACTCCCTGCCCTCTCCTTCACACACATTACCCAAGGAGTGGGGGAGCTCTGCAGCTTCCCTGACCTCCACAGCGGGTGCTGGCTCGGGAGGAGACTCCTCCAGAACGCCGGGGAGTTCCAGGAACGCTGGAAAGACCCCTGAGAGCTTAGTCGTGACCAGTCCTCTCGGGAATGCCCCCTCCAGTCCTGCCCAGACTGGTAAAGGATGTGAAGTTCCCTCCAGCAGCAGTGGGATTCTGGCAGTGGGGGCCCATCCAGGGTCACCGTGGTGTCCGTGTCCCTCAGGCTCAGCCAGCCCCGGAGCCCCAGCACCCACCAGAGCTCCAGCACGGGCTGAAAGAGCTCTGCTGGCACGGGGTGCTCACCAGCAGGGCACAGTGCCAGCCTGGTGTGGTTATCCACGAGCCCAGGCGGGATCTGTGCCCCCAGCTCCCCGCACAAGCTCATGGGGAGGCAGCTCCGAGCAGCCCAACCCCGCTGAGGGCACCGAGGGCTCCTCTCCCCCGTGCTGGGTCTGCTCCAGGTGCCTGGAGGAGCAGGAGAAGGGCTCCAGCTCCTGCCCACTGACAAAGCAGAGCTGGGATTCCCACTGCCGGGGGCTGGATCTGCATGTGGGCACTCAGCAACACCTGGAAAGCTTTCCTCGAGTCAATTTGTCTAAATATTCTGAGGTTAATGAGGCTCTGGAGCTCTGCAGCACCCTGGAGCTGAGAGTTCCACAGCTCCACCATGGACCACACAAAAGCCCAAACCACCCCTCCAACCTGTTGCTGACACAGCTCTGCTGCTGGTCTCCCAGAAGGAGCAAGGGCTGCCTGAGCTCGCAGAGCAGTGGGCAGGCCAAGGGCACTGTCTGGATTCCCCTCCAACATCCCCAGCAGGGATGAAACATTCCAGGTGTTTCATTCCAGCTCTCCCACGACTGAACCTCCCCCAGTTCCCCTTTGCTGCACTCAGGGCGCTGACAGAAGGGCAGAAATGTTGGAGCTGGACAGGGAAGTGCTCGGGCAGGCAGAGCAGGGGGTGAGCTGTGGGCAGAAGGGCTGTGCAGGTGTGTGAGGAGCTGAGGGGTGATGGCAGTGCCCTGCAGGCTTTCTGGAGTGGTTCTCTCCCCCCGAGCGTGCTGCAGCACGTGCTGCTTCAGAGGGATGACAAGGGAACGTGCAAGTCTCTGCCCAGAGTGGAGAGGTATTTTAGGAACAAGAGGCACTGGATGGACTGCTCAGGGAGGAGGAGGAGGAGCGAGGAAGGAGCGTGGAGAGCAGAGAGTGCCACTGCAGCACAGACCCGGAGGGGAGAGAAGGCTCTGCAAGGAGAGACGGGGGCTTTGCTGGGCTCTGCAGAGCTGCCAGCAGCAGCCCCTGCCTCGCAGCAATCCCTGTCCTGGTGTAGCTGAGCCTCCGTGGGCCTGCGGGGACAGGAGGGCGAGCCCAGTGTCCCTGCCCTGCTCCGAGGACTGCAGCGAGCAGCACATCGCCCTCGCCAGCCCTCAAGGTGACAGAGCGCTGGAGAGGGGGAGAGGCTGTGCCTGGTGACTTGACAGAAATACTAATCCAGCTCAGCTGCAGGATTAGGGAAAGAAATTCATAGGAGGACCTGCAAAAAGCATGGAAACAGCTGGCATGTCTGGCTAGTTTATGCCCTTCCTGGGCAGGGAACACTCCTCCTCTCGTGTGAGCCACAGTCACACAGGCTGGGGGTAGTTCTGCATTCAGGGATGAAGCTAAGGCTCGAGCTGATCCATGGACAGCTGCAGAGGGTTGTGCACCCCTGCTCCTGTCCTTGAGCCCCTCCACCAGCACCTGCATCAGCTCTGGCACTCACTGGGCTCCAAAAGAAGCTCTTTCAACCCACTACTACGGCAGAAAAGTGACCTGGGAGAAGAAATGAGCTCAGCGAGGGTGTGGGAAGCCAGAACAGCAGAGTGGCACGGAGCTCCAGGTGAGAACGGGCAGGTTCTTGGTCGGAGCTGTCACACCCAGTCACTCACAGCACCACTCTGCTGAGCAGCACTGCGGGAAATGTTTCTGTCAGAATCCCTCAGGATGGACCTGTAGTGGTGTTGTCTCACATGCAGGAAACAGACACCAGTCCTGGGTGCAAGGACACTGTGGAATTGGACTCCAGACTGAGCTTAAGAGAGAAGATCAGCTCCTGATCCTGCCACTGCCTCTCTGTGACTGTGGGAAACTCTGATGGGACAGACAGGGCCCTTCTCTGACCTCCAGTCCCTTCAGAAAGCCACACCTGAAGAGCTGTTCCCATTTCCAGGGAGGCCAGGGCCAGCCCTGCGCCGTGGCTGTGCCCCCTCCACATGCTGGGCATGGTCTGTGCCACAGGGGACTCTCCCCTGGCACCCTGGAACCTCAGCAGCTCCCTGGCTTGGAGCAGGAATTCCCACTGCATTCTCCATGGCTCCTGCCACCCCATGGATCCCACCCAGCTGCCCTGCCCTGCAGAACCAGCACAGCACGAAGTGAGAGGCTTGGGGAGGAGATTTCGGCAGGACAGGGATTGCATGTCCCAGAGGCAGAGTGAGACAAGCCGGCTTCTGAAGCCCACAGACAGCACAGCTTGGTTTTCACCTCCCTTTTCCAAAGCCCTGCTTGTCCAAGGGAAGAACCAGTCTGGCAGAGGTCTGGACAATCTGAAACCTCCCCAGAAACTCTCCCCTGAACCTTGTCCTGAAGGTCCCCTACAGCAGAGCCTCCCAGGGCAGTTCCAGCTGTACCCTTCTCTCCTGTTCGTGCTCGTGCTGCTCCTCTCCCTCCCCGCCGCGTCCCTTTCCTTGGCCACTTCTAGCACAGCTCTCGGCACCCTGCAGGCTGGGCTGTGCTGGGGGACAGCCAGAGTCCACAGGGTACTCAGCAGAGGCCTCTCAGTTGCTGCTGGCTTCTACCAATCGGCCTCCAAACTTGTTGAGATTCTCTCTCCAATCTGCTTCCCCAGGCACTCTGTCCCAGGAGGACTGCACTACATCGAGTTGCAGGGCTGCGCATCACGCAGCAGCCTCGTGTAAATCGTGGCTATCCGAGTGCTAAGGAATGCACAAAGTAAATATTTATTTGTTTTTAGGCCATCCCTTGTCCCATTTGCAAGAGGAAAAGGAACGCACTCGGTCCCTGAGGCTTTGATCCTGGGAGGATAGCTTGGGAAATGAGCCTGCCATCGAACACATGCTTTGTTCAGTCCTCTCCCCCTGCCTTCCTCAGAGCTCTTCTCCTGGCTCTGTTAACCCTCTCACCCACATCCCCATGGCCTAACCGGGCTTTAACACTTCCCACTGTCCCTGCCACCCCCTCTACAGTCCCAGCTGGCTTCCTGGAGACGATTTCCCTGAGCACTGCCTGGAATCCAACCGCAGGCTCACGCTGTGCCCTTGTCTGGAGCGCAGGCTGGCACCGGAGCCCGGCGTGCCCCGCAGGTGCAGGCTGGGCTGTGCCAGGCTGGCCAGGTGGCTGCCTTTGCAGATCAGCCCTTGACTTCTCTGCTGCTTCCAACACATTGGGATAAACACCGCATCCCGAGAGCCGAGCAGCCCGGGCTCCCCGTGCTGCAGTGTCCTTCTCTCCGGCGTGCCCTGCTCCCTGTCAGGAGCAGCCTGGCTGAGCTGTAACACGGAGCTCAAACTCTGGATGCACCCCCGGCCTCCACGCTCTTCTCCTGGGCGTTCCCCCTCCTTTAGCTCCAGCTGTGGTTTGGGATCTTCCCCGTGCTCCAGGCATGAGTCAGCCTCTGGTTTTCTCTGCTCTCCCTCTCTGCCCTGCTCTCTTCCCATCGCAATCCCTGTGTCTCGAACCTCCTCCAAGGTCATCCCACTCCTCCCTGAACTCAAAATGCGCCTGGGCAGCGCCTGCTGGGCACAGTTTCCCCACCCGAATCACAGCTCCCCTCTCACCTGGACTGCACCTGGCAGGGTCAGAATAGGAACAATTCCTCTTCTTAATCCCAGACCAAATGTATCCACAAGAACCCAGCCATAAAACCTCAACTGAAGGCAGCTGCTTTTTTCTGATGCCCTGCCCAGCTCACAAATTCAGTGACTGTGGCAGTGGCAGCCTGATGGGCTGTGACATTTCTGGCCATGCCTCCATCCTGCAGTCCAACAACGCTGCCATTAATTCCACAGCCACCTGGGGAACCTGCTCTGAGCTCCCGAGCCTGGGTCGGGGATTTGGGGGTTGTTCCACAGCTTGCTCAGGAGCACTGGAGCGAATCATCTGGATACTTTTAAAGAGAGCACTTGCTAAACAAAAGCTGCACGTTCCGGAACGTTCACTGGGGGTTTGAAACAAGATGTGGGAGAGGAAAAAGTGACTTCCAATTTTAGGGACCAGTGACATTGGTCACGTTGCTGTACAAAGACAAGTGGAGACAGCAACAACCATCTNAGGACCAGTGACATTGGTAACTGTACAAACTGTACAAAAAACTGATTGTTGCTGTACAAAGACAGGTGGAGACAGCAACAACCATCTCCTCGCCCTGCTGTTGTTACCTGACCCTGCTGCTGTTTCTTCCTGAGGGTGTCGGGGTGCAGGGATGAGGATGGATGGCCAAGGAGCAGCACCCTCAGCCTCCCACACTACAGTCCTGGTTTCCTCTGCACTGTTGCCCTGGTTTTTGCTAAAGCCTTCTGTTTTAACCTTGGAGTCGGAATTCTTTCTCACAGTTTCATGTAAATAATAGCCAATGTTTACTTCACGGTATTTTCTGGTTTTCATTCCTTTTGTGATAAGAGAACTTTGATGAGCATCTTTCTTCTCCAGTGGGATTGGGAAGGAAGTGAGATGTCCTCCAATCCCTGGTGGAGTTGAGAATCGTATAAGACGTGACATATGTAAATAAAGTGGGCCTTTTCCCTCCTTTCTGCTGAACCTGGCAGGTGTGAGAGCGTCTTTATTGCGTTTTCCCAGACACCCTGGACAGTACAGAGACCCTCCGGACAGCACAAAAACAACCCTGGGCTCCCCCTGGACAGCTCAGAGACCACCCCGGGTGTTGCCCTGGTTTTTGTAAGCCTTCTGTTTTTAACCTTGGAGTCAGATTCTTTCTCACAGTTTCATGTGAATAATAGCCAGTGTTTACTTAATGGTATTTTCTGTTTTTCATTCCTTTTGTGATA
>VYXC01009945.1:251712-273132 GCA_013397175.1 Platysteira castanea
CCCTGGGCTCCCCCCGGACAGCACAGAAACCACCTCGGGCTCCCTCCAGAAAGCACAGAGATCACCCCGGGCTCCCCCCGGACAGCTCAGAGACCACCCCGGGCCCAGCAGGGCTGCCCTTACCTTCTCCTGGTACTGGCGGCGCGAGGAGTCCAGCGACTGGATGAGGGCGGTGGCGTGGCCGATGAACATGGCGTAGCAGGTGGCCCCCACGATCATGCTGAGCATGGTGAGCCACACGTCCGACATGCCCACGGGCGCCTGCTGCCCGTAGCCGATGCACAGCATGTGGCTCATGGCCTTGAACAGGGCGTACGAGTACTGCTTCCCCCAGGAGTCGTTCTGCGGGGACACAGCACAGCCTCAGCACGGGGCGCGGCAGCCTGGACGTGGGCCTGGCGCAGCAGAGCACCCGAAAATCCCCGTCGGCAGCACCTCAACGTGTTACACAAGGGGTTTAGTCCTCTGGTGGCTTGGAGGGATGGGGGGTCTTTGAAAGCTAGGAGGGCTAGGGAGTCTCAACCCCAAACCCCTCAGAGCCCCTGTAACTCCCCTATCCCTCACTGACCCTATAGTCCACAGAGCCCCACCTCAATATCCCCGCAGCCCCCATAACTCCCCTGTCCCTCACTGACCCTATAGACCACAGAGCCCCTACACCTCAATGTCCTCAGAGCCCCCGTAACTCCCCTGTCCCTCACTGACCCTATAGACCACAGAGCCCCTGCACCTCAATGCCCTCAAAGACCCCACAACTCCCATATCCCTCACTGAGCCCCTGCACCTCAATGCCCTCAGAGCCCTCAGGTCCCCACAAGCCCAGTTCACTCCATGTGGAAAATGAGCCCAGATTCCGTGATCTGAGCTCACACTTTGGCCCCGGTTTTTAACAATTCCATGCACTTTTCCAGCAGGGAAGGCAGCCTGGCTGCCCGCTGTAACCTGGGATAAACCGAGATGATGCACTGGGAGATTTCACAGTGAGCCAGGTGTGGGAGAGGAACTGAAGCAGATCATTTCCTCCCCTGGGAGGCTGTAACTGAGACCTGTCACACAGCCTGAGCCAGGAGCCAGCAGCAGGACCTGGGAGTGGGGAGAGTCACTGCCCAGCAGTTCAGGGAATGGCCAGTGTCTCTGACCACTACCTGAGAGATGAGAAGGGCAGAGAATGAAGCTGATAATGTCTGGACAGTGAGTTCTTAGTGCAGAATGGGGCTTTTTCAGGGAGCTGAGGAACTAGAGATGATCTCACTTGAGAGCAGCAACATCTGCCAGGAGAGCTGTCCTGAGACACACTGTCCTCACTGCAGCTCACACAGGGACATGGCAGCACAGGGACAAAAACCAGCACAGGTTCCTGATGGTTCTGATCAGCCTGAGCTCGTGAAACAGCCTGAGGTGTGTTTGCCACCTGTGGGGATTATCTGCCAGTGAGTCCTCGCTGCAGAACCTTGTCCAGTGACTGCTCTGCCATCACACATGGCCCCTACAAGGATGAGAAAATGCCTCTGCTGGGTGACACCCCTGGCAGCCCTGGGCACTCCTCAGCTGCCCCCTGTTCCCGGGAAGGGGCACAGGTTGTGGGGGGAGCTCTGCAGACACACATGCCGTGGCACCTTGGTCACTGCACAGGCCTGCTGGTGGCTTGCCAATAAACAAAGAATTCTCCTGTGACCTCCATCCAGAGCAGCAGTGGCCAGCAGTGCTGGGAGTTCTAGAACTCACCAGGCACCTCCTGGAGGTGTCTCATCACAGTCAGGATGATGACCTCTCTGCAAGCAGCTCCCCAGTGCCACTGATGCCCACGGAAACTTCCCACTGATCTCACGGGGAGCGAGCAGGGACGGAGCTGGCTGGGAGGGGTGGCACAGGGCTGGGAGCTGTGGCTCAGGGCTGGGAGCTGTGGCTCAGGGCTGGGAGCTGTGGCACAGGGCTGGGAGCTGTGGCACAGGGCTGGGAGCTGTGGCACAGGGCTGGGAGCTGTGGCACAGGGCTGGGAGCTGTGCCGAGGCCTGCTGCCTGCTCAGGAGAGAAGCCCATGGACGAAGGCAGCTGATGGCATTACCTGGCCAGATTCAGTTTCGTTACACGAGACAGGCCTGGCTCCCACTGCAATGAGAAGGGCAAAGCCACCCGAGTGACAGCAGAGCCAGCGCCAGAGCAGTGGCACAGTCACAGCCAGCAGGGACTGCTCCGGCTCCTGCTGGTGCCAGCCTGTCTGGGCTCACCTCCCAGCAGAGCAGGAACTGGGAAAAGCCACCCTGGAGCCAGGAGAGAGGGGAAGAGACAAAGTGGCCACTGGGGACTGCAGCTGGCTGTGCCCTGGGCTCGAGGTGAGGAGCTGCAGCCAAAGGAGCCACACACAGGAGAGGGCACAGCAAGTTTGTCCCTGGCCAGGGCACAGGGGTGGCCCGGCCACGGGAGCTGCCAGGCCAGAGGAGTGACCTCTCCTGCCCTTCTGCCTCCAGGCCTGTGCTGTGGCTGCAAGGCCCGGCCAGAGGAGCGGTGGGTGCATTTTTCAGCCCCAGGTTTTGTGGCATTTTGCAGACCCACTTCTGCTCCGTGCAGGCCCCCATCTCTGGCACAGCTCCACAGGCATCCTGCACTTGCAGGAGCCCCCTGCCCTCAGCCCTGCAGTCCTGGCAGGCTGCAGCCCTGGCCCTGCACTCACGGCCTGGCCGCTGCTGTGACCTCCATGGCTTTTTGTCCCTCATCCCGAGGCAGCAGCAGGGAGCTGTCACACGTGGCCAGCCCTGGCTCGGAACGCTGCACCCTGCAAAGGTGGGCAGCACGTTCCCAGCTGCACTGGGCACAGGAGCAGTGCAGCTGTCCTGCCCCATCCCCTGGTGAATGGATTTGTGCCCCGTTCCTCGCTGGGAGCAGCAGGGATGCTGCTGCCCTCTGAGTTCAGTGTGGCAGCAGTTTAACAAGGCAGCACATCTCCACCACAGGCCTGAGAGCAGGGAAAAAGCACTGAGCTGAAATTCCAGAGGGAATCTGGGCAGACAGAGCAGTAATAGCTGAGCTAGAAAACGGGCTGCCAGGGTCTCTGGCGGCTGTGAACATCTGGGTACCAGGCAGGCTCGAGATTTAAAAGCCATTCTTCCAGCAACTTGCTGCTCAGGAGTGCTGTTTACAAAGAAGCTTTGTAGGAATTAGTCATCCAAAACTCGGACAGAAACACTGCTGGCTCGCTGGGAGCTGCTCAGCCCCGAGGCCCAGCCCAGCTGGCAGCAGCAGCAGGGCTCCCTGCGAGGCTGGGCTGGGGCTGCCAGGCTGAGGGGTGGCACACGGGGCCGAGAGCTGCAGGGAACACGGAGCTGGCAGCAAACCCCGAGCACCGAGCTCTGCTGGGAGAGCATGCCATGGGCTGCTCGGAGAGAGGCACTCCTGTCAAGGGGGAACGTTTGGGAGCAATTACCTTCAGGATGCCCAGTGTGAAGAGCACTGGGTGCTCTGTGAGCATTCTTCACTTACACCTCTCGGTACATCTTTAGTTTTCAGGCTTTATGTTTTCCCGAGGATGAGCAGACAGGTCGAGCCCAGAGTACTTTAGGCCAGCCTAGAAGAGGTTCCAAACCCGTGTGCACACGGGTTTATCAGCCCCAGGGGCCTCATGCTGCCCCAGCTCGCTCCCACCAGAGCCATCCCCTGCCGAACAGCCCACTAGAGCAGTGCCCAGGCGGGAGGGCTGCACCACTCCACAGGCACCGAGAGGCTGAAATGGCCCATTAGGGGAGGGAAATGAGGCCCTAAACTGCGGGGGAAAATGACTTCAGTTAAGCAAATCTCAAGCTATAGCGGAACTACAGATCCGTGCCTGCTCACAGCCAGGAGGGGCTTATCCCAGAGGCACGGAGAGAGCCTGCAGAAGGCTCTGAAATGACTTTGAAGCAGTTTCTCAGACGGGGTTGTTTTTAACAGCCACACTGGCAGTGCTGGAAGGGCTTCTCTGGCATCGGAGCCTGGCCTGCTCAGATCCACCTTTGAGTACCTGGAGACACTTCCCAGAACACTTCAAAGGCACTGCTGGGTTCTGTAGAACCTCACAGGAGCACCTAAAGGCAAACGGTGGTGTCTGACAGGGCATTTTGGCTCTGACGTACAGGTGAGTGTGGCTGGTTGAATCCTCGCAGGAGAGGAGGAGTGAGAGGAGTAAAGACACGGAGAAGTGGTGGAAATTCTTGGGATAGGGACATAGTCCTTGGGCCCTGTGCAACACCTGACTCACACCACTAACACGTGGAGAGCTCAGGAGCTGGGCTGGGCAAACACAGCTGCAGGTGCAGTTTAAAGGATAGGAACAGTGGGGGAACAGATGCAGATGTCGGGTCAGACTTCACCTGGGACAGAACCTGCCTGTTCCGGGTTTGTTTCCGAGGGAAGCTCCTCGTGGCCTTCAGCTGACAGCAGGGATCTCTCAGGGCTCTGAGTACCCCTGTCCCAGCTGCCCCAGGAGCCTTTCCTGGGAGCCCTCCCAAGCACCCTGTGCCCCTGGAGCTCCAGGCCTGGGCACCCACACCTTGTCTGGGCACTTAAACTTTGTCTGTGCACCCATCTGAGCACCCACACCTTGTACAGGCACTCACACCTTGTACAGGCACCCACCTGGGCACCCACACCTTGTCTGGGCACTTAAACCTTGTCTGGGCACCCACCTGGGCACCCACACCTTGTCTGGGCACCTAAACCTTGTCTGGGCACCCACCTGGGCACCCACACCTTGTCTGGGCACCTAAACCTTGTCTGGGCACCCACCTGGGCACCCACACCTTGTCTGGGCACTTAAACTTTGTCTGTGCACCCATCTGAGTACCCACACCTTGTACAGGCACTCACACCTTGTACAGGCACCCACCTGGGCACCCACACCTTGTCTGGGCACTTAAACCTTGTCTGGGCACCCACCTGGGCACCCACACCTTGTCTGAGCACCTGCACCTTGTCTGGGCAATTAAACCTTGTCTGGGCACCCACACCTTGTCCAGGCACCCACACCTTCCCTGGGCGCCCACACCTTCCCCGGGCACCCACACCTCACCTGGGCTCTGTGCCCCTGCACCCAGCCTGCTTTCCAGCCCTGCTGCTGTGCCCATGCCATGCTGCTCCCAGCTGGCCTCCCTGGCTTCCCTGGAGGTGCCTGTCACCCTGCCCTCCCGGGAAAGGTCACTATTCCCAGTTAGGGCCGCTCTGCCCTGCCCACCCTGGTTNCTGGGCACTTAAACCTTGTCTGGGCACCCACCTGGGCACCCACACCTTGTCTGAGCACCTGCACCTTGTCTGGGCAATTAAACCTTGTCTGGGCACCCACACCTTGTCCAGGCACCCACACCTTCCCTGGGCGCCCACACCTTCCCCGGGCACCCACACCTCACCTGGGCTCTGTGCCCCTGCACCCAGCCTGCTTTCCAGCCCTGCTGCTGTGCCCATGCCATGCTGCTCCCAGCTGGCCTCCCTGGCTTCCCTGGAGGTGCCTGTCACCCTGCCCTCCCGGGAAAGGTCACTATTCCCAGTTAGGGCCGCTCTGCCCTGCCCACCCTGGTTTGGACTGGTTTTGGCACTCCCTGTGCCTGTCACGCTGGCTCCAGGTGCCCAGGCCCCGGGAGCCCTGCTCTCGCTGCTGCTGCCAGGCTGACAGGACCCGGACTGTCCCCAGAGCCCCCCGTGCCTGCTGGGGAGGGGCAGGAGGGACGCGCCAGCCCATGGGGAGCTGGCATCACCGCAGATCCGTGCGGGACCGCTCTGCCCCACGCCCTGCAGCCATTCCTCTGATGCCTCAGGTTTGAACTTTCATATTTTTCAAATCCTGTATTGCCTAATGTGTAACTCTGCAGTTTCTTGTAGCCTGCCAGCTGCTGTTCTCTCATGCCAGACAGACACAGCAAAGCCATTCGAGGACGCTCAGATTGTCCTAAACCCAAAAGGTGTAAACTAGGGCCCTTAGAGAGGTGGAGAGATTGAAGAAATTACATCATTAGCTAAAGTATTAATTGGCAAATTTATGCTGATATGCAAATGGACCAAACCTCTAAAAGTGTAAAGAACTCGTGACTCGTTGTCCATCTCGGGGTCCATTTGGGAGGTGGCCTCTGGCTCCCCAGGGTGTGCCTTTGAAGCCTTTCAAATAAATCCCTGCCTTTATCCCCTTACTCCTGTCTGGTCTCTGTTTCTAGGCAGCCACTCAAGGCATCACCTCTTCCCCTGCCCATCAGTGCCCTCAGCGAGGTGCTGGGAGCAGCGAGGGGCTGAGCTCCCAGGGATGCTGCTGCCCTTCTTCTGGGCAGAGCTTGCTGGGCAGGGTGGCTGCAGTGCCCTTGGGGATCTGTGCCCTCCCTGCAGGGTCTGTGGGCTCAGCAGTGCCCTCGGGGATCTCTGCCCTCCCTGCAGGGTCTGTGGGCTCAGCAGTGCCCTCGGGGATCTCTGCCCTCCCTGCAGGGTCTGTGGGCTCAGCAGTGCCCTCAGGGACCTCTGCCCTCCCTGCAGGGTCCGTGGGCTCAACAGTGCCCTCGGGGATCCGTGCCCCACACCCTGCAGGGTCTGTGGGCTCAGCAGTGGGCTCAGGGATCTGTGCCCCACACCCTGCAGGGTCTGTGGGCTCAGCAGTGCCCTCGGGGACCCGTGCCCCACACCCTGCAGGGTCCGTGGGCTCAGCACGGCGCCCAGGGGAGGAGCCCCGTGTTCCAGGAGCTCGCAGGGCTCGGCAGAGCTCGGGTGCCCGGGGAGGAGCTGCCGGGCCGGCGCTGGGGCTGAGTCCCCGGTGCCTGCAGGGTTTAACCACGGGCACCGCGGGACAGCTCCCGCTGAACCCCCGGGCGTGGGGCTCGGCAGTGAACCCTGCGAACATCCTGCCCTGCCGCTCCGAGGTCAGCCCGACACCAAGTGCTTCCCCCGGCTGCTGCAGACGGAGCGTGGGGCGTGTGGAAAACACCGAGAGGAACCGGGCTCGGGGATTTGTCGAGGGCCCGAGATGGTTTTGGCAACACCAGACCCTTCACAAATCCCCTGGGTGAGGATCAAACCTTTAGGAAGCAGATGGGAGGTGGTGAACCTTCTTTCTCTGCTGCATGGAAATCAGGGCTTGTTTCATGGATTGCCAAGTGGTGGGAAACCCCCGAGCAGAGGAAGAGCAGCACCAGCACACTCATGGACACAGCTCCAAAGCATCTGGGCCTCACTCCTAGCTCCCCTTGGCTGCAGCAGCTTCAGAAGATTCCCTTTTTCCCGGATTTCTGGCTGCTGTGTGTAATCAGGGCAGCCGAGCACCAAGAGTATTTATTTATCTCCTCAGAGCCCCGGCCAGGCCAGTACAGAGTGTCCCCAAATCCCTCCTCCCGGCTCCCTGGCACAGAGGCCACCCGGCCTCTCCCCTCCCAGCCCTGCCCATCACACAGAGCCACGCTGGACCCTTCCATGCAGAGCCTGGCACTGGATGGAAGCAGAGCCCAGAGCTCCAGCTTCTTGTTCCCGGACTCTGTGGCCTCTCTTACATCTCTAGATTAGATGGAAATTGTTTCATTGATAAAGCCATCCACAGCCACCACTGGTCCCTGCCACACACCTGGACATCTTCTCAGGGGATTAAAGGATATTATTGGGAGAAAAAAACCTATCTGGTTGCAGAAGAACTACTGCACTCTTTGTTGCATATTCTAGCCCCAGGCTGTTTTGGGGCTGGCAGATGCCTGCACAGCTCCTGGAGTGGAAGCCCCCGGAACTACAGGTGGGGCATCTCTCCAGTGCTTCATCCTACTTTCCTGAGGCTCCATTTTTGGGGATAATGATTATTTTTTCTACTTCTTTTAAGTGGGAAAAAAAAAAAAAAAGTGATTTAACTGCAGGGAAGAAACAGAAAAAAAAATCCCCCAAGGCAAGTTTAATTCCCAGCTTCAGAGGCTCTCAAGGCTGGGAAGACAAGGCTGCAGCATGAGGAAAGCTCTGCTCTGGAGAGGAGCTTTCTCCTGGAGCCTGCAGAGCCTTGCTGCCTCTGGAATGCATCCTCCCCTCTCTCCCCAGCCTTGCTGCTAAGATTTGGCGTCGCTAAATCTTTCCTTCCTCTGTCCTGTCTCCTGCCGCTTTTCCAGACCCTTCCCCTTGACTGCAGCCTCAGCCCCAGCTCGTGCCTCCTGCCCAGGGGATGGGTGGGGAGAGCCAGGAGGAGCTGCTGCCACCCGCAGCCAGATGTTGGGGTGAGGGAATCGTGCCCCAAATCTGCTGCTCCCAGCCATCCTGCTAGGGTGCCACGGCCAAGTCACCCCCAGGGTGGGGATGAGGCCCCCTGCACCTCGGAGCTCCCTGGGGGCAGGAGCTGAGCATCCTCTCCAGCCTGCACAGCACCATGGGCCCGGTCTGACTGCTCCTGCCACGCGGGTAACAGGGAGGCAGCACGGGGCGGGCAGCAGCTCTTGTTCTGCCGGGGATAAACACAGGGTCCCAGCCTCCAGCACCGGCAGTCTGGCACCTCGCAGCAGCAGGAAGCGAGCCGGCATTGCAGAGGGGAGAGATGAATAAACAAACGGCCAGCAGATGAGTTTCCCGTGGATGCTCACTCCCGCAGGCACGGGCAGCCCGTGCCCACAGCCCTGCACGTGGGAGGCATGGCAGGCTGGCACAGCTCTGATACATTTTGCATTTGTTCTGTTCTGCCCCAGCGCCTGATTATTTCCTTTATTCAAGAAGAAATTGGCTGGGGGAATCTGGAGGTTAAGAAATGCAATAGGAGACCATTTTTTAAGCTTTGTCAGTTTTTGCTGCTTAATCAACTGGACATTGTCCCTTCGAATAAAAGCTGCTACGTTCTCGGCGAGATGGCTGAGAGGTACCATGAACTCGCCGTGCCTTTGCCATATGGTGTCCAGCTCCCTCCCAGCAACGCAGGCACAGCTCGGGATGGCACAGCTTGGGATGGCACAGATTGGGATGGCACAGCTTGGCAGTCCGGCTGCTCAGCCCCTGACCGGGGCTCTCCCGACCCCTCGGGGGTACGGGGCAAAGGGACCGGCAGTGGGAATTACGAAGCAGCCCCAGCCCTGTCTCCGGGACTCCCTACACTCCGATTCCAGCGGGAAGCCGTTCCCGTGCCGGCTCCTTGCTGCTCGGTGCCAGGAGAGGGAGCCTGGCTCCTGCTTCTGCGGCTCTGCCGGGGCCGGTTCCTGCTGCGAGCCCCGGGACTGTCCTTGGAGGATGTGCCTGAGCCCCGGGGCTTTGTCCCTGCAGGATCTGCCTCCGTGCCCACACGGCTGGAAAGCGGCGGGCCGGCCCGGGGGATGTCAGGAGCAGCGGGAAGCTGGGGGATGGCTGAGGGTGCCGGAGAGGTGTCACCCAGGGGCTGGGCTTAGGGCTCGGCAGGTGGGATGGGGAGCACGGCATGTGGGGTGCACTAAAGAGGAGACCCCACCCACCATCTCTGAGCTGATTATTTATCATTAATTACGGTGGGATGAGAGGTGGGATGGGGAGCACGAGATGTTGTGGAGGGGAGACCCCGCCCACCACTTCGGAGCCGATTATTTATCATCATTTAATTTGAGCTGATCAAGGGGATGAAAAATACAACACCTGGCCAGGGCTCTGCTCATGGGCCTGACTCTTTGGGAGGAGGCAGTGGGAAGAGAGTGGAAAGAGGGGGGAAATGTGAAAAAGAGAAAGAGGAGGGAACGCAAGCAGGTCGAGGTGTTTCCTGCGCGGCACTCACCACCATGCGGTTGAGGGACACCCAGCAGTCGTCGGGGAAGTCCTGCAGCATGGGCACCAGGAACTGCAGGCAGCCGTCCCAGTGGCACAGCAGCAGCATCATCCCGATGAGGTTGACGATCCTCACCACGGCGCTGGCCAGGTCGTAGGTCATGTGGAAGATCTGCGGGGCCACAGCAGCGGGTTAGGCAGCGGCTCCCCCAAACACCACCCCCGTGCCATCACACACCGTGTCAGGGCCCTGAGCCCTGCTCAAGGGACACAGAGCCTGCACCAGCCCGGCTCAGGCACGGTGGGCAAGCAGCACCAGCTGAAAACAACTTAAAAACCAAAACACAGAATCATCATCGGTCACCCCTCCTGCCCTGTGACTTTGCCCTCCTAATGTACCATTAAAAGCTCCGTAACTCCTATAAAATAAGCTGGTTGCAAATATTTCTGGACCATCAGCCACTCCTCAGGAATAAACTCTATCATCCCATCTTTGAGCTGCAGTGTCCTTTTTTGATTCCTGTTCTTGCTGGACGTGTTACACGGTGACCCATGGTGGCAGCTGCCTTTGTGCTGGATGTCAGCTGCAGTCTCTGCATGCCTCCAGTGCAACAAGGAACGGCCTCCAGCGCTGCAGAGCCTTCTGCAAGAGGCCCTGATTCATCTCTTTTCTTGTGTTCTGCTGCTTTCCCCCGCCCAGCTGGGCAAGGGAAAGAGAACCATGGCAGAGAGGGCTGGGTTTCCTCCTCTGCCAGTTCTTCACGTGTGAAATAAACCTGCACACACAGCTTTCTTACAGCTCAGAGGGGACATGGCCCCTGATCCAGGGGGATCAAGTGCCTCACCTGGGCATCACCTTCCGAGGGAGATGAGTGCCAGGGAGGTTTGTGACACAGGGGACAGGCTGTGTGATGTGTGGCCAGATCCACAGAGCTCCTGGCTGCTCCAGCAGGGACAATCCTGCTCCTCCCACCACCACGGCACTGCGTGCCTGCCACCTTTGCCCACACCAGAGATCGGCCTCTCATCCCACAAGGAGGCAGCTCAGCAGCTAAAACGGCAGAAAACTTTTGTTACCAGGCAAAGGAATCACATTTTCCTGGCTGGAATTGGCTCACCCAGTTGGCTCTGCTATGGGAGCTGGCTGTCCAGCCTGAGTGCCTGTTCCACACCAGCCATCCCCACCTCAGGGTCACACGCCCACAGCAATGCCCAACACACGCCAGGAGGGAGCACAAAGGATGCAGGAATCCAGAAGGATGAATGATTGGGATAACTGCTGCTAACTCCATTATTTCCCTGCATCCAGGCTGGAGTCCACACTGCCAGTGTGAGAAAAGCTATTTGAGTGATCTTTCGGGGCTGAAAAGAAGAATGTCTCCAAAATCCAGCATGAAAGGCTGTTCTAGGAAACCCAGCTCTCGCTGCTGACTCAATAGGTCAGAATGAAAGCTGAGCACATAATTCATACAGAATAATTCCTCCTGGCTTCCTCTTTTTTTCCTCCCCCTGCAGAAATGATCATTCTCATTTAGATAACCCAGAGCGAATCCATCCTGCTGGAGTGAGAGCCCAGGGCTGTGCTTTTAATGAAGCTGGAGCAGCAGTTTGCAGAAGGATCGTTTGTGCCACCAGGGTTTTCCTGTACTAATGACTTTTCCTCTCACACCTCCGGGTGTTTTTCAAAGAGCTCCAGCCCTGCTATAACCCAGGGAACTCCAGCCAGGGCCAGGGAGAAGCCCTGTCAGATTGAGGAAGTGCCTTCCTTCCTCTGATGGAAAAGCAGAGAGCGCAGAGCCCGAGGGCACGGATGGCTCAGGGACCAGGTGATGGATACGGAGCTTCTGAGAGGATGGCTGGGATCCATCGAGTCAGGGGAGGGCCTTTATGGATTCAGCTCCTGCTCTGCGCCCTGGGCTCCGGGCTGCAACACCGGAGCCACCGGCTGGGAACAGACCCCGAGGGTGCCACAGCCGGGCTGCAGCGCCTGAGGAGGAGCTGCACTGCGGCTCGGGGGCCCCCAGGAGTAACTACGGGTATGAGCTGCCAGTGTCCGAGCTGCAGGTGAGACAGCTCCAGCTCCAAATGTCTCAGCAGCCCCCGGCTCCTGCCCACTCCCTGGAATACACCTGCATTCCCGTGCAGGAGAAGAGCAGGAAGCACTCAGGGTGCAGCACACAGGAGGAACTGTGCAGGGCTGGGAACAAACACCTGCCACTGAGAGGCTCCTGCTGCAAAGAGGTGCTGGTGTTGCAGGGAATTCTGATCCAGCAATGTGCTGGAGAGAGTGGCACTGCCCTCCAGCACTTCCCTGGCTCACCAGGGAGAGGAGGGCTGGGAACATTCCAGAAGAGCTGGTCCCTGCACGAGCACAGGAACGTGAGTGGTAACTGGAACTCCTCTGGTTTCCATCAGGAACACTCAGGACTTTGTGTCCTATTGTAACACAAGCCAGGCTGGGTCCTGAGCATCACAGCTCCCTCCATCCCAGCACTGCCTGAGCTTCTCGACTCTCTGCTGCCTGCACCGGGGAAAGGGAGCCAGGAGCAGGGCAGAGCATGGATTCATATTCACAGGACATTCTGGAATAGACTTAATATCCCTGGTTTTTGACAGGGATATTAGGCTCTGGCTTCAGCATCCCTGCTACAAAATCAGCGCTGTCCTTCCAGCCAAAGGACACCTTGCAATTCTTTTGGAAAGGACAGCTTGGGAAAGTGGGAGGACCAGAACTTCCCTCAAAAAGTCGTTCCTGGTTATGTAAGAGCTCCATCTTGGAAACTCCACTTACGTGGAACGAGCAATCGGGATCCTATCAGAAGGAATCTGCAATCCTGTCAGCCCCAGCCCCGGCGCTGGCACTGGGAGGGATCGAGGACACCTTGGGACAGTGGGGCTGGCTCTGGCAGTGGCTGCAGTCGAGGCTGTGTGTTTAACTGGGCGTGCTGCTCTGTGCTGGCACACGGCTCAGGCACCGACCAAACCACGGCCACCACCATCCCTCTGCCCAGGCCAGCTGGGGCCACCATCCTTCTGCTCCAGGCTGGCCACCACCACCATCCCTCTGCTCCAGGCTGGCCACCCCCATCCCTGAGCTCCAGGCTGGCCACTCCCATCCCTGTGCTCCAAGCTGGCCACCCCCATCTCTGTGCTTCAGGCTGGCCACAGCTCTCCCTGTGCTCCAGGCTGGCCGNCCATCCCTGTGCTCCAGGCTGGCCACTGCCATCCCTGTGCTCCAGGCTGGCCGGGGTCCTGGGGCTGCCCTGTCCATGGGACATCCTGGGGCAGTGCAGCAGCTGCTCCAGGCACCCCCTGCCAGGCGCAGCCGATGGCACAGCCCCGCACCCAGCTCTGCTGGCACAGCCCCGCCCCCAGCTCTGCTGGCACAGCCCCACACCCAGCTCTGCTGGCACAGCCCCGCACCCCGCTCTGCTCGCACAGCCCCATCCCTGGCACTGCTGGCACAGCCCCGCACCCAGCTCTGCTGGCACAGCCCCATCCCTGGCACTGCTGGCACAGCCCCGCACCCAGCTCTGCTGGCACAGCCCCATCCCTGGCACTGCTGGCACAGCCCCGCACCCAGCTCTGCTGGCACAGCCCCATCCCTGGCACTGCTGGCACAGCCCCGCACCCAGCTCTGCTGGCACAGCCCCATCCCTGGCACTGCTGGCACAGCCCCGCACCCAGCTCTGCTGGCACAGCCCCATCCCTGGCACTGCTGGCACAGCCCCGCACCCAGCTCTGCTGGCACAGCCCCATCCCTGGCACTGCTGGCACAGCCCCGCACCCAGCTCTGCTGGCACAGCCCCATCCCTGGCACTGCTGGCACAGCCCCGCACCCAGCTCTGCTGGCACAGCCCCATCCCTGGCACTGCTGGGGCAGCTGGGCTGGGTCTGGCTGCACGTCTGGGCTGGGGTCTGACTGCACATCTGGGCTGAGATGGGACTGCACATCTGGGCTGGGTGTGACTGCACATCTGGGCTGAGATGGGACTGCACATCTGGGCTGGGGTGGGACTGCACATCTGGGCTGGGGTGGGACTGCACATCTGGGCTGGGGTGGGACTGCACATCTGGGCTGGGGTGGGACTGCACATCTGGGCTGGGGTGGGACTGCACATCTGGGCTGGGGTGGGACTGCACATCTGGGCTGGGGTGGGACTGCACATCTGGGCTGGGGTGGGACTGCACATCTGGGCTGGGGTGGCACTGCCCACCCCTGCTGGCATGTCCCGTTCCGGAGGAGCTGTGCCTGGAACCCAGAGCGTTCCTGGGGCTCCGGGGGCCCTGGTGCAGAGGGATCCCGACGATCCCACCCGGAACCAGGGCGAGCCCCCCTCAGAGCACTGGTTCTGGTGGCATCACTGCCACCCCCGGGGCTCCGGAACAGATCCTGCTCCCCAGGAAGCCCTGACACCACCTGGTGCCCTTCACCACGGCACTGCCAACGTGGCTGCAGTTCTGTAGCTCCACTCTTGCTGGTCCTGAGCTAGTGCTGGTGTCTGTGCCAACACCGTGGTTACTACACAGCTGGGATAAATCCCCTGGGGATAACCAAGGAGCTGTGACACTGCTCCAGCTTAATGGAAAGCACAGAATTTACTCTTCATTTCTGGCTTAAAAACCCCACAGACCTGAGGAGGAAATACAAATCTTTAAAGAGAATCAAAAATCACACGTTGTTGTGAGTGCTCCCGGGTCAGAGTTAAGGCTGTTCTCAGTGAGAGAAAAAGCTGTTTACTCGCATTTCAGAGGAGTATTTGTGGGGTGTGGGGAAGGAAGCTGACACGTCTGTCAGCCTGCCTCGCTCTCCTCGGCTTTTGAAGATAACACAGGCAAAGATCCGTTTCCCACAGAGGCATTAGCTGCTTTTGCAACCCTCAGCGTTCGTCTCCCGGCAGACTGGGATGGGCGGGTGCTGCAAAGAGCTCTCCTGAGCCTACAGTCCAGCCCAGCCGGCTCACCCAGGGTGGCTGTGCTGAGTCCCTGTGGCTGCTGAGGGTCACCCAAACCCGCTCAGCCGCTTCAGTCCCGACACCAGCCTGGACAAGGGGCTCACCCCAGCCAGCGTGCCAGCTGAAGGCAGCTCACTGAGAAAACAGAGCTTTGGGTGACCTGGGCATCAGCAGCAGTTCTCGTGGCAGATGTCACCTTCTCCCCGCCCAGGGTGAGTCCTGACTGACACAGCGCAGGGAAGAGGGGAAGGTTTGGGAGCCCTGATGTGCAGCCCCATCCTGGGAAGCTGCAGCCACGGAGACAAAGAGCACAGAGCCGGCAGGGTGGGCTTCTCCAGGAGCACACACCTGCCCGGGCACACACGGAGCCCTGGGCACAGCCAGGCACACAGAGCCAGCCCTGAGTACAGCCAGGCACACAGAGCGAGCCCTGGGCACACACAGAGTCAGCCCTGGGCACACACAGAGCACACAGAGCCAGCCCTGGGCACACACAGAACCAGCCCTGGGCACACAGAGCCAGCCCTGGGCACACACAGAGCACACAGAGCCAGCCCTGGGCACACACAGAGCCAGCCCTGAGCCAGTCTGGGCACACAGAACCAGCCCTGGGCACACACAGAGCCAGCCCTGGGCACACACAGCCAGCCTGGGCACACACAGAGCCAGCCCTGGGCACACACAGAGCCAGCCCTGGGCGCACACAGAGCCAGCCCTGGGCACACAGAGCCAGCCCTGGGCACACAGAACCAGCCCTGGGCACACACAGAGCCAGCCCTGGGCACACACAGAGCCAGCCCTGGGCACACACAGAGCCAGCCCTGAGGCGCTCTGAGCACGCACAGCAATCAGGGCTGGCCGGGCAAGGGCAGCTGCCCCCGGAATTCCAGCTGAGCAGGGCACCCACCCCGCTGGCACACACGGTGTTTCAGCAAGGCAAGGCAAAGTCTCGGCTGCTCTCTGCCCTCTCCCGGTGCTGCTGTGGGAAATGCACCATCCCCCTCGCCACGCTCCTTCCTCACCCTCCTCAACTTCCTGTGTATTTCCCAGTGACGTCATGCTTAAACTGCGTCAAAATATAATCCAATTGGACTCCAAGAGGTTTCCTGTCCTGAGCAGCTCCTCAGGTTTTGGTGAAGAACGGACACCTTCTCCTTTGGGAAGAACGAACAGGTTTTTACACACTTTTTCTTTGGAAGAACGGACAAAACGCTGTTGTAGCCGCTAAATTATACAAAGATAGAAACTCCACATTTCCGAGGCAACTGTTGCTTAAAACAGGCTGAGCTGGGGTGGAAGAATCCCGGGAAGGAACCGGGCTGGGTTTAGTGACAGCTTGGGAAGCGGGATCCCCTCGGAGGGGCCAGCGCTGAGCCGGGCTGCTCGGGGCCGTGCCCACCAGGAGCAGGGAGCGTGCCTGGCACAGGAGGAGCTGGGATCCGGGCTGCTGGGGCCAGGGCTGGCACAGGAGGAGCTGGGATCCGGGCTGCTGGGGCCAGGGCTGGCACAGGAGGAGCTGGGATCCGGGCTGCTGGGGCCAGGGCTGGCACAGGAGGGAGCTGGGATCCGGGCTGCTGGGGCCAGGGCTGGCACAGGAGGAGCTGGGATCTGGGCTGCTGGGGCCAGGGCTGGCAGCAGCAGGCGGCAGGTAGGGCTGGGATGGGCTGGGGAGCACAGCTGCACCTCCAGCACGGGCTGGGGCTGCGGGGTGCCCGCTGTGCCAGCACTCAGAGCCCTCTGTGCCTGCACCCACAGCCCTCTGTGCCCGCTGTGCCAGCACCCAGAGCCCTCTGTGCCAGCACCCAGAGCCCTCTGTGCCAGCACCCAGAGCCCACTGTGCCTGCACTCAGAGCCTGCTGTGCCAGCACCCAGAGCCCTCTGTGCCAGCACCCAGAGCCCTCTGTGCCAGCACCCAGAGCCCGCTGTGCCAGCACCTGGAGCTGCCAGATCGAGCTTTAGACAGAGGCCAGAGTTCGGGGCCGGTTCTCTCTTTGTGCCTGCTCTGCACCGCGTGCCACGGGCAGTGCCAGCAGAGCTGCTGAGGCTGCCAGTGTTANTGTTGTTTTATTATCTGAAGATAAGAAACCCCAGCCCCGCTTCCCGTACATCCAAATGCTTTTAACAACTTAATAACTTTACATTACATCACTGGCCCAAGAAAGCCAAAATTGTTCATAACACCAGGGCTGGCACCCACCGGCTGCTCGGGAAAGGCCTGGGTGCTGTGCCAGGGAGGGCTCCGGGCCCGGGTGTTAGCAGAGACAGCCCAGCAGGTTTTGCACTCCAAGTACAGAAATCCTTTGTCCTGCCGTGGTGTTATGAACAATTTTGGCTTTCTTGGGCCAGTGATGTAATGTAAAGTTATTAAGTTGTTAAAAGCATTTGGATGTACGGGAAGCGGGGCTGGGGTTTCTTATTTTCAGATAATAAAACAACAGAGACTCCCTGAGTTGATAAGAAGCTCCAAAAGAATCCCAAGTCGAAGCCCAGGACAATTAGCCAGCAATGGGCCAGCAGAAGAGTGAAAAGGAGTGATGAGGGCCTTCAGGAGCGAGTATCTGGACTGAAAAATTTTCAATATCCCTCTGGGAGATAAAGGGACTGCATCTCTGGGAGGGAGAGGCCTTTTCGGGTGGCCAGGGAGCAGGGAGGGGGTTTTGGTGCTGTGTGATGGTTTTATTTCTGGGGTATCCTCTGGATTGTCATGGGGGAACTGGGCCTACCCCAGCTCTCCGTCTCCAGCTGCTGTTTTTAATAAACGAGTTAACCTTTTCCAAAAAGGTTTCTGACTCGGTTTAGAACAGTGGCAGTTTCCCTCCGCAGGTCCGGGGGGCTGTGCTGGCATTAATCTGTTGTTCCCAATCTCCACACAACGCCCGAGCTCTGGAGGGGCCAGCGGGGCACACACCAGGGAAAAGCCTCTTGTCCTGGAGGCTGAGGGGAAAGTTCTGAGCCCCAGCTCGGGCTGGCAGCTCTGATCTCCTGCTCGAGGGCTGGGGGTGAGCCAGGCCCAAGGGGAAGAGCCTCAGGAGGCTGTGTGTGCAGGCAGAGCACTGGAGAACTCTGGAGAACTCTGTCAGTGCACCGTGCGAGCCTCCAGCTCCTCCTGAGATGCTTTAACCCTTGCTCCTGGCCACTGGAAGTTCTTCCCCAAGTAGGAGCTCAGGGAACAGAGACAGAGAACAGCACAAAGCCTGTGCAAAAGGGAAGGGGGACAAGGGGGAAATGGCATTTTCTTGCCTTCTCCATCCAAGACTTGTGTCTACTGGAAAATACTTACAGCAGAGAAAGGTGAACTGGCAGGAGTAATTAGCACTGAGAAGGCTGGCACAGCTGGCAGATGTTTATGGATATATACAAACCCCAAAGATCCTGCCACCACCGTGTGTTTTGCCTCTTGCACTCTCAGAGTTGAGGTTGTCATGACAGCAGCCCCCCTTCCTCTCCCCATGCCACCATTCCCAGCCTAGACTTTAATCTTTATCATTTTAAGAACTTTTGTCACCACGGCAACGTGACACTGACTTTTAAAAATATTTTCTAACACAACTCGAACGACCGTGTTTCCTGCATAGTTCCCTTTAAACCTCCAGGAAGAAACATTTGGAGTTGGCCTCTGTGTGGGGCTGCCCTGGATGTGAGATGGCAGCAGCAGGAGGGACAGTGGCACTGTCACCTCCCGGCAACAATGACACAAGGAATGGGGCCAGGGCTTTTTCCAGAAGCTCTGTGATTTTGGAGGAAGCTCTCCTTTGCTTTTCCATGGGGTTTATATTCCCACATGCCCCCAGCTCAGGTTTTCCACAGTTGATACGGTGGGAAAAGGGAACGAAAACAAGCCCCCCAAGCTGTAAATAGGCTGAGTGCCTCATCTTCAAGGGGAATTAGAGATCTCACCTGCTGGGGCTGCCTCTAATCTCTCGTGGCTCTTATCTGCATCTCTGGGAATTGTAGTTCTCTGAGAGGCTTGCAGTGAATCACTGCTGGAAATAGGTCATGGGCTTTTGGGGACGGTGAAGAATGGCCACAGTCACCAGACAAAAGGTCTGCCCTGCTCAGGAGCTAAACATAGATGTGCCCAGGGAAAGGAATGTCTGGGATGCTCAGGGGAAAGGAGACCTCGGTCCCTGAGAAAGGGACAGGACACACAGGTGGTTGGAAACTGGGGCCTGGGGGGCTGGGGATGGCTCCAGGAGGGGCACTGAGAGGTGTGCAGCGTGGTGCCAGGCTCCGTGCTGGCTCAGGGCAGGATTCCCCCCAGAACAGGGGCTGGAGCAGCACGGGGAGGTGATGGATGCCTGGCCCAGGTGCTGGGGGTGAGGCTGCAGCCTGTGCCAGCAGGGCTCTCTGTGCTCTGAGCAAAACCTCCCCGGGCTGAGGGGAAAACCCCTGGAATGCCCCGAGCTCCCACGCCCCGGTCAGTGCAGGCAGCTGGCTGGGACCAGCACCCAGGGCAGTGCCAGCCCTGCCCCTGATCAGGCTGTGCCATCTCCCAGAGCTGGCCTGTGCCATGGCTCTTGGGCTGTTTGACTCCCACAAAGTGCCAGCTCCAGCACAGGTGAAGGTCCCCGGCCAGGAGGCACGAGTTAAACCCCAGGAAATGAAATCATCATTGTTTCAGAGCTGTTGTCTGGGAGCTCATCCAGTGCTCCCTCTGCAGCATTTGCGAGTGGCCTCAGTGAACGTCTGGTGTGCCACAGGTGCCCCCTGTCCCCGTGCAGAGCCTGACCCGGGAACCAGGGACTGCCAGCTCTGTTTGTATCCATAAACACAGCCAGGACACGGCAGGAACGCAGCCCCATCACAAGAACAGACGCTTAAATGAAACAGAGAATTGTCTCCTCAAAATTCCAACTGCCTGGGGAACAGCCCTCCTTCCCAGTCTGGGAAAGAAATCACAGCGACCTTTCTTTTCTTCTTCCTTTCAGTCCCACCTGGATTGTTTTGTTTAAAATTCAGAACAGATTTTTTGAAGTCCAAGTTCGATCCCTAGGAATCCATACCATGAACAGCTGAGATTGAATATGAACTCATCAGGTCCCGCCCTGGAGCTGCAAACTTGCCCAAGAACTAAAGAACTCCTGCAGTGTGCTCTTGATCAATGACCAGCGTTTCTTTAGTGCTACTTGCACTTCACCAAGACAGCAAAGCCCACGCTTGTTCTCCCTGTGCTAACCCACTCTGGGTGCCTGCAGGGGTGCAGGGGGAGACGCGAGCCAGAGGTGCACTCCCCAAAAGGAGCACGTGCCTGTTTGCCTGTGAAAAGGTCTCTGTGGTGGGCACAGTGCAGGCAGCACACACGGGTGAGGCCCTGGCACAGCCCTGGGTCTATATTTGATTATTTTCTGTCCCAAAGCAGGGCGTGTAGCAGCTCCAGCCTGGCACAGCCTGCCAGGATGCTCCGTGCTCTGCAGGGATGCTGAGAGCTCTCGCCTAACTCAATCCTGTGCTCTAATTCCATTACAGCCACGGCAGCCAGGCACAGCCTCAGCCGGGACTGCCGGGGTGCTGCCAGGGCTGTGACAGCCAGGGGAGGCAGCTCCTGGCAGGCCTGGAGCAGGGCACGTTTCCTGTGCCACGGGGCAGGGTGCGGGTACAGCTGAGGGCGCAGAGGATGCTCAGCACCGCGGCCTGGCTGGCACCTCGCCTCACAGGGACCCACTCTGCTTCTCCTGCATGGGGGCACTGCCCAGGCCAGGGGCAGAACCCTCAGCTGCAGCCCTGCAGGGATGGGGAGGAGCTGTGCCAGGCCGGGGAGAAGCCAGGGTGGGCACGGGGAGCACAAACTCAGCTTTGCCAGCGCTGGGCTTTTCCTCAGTTGCCCTGGGCAGTGATGATTCCCCTGCCCAGACTGACACAAACTCATTTGAACACAGTGTCACACGTCACAGGCAGCTCACCACAAGTGACAGGGACACGAATGTCCTCCCGCTCTTCTGGGCCAACAGCAGCAGTGGAACGTGTTCCTGCTGCACCTGAGAGGGGACAAATCCCACGGGAACAGCAGCGGGAAAGGGAATGATGAGAACCTGCACCTCCCACAACCTGGGGACATGCACCAGAGACTGCTCCTGTCCCAGCAGGACAGCCAAGGGGGAAGGGCTGGGTGAATTCTTCGTTTCCTTGAAGAATCTAGGGCAGGGAAAGCTGGTTTTTAACTAACAAGCAGCCCAGGTGATATCTCTGAAAGTGCAAGGGATTAATTCCTGCTGTGGTTGTATACAGATCACATAGATTATGTTAAAAGTGTACTCGGGCATAACAAAGATGTTGAAAAGCAGTATTTAAACTAGACCGAAAATATTCTAACCCTCCATGAATATAGGCTAGGCAGGAAGAGTCCCCAGAGGCTGCCCCTGTAATTAGAAATCCTACAGGAAATGCTGCCTGGTGACAGCAATCGGGGCAGGAATCCCGGGAGCCACATCCAGGGGAAAACAGGAGACGTGCACAGCCCTCGGAGGGGTGCAACACCCCAGGATGCCAGCAATCCCAGTGCCAGGAGTGGGAGCAGCTGGGCAGGGGGCTGTGGGCTCAGGCACACTGATAACTCTGTGATAACGAACCCCAGAGTCTGCAGCGGGGCCTCAGGGCCGGGAGGGGACGGGGTCCCCTCTGTATTCCTGGGGGTTCACCCAAACCTACAGCATCACCTGAACCTACAGCATCACCCGAACCTACAGCTCACACCCAAACCTACAGCTCACACCCAAACCTACAGCATCACCTGAACCTACAGCATCACCCGAATCTACAGCTCACACCAAAACCTACAGCATCACCT
>VYXC01009947.1:0-24086 GCA_013397175.1 Platysteira castanea
TATTATTATTATTATTGTTTTGGAAAAAATACTGTCAGTGGTTGATTGTGGACATTTTAAGTAACAGCTTTCTTCTTATAAAAGTTAGATTAATGATTATACAATTTTTCTGCACTAAGCATTATTTTACTACATATGTGCCATGTATCATAGTAGTATATGTATATATTTTATTTCTATTGCATAGAGGTCTTAAGAAGGGGAAAGGAGAGAGAGAGAAGGAGGGGGATGCTGTATAGGTTGAAGGATGACAAGAATTCAAAGTACAAAAGAATCAAAGAACAAAAGTATTATTATGGTGTTATTAATTTCTGAATTTGTAACGCAATTGTCTGAATATGACATATAACTCTGTTATCTATATGTAACATATTTTGGAAATGAAGGAAAGGATTGGATTTGAATTTTGTTATCCAGCTTGGAGGCTCATCTCACTAATAGGACTCCTGCCATTTCTTCCTAAATGAGCAAAATAAGTTTTTTCGCTGTTCTTAGTCAGCTAAAATGGCTCTAAATTTATAGTAATTATGCCATCTCTCAGAACAGATTCTGGAAAAACAAATCTTTTAAAATACACACTTCACTATTTACGTAGGTTAAAAATCACCAAATATATATTAGTATTTATTCCATGAGTGGGACCATAGCTGTTTTTTCATTTGTTAATTGTCTTCTAATAAATTCCTCTGAAGTTCCTTGATACTCTTACAGCTGGTTTGTCTTTATGTGTTCGTGGATCAGGATGTTCAAGGGCACCTTCACAGAATAGTATAAATTTGCAGTAGAGATTATGTGGTGATAAACCAACTTGATAGAAATCATAGATGAGGATTAATTGTGTCACTCAGTTTGAGAATGATTTAATACTATATACCTTACTGTTGTGGGGAGTTGATACTCTATGCACTGGCAAATAGACAATCCAAACAGAAAAACCCAGATGTTGAATACTTCATTCTAAAAATGAATTTCATCTTATAAAAACTCAGAAACTTTTCCAAGTATCTATTTTTAAAAATATTTCTTAGTAGGAATGAATGCAGCAAAACTAATTTTGCCAACACCGTGAACAGTCTATATTCCTATTTTAAAAGAAATTACTGAAATTGTTGAAATATGGTACCGCTAACATATATTTAATTAAAGCTTCTAAATATGACCATCTAACTCATCCTTTCTTGCTGACCATTAGATAAAGACATAGTTTTGTTGTTTCTGAAACAGTATAAACTTATAGGAGAGAATGCACTCAGAACTCTATACGCAGTACAAAATGTCTAAAAGTATGAAAAGGCTTTTTCATATCTTGTAGTCTGGAGAAACAACATACTTTCCAATGTTTCTAAGTTTTTGAAATATTATAAAAACAATTATTGTGGATAAAAGGATGCTGCACAGCAGCTGGGCCATGAAAATATGGATTTGCTAATGTGTAATGGTAAGTACAAGTAATTCAAGTTTCTTTTAATCTTTCACAGTAGACTGAAGTACTTCCAAATTCTCTGGGCTGTTTTTTTTGTGCTGGACTGCTAGTACATACACTAAAATTTACCATTTATAAACTGCGATGTGATAAATTGTTCATGTAGCTAAGCCATGAACTGTGTTCAAGGTCTGGTTAGATAGTGCTTTGAGCAATCTGATCTAGTGAAAGATGTCCCTGCCCATAGCATAGAGGTTGGACAAGATACCTCTCCCTAAAGATCCCTCCCAACCCAAATCATTCTATGATTCTGTATAAGGACTGTTGTTTTTAAGTTATGTAAGTGGTTTTATTCACACAACCCAGGCATTGTTATAGTCCTTTCCTAGTGTAGAAATCTCTTAGGAAACATAGAATTAATAGAAGTGGTATGGGAACCTTTGTTAGGGACTAGTATCTGTGGATTGTTTGTTGTTTGGATTTTTTTAAGGAAATCACACTGCAGGTTTTAAAACTCTTCAGTTCTATTTAGATTGCTAGCAGCATAAGTGTTCTCATATCAGGTATCTCTGATTCTACACAGAAACGATTGCTGTGTCTATAGTTTTAATGTTAATTTCAGTAACAGTCATAAAGAAAAGAGTCTTTGCATATTAGCTCATCCTGGTGCGTAAGATGGAGCAATATTTGAATTATAGTTACGTTTGTGCTGTTAAGCCAAGTGGCCCTGTGTATATCTCCATTAGCTTTATTAATGTTCTGTAGGAAAAGAATCTGGGTATTTTCTTTTGTAAAAATACTGATTGTGAATGGATATCTTACTACAGAATGCTGATAGGGCTGGCCAAGAAAAACTTTGGCAATGTAAATCGAAGTTCATCAACCTGAGCCGTGTGTTAGGATTTTACAATAAATGATATATAAATTGTTGCATTGGCAAACTATCTGTTAGTTGAAATCCTGGTTTGGGTGCAAATTAGGAGACTGAAATTATTTTATATTTGGTGATTCAGGCTGCAGTAAAGTTAATTGGACTGTTTTCCAGTCATGCAGTCTCAAAAATCATATTAGAAGATAATGCAAAGCACACTGTCACCATTGGCTGCGGTTTAAAGCAGAAAGTGAACATGTGGGGTAAGGGACGAGGGAAATATCTTGACCATAAAAGTCAAGTTGAATATAGAATTGTAAGTGAATCTAATCTTAATGCATTCAGCATCTGTATGCAAAATGAAGTCAAGAGAATTTCCATTTTGCTATTAAGATATATTCTATTTTTAATTCATTTGATTAGAAATGGAGTTTGGTGAACATATTCCATGACATGTTACCTCCTCTTGTCACAGGAACTGACACAAACTGTTGTTCAGAAGTTCTAAAATGAGAGAAGATGGTTTTCCTGGAAATAAAATTTTCATTTTAATTGCATTAGTGTTTTAAGTAGTGTTTATTAAACAGGACAAAGTATGCCACCATATGTCTGACTACATCATCCCTCCAAAATATGTGTATTTTTGTAAAAACTTGAGCAGTATTCTTCCCAATGCCATCCTGAGAGATTCAAGGCAGACAGGTTTTTTTCTAAGTATTGTAGCCAACCATTTGTTCCCTCAGATATGACAGAAAATTCCTGTACAGCAATCAATTCCCGTACACAAATGCACAAGGCATGGGGAACAAAGAGGGCCATGATCTTATTGGGGTTATGGGGATGTGGTGGGATTGCTCAAATGACTGGAGTGTGTGAGATATGGATATGAGCTCTTTAGGAAGGATCAGGCAGGATGATGAGTAGAGGGATCTACTCTTGACATGAGAGACCAATGGGATTGCCTGGGGTTCTGTCTATGGGTAAGTGATGAGTCAGATGAGAGATTATAGTTCAAGATTAGTTATTGGGGTAAAGTTTTGGTTATGTGGCATTTCCAGTAACTCTAGAGAATATAGTCTTTGAAAAAACAGAGATCCAGAAGAGCTGGATGATTTTCAAGGATCACCTCCTGCAAGCTCAGCTAAGCAGGGAGTTCCTGTCTAAACACAGACATGAAAAGGAAGCATAAAAGGGCTAGAAGCAGGAACAAATGACATGGAAAAAACCCCAAAGATGCTGGCAAAGCATGGAGGGGTGGGATGAGGAAAGTTAAAGCCTATATGAGGTTGATGCTGATGTGAAATACCACAAGTAAGACTTCTACAGGTGTATCAGCAGCAAGAAAAGCTATGAAAAATGTGAGTCTGCTGTTCAGTGGGACAGGGGATCTGATGACAAAGGAGATGGAGAAATCTTTATCAGTAGGTCTGGTCTTCAGGCCCCTGAAACTGGAGGTAAAGTCTGGAACAAGGAACACTTACCCTCCGTGGAGGAGTTTGCTGGTGACACAAACTGGGAGAAGTGGTTGATGCACCAGATGGCTGCTCAAAAATGTGCTGTCTCCACCCTTGAAGATATTCAAAAGCCATCTGTGCACTGCCCTGGGCAACCTGCTGTCAGTGACTCTGTTGAGCAGGGGAGTTGGACTAAGTGATCTCAAGAGATCCCTTCCAACTTCATCTGTTCTGTGTTTCTTTTTCAGTTATTTTCTTATGTAGCCCTTCTACTAAGGGCTAATGCTGACCCTTACAGGCCTGGGTTTCCATTTGAGGGTCTTGTTCTTAAGTTTTGTTGTCATGCAAGGTTGGTTATCTATTTTTGCAGGGATTTTGCAATAATAAAGAAGGTGAATCAGATTTGATTGTACAAACAAAAGATACTTTATTCCAAATACCTACCTGTAAAAATCTGAGTTGTAACAGAAATTCATCCTAGGCTTATACATCAACAATACTGAGTGTGTGATGCTACCACCCTTTGTGGTAACAGGCAGAGAGATGGCTTCATATGGAGAAAGAAATCTGCCAAAACCTCCAAGGAAAAAACCCTACTGTTTGAATAAAAATTTATTCCCTGCTAGCTTAGATTTGCAAAACCTATTTTGTGCATATATCTCAAAAGACTATGTCATGGAGACGTAAAAACTTCTTTTAATGTATCCAGCATACACGTGTAATAGAACATTTATTCTGAGGATGCTACATTTTGAAATGCGCTGTACTACAAGGGAATTCAGACTTCTCTGGCAGGCTGATAGTCTTTGTGACTAGACAATGCATTTGAGGCACCTTCTTTACTGTCATATGACTCAGCATAATGGAGAGGCTTGAAAGAAATGGTACTAAGCATTATTTCAGAAATGAAACATCATCTACCACTCACTACCCGAAGTTTAATTTAACTTGAATGGCTGCAAAACCCCCTTTTTCCAGGGATGAAACAAAACCATTTTAAGTACAGGAAGCATGTAGTAAGAATACAGAGAACAGTTACTTTTCATCATGGTCATGATCCTTACTTTCCCATTAAAATGAATTCTGCTTAGTTCAGACTTTTTTTATGTCATTGTTCAGACTGTTTCTTAGTCTGTATATTCTCTGGTGATACAATTACTGTTTTCATAGCCGGTCAGACTGAACATTCATATTGGACTTGTGTCATTTCAACTAATACCTATACGAGAGGAAAATTACACTGACCACTGGTTCATACCTTTTCTGATGATAAGCACACAAAATAGCATAATGTTCAGTGTCACTTATTTTTATTCTCTAAGCAGCTTGGACCTATGCAAAAGCCATTTGGAAAACTACAAAAAGTAACATGGGTCAGCAGTTGCCTCAGTTAGGAATGGAGAGGGAAAAATTAGCGTACTGCAATGGTCCTCTTTCCAAGTTTCTGCAGCTGAGTGATTTTTGAGGTTACTTGATATTTATAGGCACGGTTTCTTACAGTGTTATTTGATGCATGTGATACACTTGCAGTTTTACTGGAACCTGACCTGTCTTTTGTTTGTTTCACAGTTTAATATTACATCAGTTTTTGTTCTCATGAGAAACACAGAATGCAGGAATAAGACAATTGCAAATAGTAATACGATTTTTGGCAAAAGAAATCACATCTACTTGGTTTTTTTGTGGGATAAGAAAAGATCACCTTAATTTGCTAGAATGTCACAATTCTCGTTCATTATGAGAGCATCAGTAGTAAAGGTTTTGGTTATCGTAACCACATTTATTTCTGTCTTTGGAGAAGAATTTTTAACACATTTCACGTGAAATCCCATAGCGTATGATCCAGCTTAGTTGACAAATGAACTTTCCATAAGTCACAGCATTATCCTCTGGGATATAACTCAAGATTGACCCAGATCCCTTATGATTTTAGACTTCTGTTTCAGATCAGGTTATATCCTTTTCATATTGCCATTGCAAAGGGGAAATTATTTTTGCGCCCCTTGCAGCAAATTTAGACTTCACCACACCCATCATAACTGAGCAATTCAATGACTTCTGCCTTATTCATTAGAAAAAAATATGATGCTATGAAGCTGGACTTGTAATATTTTCATGCAGTTAAAGAAAAAAGATGTAAATACAGGAAAAATAATATTGTACCATTTGACACAGAACATGAATATAATCATATCAACCTGAAGCTATTAAGCAACTTTAGGAATTGGAGATATTTGAGAAGATTATCAGGGTAGGCTTTGGTATACACAGTTCTGCTCTGTCCTTCCATTGTAGGTATGAGTAGACAATCTTATATGCAAAATCCCTATACAAGAACATAAGCCATTCAGGTCCCATTACCAAAAGGGATACAATTTGCTCAGAAGTAAGAGTCTTAACTCATCTTTGGAATGTTTTTAGTAAACTTGTTCATTTAAATTTTAAACCTTTGGCAGCAAGAACTATCTGTGGAGGTAGAATTTTAGCCTCACCAGGGCCTAAAGGTACCATCTGTGATACAAGTAACCAATAACACACTCCATTCAGAACCAGTGACTACAGGGAGATGGAAAATTAGTATATTTTGACATGGAAATTCTTCCCTGATGTATTGATATCTTATGAATGTACTATGTGCAGTTTGGTAAAATACCTTTCTTTTCAAATAGACCTTATTTTCAGAGGACTGAAATAATGGAAATGAATAAATTAATATTATTTTACTTTGCGCTTATGAAGTATTTTACTTCTATGCTTACTTGTTTGCCTAGCTTTGGTCAATATTATTCCAAAAAGCATAGTGGAAATTATTTTAAATATCGGTTTCAGTGAGAAAAAAGAAAACTAAATTCTGGGCTGGTGAGAGCACTAGTAACTTTCACTGAAGTGTTCAATAGAAGTTGCAGGTGCTCAGCATCAGCTTGGATTAGTCACTAAGAACATGCATGGCAACCCTTACTTTAAGGTGAAATGGTGAACTAATAGACCCCTTTATAAAAATGATAAGAGAAGCTTAATAATGGTGAAGAGAGTGCTGCTAATGTTATAAAACATTATGCTTTGTTACAGATTGGGGTATACACTTGAGGCAAAATATGTCCTTGTATTTGCCAAATTACATGATTTTGTGATGGCAGATCCATATGTATTTATTAATAATTCAAGTTCCTTTGGATTGATACTGGCTGCCTATAGAGAGATGGATTAGATGAGTAATAATTTTTACCTGGGATTTAACTTAGTTCCCTTTCACTTAATAAAATACCCTCACCAATAACAGTGCTATGTTAAAATACACAGTCATACTTCTACTTTTCCAGTGAATTAGCCTAACTAGCCTATTATGTTAATACAGCAGTTATTGAGTCACTCATTAATCCTGTCTGCAAGTATGACACCCAAGGAAGCAATCTATGTTTGTTGTAATTGCTGTCATTTGAAAAGCCAGTTTTACAAAGTAAATTATTAACACATTCACTTCCTTATAATCAATCTCATAAATGATATAATTTTCTACCTCCTCAGCCAACTTATCTCCCAGGTTGAAGAATAAATCATGCTAAGGTATCACCTAACTCCTTTCCTTGAGCTATACCTTGCCTTCTGATATTAATTCAGGTAAGCTACCATACCTTTTGCATGTCCTTGCCAGGCTAGATAGCATCACAATCTTAATGTTATAAAAACATAGAAACATTCAGCACCCATTAGAGTTGTAGAGGTGCTGTAAGGTAGCTCTGACTGATCAATAAAGACTTTCTATCTGGAGTTCCCCATGAAAGAAATATCTTGGCTCTTGACCTTGCACTTCACACTTCTTTCTGTGATACATTACTATGTCAAGCTATAGCAGATGGTGAGGGTTGCAATGGGAAGTGAGTACATTACACCATATTCTCAACTGCCTTTGACTTTAACTGCAGCATTTACATTACTCTGCCTTTGCCTTATCAGCTTGAGAACTGAAATGTTGTGACTGGCTCTTTATCACCTCTGACCATCTTTTTTTTTTCCATTAGACTCATTTCCTTTTCTGTCTTTATCCACCATTTTTTTTTATTATTTTCAACAGAGCATTTTCCCACTGCATTGTCTTTCTTCTTCTGAAATATATTGCAGTTTCTTCTCACTCAAGGGGATTTTTTTACTGTTGTAAAAATTTGGTTCTTTTTTGGGAATCAGTTTGATGCTTCTTCAGAGAAAAGGTTCTTAAGATGGAGAAGGGGCAAGTCACAGATTAGCACTAGCTGTATAGTCCAGCAAGAGAACCAACAGCGAAAATTGAAACAAAACAAAAAACCCTGTAAAAGTCTAAAATGCAGGTTTCCAGTATGCTTTGTCCCCTGTAGTTGAAAAAAGGGAACTGCAGACCAAGTTTTCACTCTTAACTTCAAGTTAAATGAAGGATATAGAGTAAACAGATATTTTTTCAGGAGCAAATGGATTGAGCACAGATAGCCATTTTATTTAGAGTTTAAAATAAATGATGCTGCAGTTGTTAATGAGACTAAGATACTGCTATAATAGTAAAAGTGCCTGACGAGCATGAATTGCATTAGGGGCATTTTCACAGATGATGTTGTTATCACACTGCTATTTTCTAAAAATGAAGTTAGTCTCTCTTCCCATTCATCATAACTAGTTAAGTAACCAAGTGAAATTTATTAAACCTGCTGCAGGATGAGGGTTTTTGAAACTAAGTCCCAGAATTAGGCTCTACTACCTCCAGTAACATCACCCACATGGTTAAATCCTCAGTTTTCACTTTGAAAATGTACTTGCTGGTTGTCAGACTTAGGAGCACGATTATACATGAGGGCTGAAAAGGGAAGGTGATCACACCATTGCATAATTGGTTTTCTCTGATATGGATGGCAAAGGGTTTCAAGTCACACATTAAGTAAATGCCTGATGTATCCCTTCTTAAAGGGAAAGTAAAGCTTCAGCAAGTTGATACTCATACTGCGGCATAGCGTTTTAGAAGAATTAAGAATACAGTTCTTGCACCACTGGTAAATGCAGATAGGTCTCAATATCTTAAAAGAAAGAGAAGAAAAAAGGAAAATAACCTGCTGTAAAATGACACTTTGTCCACCAAGCCTAGAGAATCCTTAAAATTCCCTCAACAAGAAAGAAGTGGAATATAGTAATACTGTAAAATGATGCAACCTGTAGAGGGAGGGGAGAAAAAAGACTAACAGATCCCTATTTAACTAAGGACTAAGAATTTGATTATGTCTGTGCAGGCAAAATGGATGTCAGGCCTAAACACCTGAAAGAGGACATCAGTCCAGATTACATCGTTTGAAAACCATTCACTCTCCAAAATTGTGACAAATGCATAATTCCATTTGCTTTCATTCATAAAGAATGAAATAGCTCATTCTTCATAAATGTCCTTGCAAGTAATAGATATCTGTGAAAAGATGCATTTGTCCACAAAAGTCTGAGCTGAATACCTGAAAATTAGGTGCAGAATTTTGAGAATAAGTATCTGAGACTTTATAGCCTTTAAAGAAGAAATCTCATGCATCCCATCTGAAACAGGTGCAGTTCTGTAATGCTAAGCTAATGTAGAAAAAAATAAAAAGCAGAAAGGGTAAAATCCTACCCCTTGGATGTCAAGAATAAAACTAATCTTGACTGTTTTGGAACCAATACTACCCAGTGATTATATGAAAGCCACATTATGGAGAGTGAGCAGCATTTGTATATTGAAGGAGATATATAATTTACTGACAACATTAGCTACAAGTAATCACGGGCCAATCACAGGCAAGAAATATCGATTAGAAAAGAAAGAGGAAGGGGGCAAAACTTCTGTATTATCCAGAAAATTGCTTATATTCATAATAAATGCTCCCTGGAACAAGGTCTGTCAGAACATGAAGGAATACACATTTCTCACTTCAAAATATGTTTCCATTATGAAGCATTCTGGTAAACAAGAATTTATGTTCATTGAATAAAGAAGTTCCGCTTATTTCACTGAGATTATCCATAGAATATGCTGTTTCAAAAAAGTGAGCTTGAAAAAGAAAATCTATCTTTTAAGTATGTTTAATTATGTATCTGAAACTCTTTTTGACTTTTTTCGTAGTAACATTTTTAATTGTCTGGACATTCAAGATTTTCTTTGAATATAGAAAATACATTTAATATAATGTTTTAAAAGATGAGAACAATATGTGGATAATGATGTATTTTGACCTAGAGCACTGATAATATTCTCACAAGAGAATTAATGATTTGTTCTACACACTTGTTTGTTTTTCTGCTTTGTTTTTGACCATACCTAATTAACCCTTGAAGAATATACAATCCCCAGGGCTTATTATAAGATGTACTTTGAACTTGTGAAGTCTAGCTAGCCTTAGCAAATTATAGGAATATTCATGGCATTTAGAATAAATTCCAATCAGAACTGCAACGGGGATGTATGTGATTCCACACACTTCACCTTCAAGAAGTACATCACCTTGGAATGAAAGTTGACTTTTAAGTGAACCTAAGCAGCACTTGATCTTGTTTTGACAGCTTGTCTTTGATGGCATGCATGTATATATCCTTCAGGAAGCTAATGTAGGGTACTTACTTTCAGGTAAGCAGTGAATTTAATATATTGGAATTATCCTTCCTTAAGGATCTTGCTTGCAAAATTAATCTCCAGTCACTTATAAATGCTTTTGCTTTAGGCACTAAAATCAAGTGACCTAACAGCCAATTCAAACTTAAAAAAAATAATTATGCAAAGAAAGTGTAGCACTTCTGATTGCAGTGAGTGCAGAAGGAGATTTCTTATTGATTTCATTAGAAGTAAGATTAGGGGCTTTGTGATCAGTACATGTCAAAGAGAATAAATTCCAAATTCAAATGGGAGTCATGGCTTCTATACATGTTTGAAGACTAAGTCATTTGGCTTGAGGTGACGGCTTATGACCTTACCTATATTGTTTTGAGTCTGCTTCAGGAAACCACGCAAAAAGTCTGTAACACATTTTCTTTTCGAATGAAAATATACTGAAGAGCTAGATTTACTCTGATTCAAGTTACAGAAAAGTAAATAATTGCAGATTTAACAAGACTACTAGTCCTGTTAAAGGGTTTTGAGAGAGTACATTGATGTCTTCTAGGAGTCAAGCTCTTTAGTGTTTCTTCTCTTCTCTAGCATAGGTTTTAGTGCTAGTATTAAAAAAAAAAAAGTCATGGCATCAGTTTCTTGTTTAAGATGACCACTTCAGCACATGCTGCCTCACTGTACATGGCTCAAGATTTTCAAAGTATTCATTACAGACATTTAGGAGGAGAAAAAGAAATCTCATTCTTGAAATAGTGAGCCTTTCAGGGACTAGCATGTATTACTTTAAAACACTTCTGCTTGTGAAATGAAATCCAGGGCAAAAAACAGGGTATAATAAATTGTTAACTGTGCAAAGTAGCCTTTGTTTCCCTTTCACTGCTCTAAACTGTTAGAGTGGGATCAATCTCTGCCCTGTTTTGGTAGTAATTTAATTTTAATAATATGAGAAATGCTCCCTTAAGTCTCTGATGCAGATTTTTTGAAGTCAGGGAAGAAAGTTAATTTGAACACATCTGCACCATCAAACACAATTGCTTCATAACATATTTGCATGCTGATTCAGTACATCATTCTGTCATTCCATTTATGTGAAATAGATGGTGGAGTACTATGCAACAGCAAGCTACAGGAATGGGCATTTGCAGCAGGGGAAAATTCAGAAAGATTTACAAGCAATTACAAAGATCGATAGATAACAAACACATTTTTTGTAAAACAAACAGAAATGTTTAAAATAAATAAAATTGAATTATGATTACAAAAATAAAAGTTCAGTGAAAGTTGATTCAAGAAATGTCAGCTCCTGTAAGCATACATTTGTAAGATTTCTTTTTGTTTCTATATGTTCGGGAGTAATATTTCAGCTGAAGGTCAGATTGGGCCTAGCTTGAGAGAAAATGTAGATACCAGAAAATATTTTTTCCCTTGAATTCCATATTATTCTTTGCCTCTCTGAATATAGATGATGATTTTCTGACCCTGAAGGGACAGGGTTATTTTCTCCTGTATGCTCCTGACATGTACTATGACATACAACTGGAGAGATGCAGCAGAGAATTTATCATGATTCAACATCTACGTAGGAAAATCCTTGCTAAGGATTCTTTTGACTGAATTTCCCAGAGGAAATAATTAAGGTATGCACATAAATATAACTTTTTCTTATCTTTTGCTATTTTTGAATAATTTCTTTAAATACTAATTTTTAAATTTTACACTCCACTTGCCTTTTCCAGGCAAGGCAGGATAACATTATTTTTCTTGAAATCATGAGCTGACCTTTAATAGCAGACGACTATAGTTTCCATTAGACCTAATAACAACGAATGGCACTTGGTTCCTGCACTACTGTAGAATTGTCCCTTCAAAGTGCAGGAAGTCCTGCCTGGCAGCTCTGTAAATGGCACCGTGATTCCCTGTTGGTTAAATGAGTCTGACAAGGATTGCTCTCCATAATTTGAACTCTTTTAAGTGCAGATGGAACAAACTGGTTCAGTGAGCATGAGATACCTATAACTATGTAGGCTGCTGGAAACCTGTTCCTGGCTTGGTAGGTCACACAGGTATGAGCGTGAAGCTGCTCAGGGTGTCAGTCTGCCCAGAGAGGTCTGTACTGCTAAGTGGATGCAGAGGAGTTTGACTTGCCCCTCAGTAAGTGAGTTATTTTGACTGTGCTGCTTTGTAGAAGGCAAGTTACATTTTTCAAAACATAGACTTCCAGCTATTTAAACAACAGATGTTTTTATGACTCATGTAGCCAGTTGGGGTTTACCAATATTTTACAGGGTTATAGGTAACTAAAGATCACTGAGCCATCTGTGCTTAGCACATTTTAATGGGATCTGCTGGTTCAAAGAACCTGTATACTCTATTTAAAAAGCCTCTAGCTAGTTACCTAACTAAAGGCATGAAGGAAGAAATACAGAAAGGCTTATACATGGAATTTCTACCCTGTGATTTGGTTGAATACCTGAACCTCCCATTTCCTGGTTAGCTTAAATATCGCGCTAAATTTCTGAGCCATGAACTAGGTACAGAACAACAACAAAAAAGAAACCTATTAAACCTTACTCACCAAAACAACTCAGAATAGTAGGTGAAAAAGATTGCATCATAATATCTCAATATTCAGCAATTTAGTAAATGTAGGTGTAACACCTAGTTTCGCATATTTTAACATCTTTTATACAAGAAATTAACTTCAAGAGAAACAGATTTCTGAAAGATTTCTCTTAGAGAACACATATGTCTTTAGAAAGACCACACTGAAGAACTTTTCAACAATGTAGATTTTTCCTAAATGTCACAGTTGTGGGTCTTGTGGTAGCACCAACCTTTGTAGGCTATGAATGATTTCTAATTCACTGAGGAGTGTGGGTCAAGCCAATATACAATGCTAGTATCAATTTCCAGCAAGTGCCAAAATACTGGGGGAAAGAAGACCTCTTTAGAAGTACAAAATACCTGATGCTGTTGTGTTGTGGTTTAACTCCAGCTGGGCACTAAACACCATGCAGCCCCTCCCTCACTGCCCACTTTCTTCCCCTGAGAGGAGGACAATCAGAAAAAAAAGGTAAACTTTGTGTGTTGAGATAAGAACAGTTTCATAATTAAAGCAAAATAAAGCTTAACAATAATATACTACTAATAATAATTGCAATGATAATGGAAAGGAGAGAGAGGAATAAAACACAAGAGAAAAAAGTGATAGACAATTCAATTGCTCACCACCTGCTGACTGATGCCTGTCCCCAAGCAGCGATTGTCGACCCCTGGCCAACCTCTCCCCCAGTTTAAATACTGACCATGACATTCTATGGTATGGAATATACCTTTGGCCAGTTTGGGTCAGCTGTCCTGGCTGCGCACCCTCCTGGCTTCTTGTGCACCTCCTTGCTGGCAGAACATGGGAAACTGGGAAGTCCTTGGCTTAAGTATGCACTACCCAGGAACATCAGCGTGTTATCAACATTATTCTCACACTAAACCCAAAAAAACACAGCCCTGTATCAGCTACTAGGAAGAAAATTAACCTTTCTCAGGTAAAACCTGGATTCCAAAGCATGAAGATAAACCAGTAAATGAGATTCAGCTGCCATAAAAACCCCATGGTTATTAAAGGGTCCAGCAAAGGAAACTCATATAAGGCATTAGATAAATTCATTGCAGGATCCTTGTTTTCTACTTGGAAGAATTAAACTCCCTATGAACAAACAGGAGAATAGAGATGATAGAAGGTGATTTTTTTAGCAGCTCTTTTACCTAATTTTGCATACAGATCTTCAGTACCATCAAAATCCTTGCTTTTACCTTTCATTAAGTTTCTGGTGTCTTGTGATGCTGTATTGCTTGAAAATATATATCCATATATATGTGTGTGTGTTTATATAATAAATTTTCACAGCCAGGTTCTGACTGCTGTACATTGGCATTGTAACAGTTACTACTGAGAAATACAGTCTTGAAACCTAAGCACTTACTATCCACACATTTTGAAAAGTAACAGAAAAGCTATGAGTCTAAGGAAAAGCAGATTCCTTTCATCCATACTTATTCCTTTGAATTACCTGATGAACTCTGTAAACACAGAAGGCTGAAGAAGGTGCATTATACAACAATATATGGTCCTTATAGTTGAGTTCATTCATGTCGAAAAGACACTGTTTGGGTAATGCCACCTTTTTATGGATTGCTTTTCCTGATACTGAATTGTCCTCGTGTACTTTAGGTATGGAGTTCCATAAGCTAGTTCCAGCACTCACCATCACCACTGCAACCATGTAATTTGAACTTTGATTATCTTCTCTGCACATATTTATTGTGCCACAGCCATTCAGTCATTTTTATTTGCTTTTTTTTCCTGACAGAACCATGAGCACTTTTTTGTTTGTCTGACTTTTTATTTGAAATCAGGCCTATAAAGATGGTAAAGGGGAAAAAAAAGAAATCAAAATGAATCATATAGTAGAGGGAAAATACTCTGACAGCAATACTTCAGATATTCTGCACTTGACTATCATGCCCTAGCACCCGGATTTAATTCACTGTAACTAAATTTGTGTTCTCCTGGTGTACACTGGAGGAAAAATCAGGACCTTGGAGACAATCTAAAGCATAACAATCAATATTTGCAACTCTAAAAGTCCTCAAATGGATTCTGTGAACTTAATTTTCTTCTATAAAGCTACTGTTGGCACAATTTGCAGCATAGCTTTCTAGCTTCTGATACATTATATTGCTGGCATGGTTCTGTAATTTTTCATTAGCTAGTGATTCAATATTCCCCCTTTTCTTTATACCAAAATAGAAGGGATGTTCTCCAGTTATTGCACTGGAAAAATACTCTTGGGTATATTGTACCTAAAGGGAACAAATTCATTATATAGCAGCACATTATAAAACTGCAGTTTCTCCAAACTGACAATTATATTTTGAAATATTAAAGTTTGCTGGTTTTTTTTTTTTTTTTGCTAGCCCTAGTTTGAACAGATAGATAAACGTGAATAATTTCATAATAGTATGCAAGATATTCAATTTACATTCTTCCTTTGTTGACTTTACAGTGACTCTTCCAAAAAAGATAAAAAATAATAAAAAGATGTTAAAAATAATGAAGTTCATACTGCTTTTGGATATGTGCTAATATGCTAATATTTCCAATAGAAAATTGTCTTTTTCATTTAAGATATAATCTCACACAAACTAGTACCAGATTTAAACTTGGATCATCATGTGTTTTACTAGACAGAGGGATTGAGGGATAAAAGTATTTTTAGAAAGCAGGAAAAAAATACAGCAGGGTGAATAAATCAGGAGGGGTGGGGGTTTAAAATAGTTATAGGTGAATGTATATGTCCATAAATATATACATATATACTCTCACAGGTATGTATTTGTAGGTAGACATGGATGTGCTGAGTGTTGCTTATCATGGTGGGTCACACTTTCAGTGCACTTCTGACAGGTGTCGACTCCTCGAGTTTGCCAGAGAACAGATTATTTTAAAAGAAACTTCAGCTTGTAGGAGCCACTTGCAGCTACGTAGAGGCTAAGTACTGGCCTAATGTAAACAGATTAGTGTCCTGTAATGGATTGTCAAATGCTAAAAGATAAGAGGAGAAAAAATGCTTATCTTAAAATGTGTCTGTTTTCTTTCCTTAACTCCATTCCACCACCTTACATGAAAATACTTCCCATCATGCAAATGCATTCAGCTCTGCAGTCATGCTGTGGCTTCGAAAAACTGTCTCTCCTGATGTAGCTGTTCCATTTTTTATAAGTGAGTACTCATTGACTTGGTATGTAAAAATAACCTTATGCAGGTTGGTGGTATGGCTTTTATTTGGGAATCCACCTGGGGCACAGGCCATTCAAGGAAGGAAAAGTCTTAGTTTATAATAGCTGTAACAGCTACTGATTAGGATATTCTTTATGAAGCCAAAAGTCTCCAGCTCTGTTACAGTTCTGAACAAGATAATAGTAAAATCTGAGGTTTCAGCAGCCCAACAAGTACTTAATCATTAAATGCTAAGGTATACAGAAAAACCTCTATTTTATCAATAGCAGTTAAGTCGTAGTCTGAGTTTAGTGATTTAAAAAATATGCCTCCTTTCTTAAAAATAAATAACTATGCAAAAAATTTCAATTTGACATGCCATACTTTTCCACAATATGAAAAAACAAGCAAAATATATTTTTATATCTCTTTGCAAAGGTGTCAGGGACAAACTAAGTATCAAAGTATGTGTTAAACTCAGCATCTTCATATTATAAACACGAAAATAATTTTTAACAATCTAGATTTTTATGTAGTAAAATACTATCTCTTATTAGAAAACTTGGCAATGTAAGAATGGACTTGAGACAATACCTCCTACTTCTGTTTGCAGATCGGTTGAGGGTCTGTTAAGTGCTCAGAATTACACAAGGAGTCGCACATTTAGATGATGAGCTTATCTTGTAATATACTTGTATCCAAGATAGCATGACCTGTTAGTTCTGGTGTATTTGATTGGGTTTTGACACAAGATGTTATGATTTGCCTCTGAAGACACAGAATGTGAGATTCAGAGAGGAGGTGAAAAAAATATCAGATGATGCATCAATTAGCAGCCATATTTTTAAGTCTGCTACCATTTATCAAAGTTATTCTTCTTATTCCCTGAAAGCTCATCATAAAATGAATGAAAATATTGGAATGCAAGATGAGTGGCTTGGCAAATGAGGGCAAAGCAGTAGATGTTGCTTATCCTGACTAAACCTTTTGATGCTCTCTCCCACAACACCCTCACAGATAAGTTGATTAAAAATGGGCTAGTGAACAATTAGATGGGTCAAATACTGAAAGAACTGCAAGACTCAAATAGTGTGATCAACAAGACAAAGCCCATCTGTAGGCCAGCAACCAGTAGTATACCACAAGGGTCCATTCTGAGTCCGGTACTGTTTAACCTCTTATTTATAACCTGCATGATGGGTGCAAAGCACATCATCAGCAAGTTGCTGATGATACAAAACTGGAAGAAGTGTTTGGTCCAGCAGATGGTTTTGCTGTCCACCCTTCCTGGACCTCTTTGTTTTTAAGGGCAGTTTCCCAAGGTACTCTCTGAAACAGCACCCTGGATGGACTGAGGTCTGCCTTCCAGAAGTCCAAAGCAGAAGTTTTGTTGATGCCCCTCCTTGTTTCACTGAATACAGGGAACTCTATTCCATGGTCATGCTACCCCAGACAGCCTCCCACCACCTCATCTCCCACCAGTCCTTCTCTGTTTGTAAACAGCAGGTCTAGTGGAGCCCCTCCCCTGGTAGGTTTGCTCACAGCTGTGACAAGAAGCTGTCCTCCACACACTCGAAGAACTTCCTAGACTGCCTCCCTCTTCTCTGCTGTGCCAAGTTCCCCAGCAGATATCTTGCAGGTTAAAGTTTCTCACAAGAAATAAGGCTGAAAGTAACCTACAGCATCCGGTATTTCCAGGCAATCTCCCATCCCAATACTAACAGGGCTCAACCAAGCTAAGCTTCTGAGATCAGATGAAATCAGGCATTCTCAGAGTGATTTGGGCATAGACATATACTGATATATTGATTATAACTACATCCTGGAGACATTTTTGAAGATACATCTCAATATACCCCTTACTGCTGGCAGTAAGGTAATGATTACTCTTGAGCAGAGCTATGCAATGTCTTATACTGTGAGAGACTGGAGGGATTGCTGGCTCGAAACAATTCTTCATCTGCCTGTGTGGGGGAAGAGGCAGATTGGGCCTTGCTTTTGGTGAGGCGATGCACTGCCCCATACACCTTCCTCCCCTGGGCTGGTATCCCAGCCCCCAGTGGCCACATATCACTAGCACACTGGAGGCAATGCTCCACACCCTACCTCTGGAGCCCCAACCCAGATCCTAAGAGGCCAGATGACTGCAAGTCTCATGTGGGGGATGGGCCCAGGAAGGCCAAGGGGTATTTAAAGTGAAACAAAAGGGGAGCACGTCTTTATCCTACCTCATGTTGGAATTTTCATCAGTTGAGCACTGCTGGAACCAGGAGTGATAGTTATGTTTGTTCTTTTCTATATCTTTTCTGTCTTTTTCTCTTTCTTTTTCTTCTAATTCCCTCTTCTCAGAATTTCTGAGTAACTTAAAATTGAACAGACTTAGAGTTTGGTAAGTTGAATGGGCTAAGTTGATGCTTTGGGCAGTGTTTTATGTTGATTGGATGCTGCTTTAAACCTTTTCCCAAGGTTCTTTGATTTTCTGAGGTTAGAAGTAAAGTTTTTGTTGTTTTGACCTCTTGAGAATATCCTGTCAGTATTTCTCTTGTACATCTAACTCAAAGTACATGAACAACCATAAGCCTTTTTAAAAGTCTTGTTGAGGGAGGTTTTCTGGGGCCTTGCATATACAGTACATGTAAGTCATGTCTTGTTATGATTGTTCTCTTTCTGAGTTTCATTTGTTATCTTGTCTTTTCTAGTTTTCCAGGATTTTACAGAGAAAGGAAATACTGTCTCTTACACACCTCAGCAAGATCAAGAGGCAATACAGTGAGAAAATGCAATTTGTTTAGAATGTCCATCTCTCTTCTATGAATGACATTCAAACCAGTATTCCAGTCTTCTATTTTCTACTGGCTGAAGTACAAGCATGTTCTTCCCATGTGCTTACACATGTTTAAACAAGACACACAGGAATGATGGGAATGACAATACTTCTAACCAGAATTTTGTTTTTCAGTTCAGTAAATCTAGATTCAAAATGGTCAAACTACCTTCACATCTTTCATTTGAAAAGTTTTTCTCCCTAGTTTCAAACATTACAGGGGAAGGCATTTAACTTATATATTTAACAAATTAGCATATATAAAAATGAATGAATTGCAATATTTCTAACATCAATCTGTATCAGAAAATGTCATCTTCTCAACTCGTTTTTTATTTTAGTATCATTACCTAGAACTGAAAGCTTGTAACGTGAAAGCAATGTCTCCCAATGACGTTTTATTGCAAGCATTTGAGAGATCATATTTCTAGTAGTAATATAAGTGATTGATTTTCTTGAAGTGTCATCTTTCTCATACAATCTTCAAGTTCATACATAGAAGTACGTTAATTTCACAAGGAAAGCACAGCAGATACAAAAGGACTGTGTTTTTTAACGCCTGAAATGTAAGCTTCAATTCATTAGAACATTGAAAATTCATTTTTTTTATTTTTTACTGGAATTCAAATCACCTTGCAATTTCTTTACTGCTTGGACACACATCAGACATTACAGTTTCTATGTAAAATTTCCTTCTTTCAAAAATATTTAATTTTCATGCAATATGCTAGGAAAGAAAGATCTTATTTTTGATTGTTTAAGAATATAGGCATAAAATTGTGCTCCTGCAATTTACAATAATTTTAGGATTTTTATTTTTAAAATATTGACATTTGCCTACCACATTTACTGCAGTTATCAGTAGTTTACAGTTTAAAACAGAATAATTATCCCTTTTTTTTTTCTTGCCAGTGGTCACCCTGGCACACAAAAGTAGCAGCAAGTTCTGCTATACCCATATAAGAGGATATCCTGGTGTACTAGACATGGTTGGGATGTTATTCTTCATCATAACAGTCTGTATGGTTCTATGGTCTAGATTTGTGATCAAAACCATACTGGTAACACATCAGTGTTTTAATTGTTGGTGAGCAGTGTTTATACAGTGTCAAAGCCTTTTCTGCTTCTCACACTGCCCTCTCAGTGAGTAGCCCTGGACGTGGGCTAGAGGCTGCAGAGGGCACAGGGAGGACAGATGGACCAAACTGACCAAAGGGATACTCCATGCCCTAGGACATCACACTAAGCCATAAACCTGGTGGGGGAAATGTTTCTAAAGTAGCCTTTGTTTGGAGCACAGCTGGGGGGAGATGTTTTTGCACCACAGGAAGTCCATGTCACAAGTTTCCAGTGAGGTTTTAGGTGGAGTCTCTGTGCAGTCAAACCATACAAAAGGCATTAACACTTCAGTGTATTATTTGCTTTCTCATATCATGAGCATGATCTGTAACAGTCTGCAGTTCTCAGTCTTGATTCTGCATCTCTTTTGCATCATCTGAAATGTGTGAATTTAGTGGGACTGACTTTTAAAGTTTTCTTTCTTCATTTGAACAAAACCAAAACATCTTTTTTGACCCTTTCTAATTAGTCTAGTAACTGTTTGTTCTTAGGCCAATCTTTAAAGCAGTTCCCTTGAATCGCAGGTTGCTTCTCAGTCTGAGCAAAATAGATCACTAAGGTGTGACAGTATTTGTATCTTTATTCCACCATTTATGCTGGTTCTGGCCTCTGTCTTTTTTAGCTTTTCTGCTCAATGAAATTTAGGAAAGTGATTATTGAAGCATATTAAATTAATTCAAATAAATTTATTGTTTTAAAAGTGCCAGAGATATCTTCAGAAGCCTAAGCATGATCATGAACTGTGAGATAGTCTTTTAAACAAAGTGAATACTGCACTCAGTTTTGATACAATCTTGATATATACAAGACACATTCAAAAATAGTAAGAAAAATTAATTTTGATTAATGTTGTTTATTGGCATTGTGGTAAAATTGCAAAAATGTCTTTTGTTACTAAGGTCTGATATATTATTTTGTAATAGTATATTATAATTTTGATGTTCACTTTGTAAGCATGTGCACCGTTGGTTTTGGGTTTTATTAACTGGATGCTGCTTTTGTCATATGATATGTCAGGGAATTTGTGCAATAATACTCCGTAGAAATTATCAGATTTCTATAAAAAACAAAATATCAGATTGTCTGCATGCATTGCATTTCAAGAATCTAAATAATTCTTTGTACCTGCAATTGTTTTTCCTTGCAGTGCTGGTGAGTTAATGCAATCAACTCTACATTCACCTTTTATCTTCCAGATGAGTAGTCTCATCTTGTGATACATACTGTAACTATAGAGATTTTTATGTTATATAATAAACTGTATACAAATATAGTCAAAATAAACCCGAAAATGGAGTAGCGGAGGTGATACAGGAAACAATTTAGTTATTTAAAGAATATTTTCTAATCCCTTATCCCTAGTACACTGGATTCAATTCAGTGATGCATGATTTCATTCATGTCAATATTTAATTTAATTTTAAGATAAACTATTCATCATAATTGATATCCTGTGAGAAGAAAAGAGTAAAAAATTTGAACTTCAGAAAGGTATGAACACTATAGTAAAAAAAGATTAACTGGCTTAGAAATAAAGAAAAAGGAGAAAGAAACACAAAAGAAATACGTAATAAGCTGATTTTTAAATTTTTCTGTAAGGCATCAATAGTAGTGATTTTCTTCAAAAAGGTATGCAAGTGATTACTGCAGTTTAAACCTCCCTTATATAAAGTAATATTAAAAAGATAAAATGCTGTTCATAGGCATGATTTACATATTAATACATGTAAATTATGAAACAAATCATAACTCAGTGTATAGTGTTTACAGTTCATTGTGTGTCATGCTAGAGCAACTTTACAATGGAGATGATTAAGTGTATGTGAACTCCTATGGTCACCTGGATTATGCTACTGAGAACTTTCTGAGATTAATTAACCTGAGTAGCCTAATTACTGTCAGATGAGGATCTTAAAGGGAACTATTTAAGAGGAAGAAGGAAAAAAAGTTGAATTAGAAACTGCCTGAATTTCTCTTAAGTACTCTGAATGTCTTCAGCAGCGCTTGTCTCTTCATCTTTAATCCAATGTAAGCCCTTTCTGTGCTACAGCTTTTAACTATATAACCACACACTAATGAGAACTATAGCTTGCTCTTGCTGCAAAATGTCTTTCTGCTGCAAAATATTCTATCTACCATCTCATACTTTCTAAGTGTATTTATATCGGTGCATTACTCATCCATAAAATTGCCTGAAAAAACCTGACAAGTTGCTTTGCTCACAGCAAACCCCATTGAGATTAACAAGTTATATTTCGCATTGAAGAGAAAGAGAAAAAAGCCTCCAGTGTTAGCTCATTTACCCATTAGTGAGACTTGGGCTCCAGTAACTGGTCCAATGAAAATTTAAGTACCACATATAAAAAGTTAAATGACTCAAGAGATAAGATTAAGGACAGCAAAATAACACATAGTTTTGTGGTGAAAGCGTGACTGGGGAGGACAGATCTTGTACGGTTACGTGTCTTCATGTAAAACTTCTGTACACTGAGAAGATACAGCAGTCACTGTGTTACAGGGGTCCTGCTGCCATTTCTTTCCCTGTTACACCATATAAAGAAAAAAGGCTGATTATTGCACTGCACTTGAGAAAAGATGTTGATAGTGATTCTTCACTGGAAAAGGTACCTTCCTGACCTCTAGAGTTAATACTAGAGCCACAGGCAAATGAGTGGGCCATTCACTATACCCTGACTTGAGGTTAAGATAACTGTGGAAAATTACTAGACATGACATGAGAAACTGCTGACATAAGTTACAAATAACTCAAGGAAATGTGGGTGGATCTCAAAGGCTGAAAAGGAGTTACATGAGAAATAACTAAATTCCATGGGCTGTTGGAGGGTAGCATCGAGAACCTTTAGGGGAGCATAGTCTTGTAAAACCAAGAGCACTGTGTATCCATAACAATACCATGTATGGCTAGTACTATATCATAATGCTATGTGTGGATATGGATATCATAAATCCAGGATCAGTAGGGACAAGTAATTAGAGATAGATTGTTTATCTGGGAGAAGACTGGCTCTGAAAAAGGAAGATTAAAGAATGTAAAGAACAATACCCAGATAATCCAAATTTTGTGGCCAGGGTTGTCATAGTACTTAGTTTTTGTAGCTGAAACTGGTCAATAAACCATAAGAGCTAAACCTGCTTTTTTTTTTTTTTTTAATCAGGAGCACTACTGCCCCTTAACAACAAGCTTTCATCCAGACAGAAGGAATGTTGTGGTGCCACTATGCTGATGCCTGTTTCAGACCATCAGCTACCCTCTACTTCATAAAAGTTAACCATATTTCTGTGAGATGAAAGTTAAGTGGTATCCTTTACTCAGTATATCCTGCTGCGTCATTTAGGCAGCTCCCAGCTATGCATAAATCCAGCAACCGGCCAGTCCTTTCTTCTCCCCTGGCTCTGGCTTTCAGACATTTCATTTAGCCATGACTTTATTCCATGCATTATAAGAAGAATCCAGCCATCTGATCTGCACTTATGGACTCCTGCACTGCTAACAGGATTTCAGGCAAATATTACATGCCTGCAAGCAAAGTGCTACAAAATGTTCATTTTCTGGACAATCACAACAAAAAGCTGTGGATGCCCCAGCCCTGGTAGTGTTCAAGGCCAGCCTGGATGGGGCTATGAGCAACCTGGTCTGTGGAAGGTGTCCCTTTTCCTGGTAACAGGGATGGAACTAGATGATCTTTAATGTCCGAAGCCATTCTATGATTGGGCACAACAGCCTTTACTGCAGCCTCTTACTAGATCTGGCTAAACCTTATGGTCTGCCAACAGCCTTGTCTAAAACACAGACAATTTAGCAGGGATTTCCTAGGTCACAACTGGAAACTCCAATCTTTTCTTCAACCCCACCTATGGCAGTGTCATGGTTTGATGTTGGTTTAAATGCCAAACACACAAAATTTAATTATGTGTATAAGGAGAATAAGGATTTAATGAGGAAAATGTAAAGAAACTTCGGGGCAAAACAAGGTCCACATTTAAACAGTTGCAATATAAAGGAAAGTTTATTATTAAC